>CAVLEF010000008.1:7267500-7747500 GCA_963661955.1 Leptosia nina
GTAAATATTTCGCATTTCAAACTATGTAACACTCGCGTAAACTATAAATATATTGTTTTAGTTTCTTATTTCTAAGATTCTATTAATAGTATTTCACAATTAAATAAAACTTTTATTACGGTTTAGAACACGAAATATATTACTTAACTATTTACAATTTCTTTAAAATATGGCCCTATGTCCTCCCGTGACCACGGCTGCCGCAAAGCATCCGAAACGTCAGGCCGTAGTTAAAACAAATTTTTAAATAAGTCAACAAATATAATTCTAGTTTTAAATTATGTATAAGTGTTTTAGTAAATTGTGTACTACTTAAACTGCAGATAGGACTTACAAAAATTCAGACAAATCCTAAGAATAAATGTAAATCTTAAAGCAAAAAAACTAAAATGATATTTTATCCTTTGTAGTTAAGTAGTAATAGTAAGTAGTAAGTAAGTAAGTTAAGTAGTAAGTAAAATTGCATATATTATGTAACCAGATAGCGCTTTAAAGAGCTCAGAACCTTATTTTGTTAGATCATTTCTGGCAAGGCGCTATATTTCCATCAGAGTGTACACGAAATCTGAACAATTGGCTGGCGCTGAGCCAAATCTTACGTTTCCTATGTTTTTTCTTTCCTTTAAAAAGGGTATAGTGGAAAATGCTTAAAGATTGGCAACTTTTAAAATTTACAGTTTTCCTGGCTATACTTTTTTAACAAACAAAGTAACGTAATTTATTATAGTACTAGCTTTGTCAGCGACCTCGTCCGCGTAGGATAGTTACTTTGGGCTACAAAATTTGGCTTTGCAAACCTCCTCTTCAACTTTATAGATTAAGCTGTTGTCCACGACGTTAGTCGTGTCCCGTCATTTTTGCAAGTTAATAATAAAATAAAATTCCCATTTTTTTCACATTTCTCGCTGTATCTGCGCTTGTTTTAGTCACAGGGCGATGTTTTATAGCCTATAGCCTTCCTCGATAAGTGCTCTTACCAACACAAAATAATTTTTCAATTTGAGCCGTAGTTCCTGAGATTAGCGTGTTCAAACAAACAAACAAATAAATAAACTCTACATCACATATTTTCAGCAACAACAACATATAGTTTTGTTGTCTGGGATTTCAACAACTACATACCACGTGGAAACCACGAAATCACAAATGAAAAATCTAAAGATGAAGACAAGGCTGAGATTGAGGAAGTAAGCCATAATATTAAAATAATTCTAATCATAGGAAATGGGATATTTTAAAAAAATATAGTTCGGATTAACTTATTACGACACCACAATGATGTAAAAATAATGGTCTCAATGTTTAGGAGGAAGAAAAAATAGACGCACCAGAAAAGGATCTCCGTTTGGAAGGAATCGTGTTAAAACTACCACACACCATACGAAATATATCCACCAAAATGACACAATCCAATTCGTTCATGATCAGTAAAAACTATAAGTATGCTGTGGCGGGGGTAAGGTGAGTCTTCAAAATCCTAATGTGTATGTACTTTATAAACTATTAAAATTTAATATCGTAATGGAAGTGACCATGGTACACAAGACTTACGACAAGAAACAATTTCAAACTGACCAGAAAAAAATCTTTGATCATAATGCTGGTACATAATATTAAGTCGGGATAAAATTAACTATTATTGTTGCTTTAGGTTAGCCACTACTACGTGTGTACATTCTTACCAAATTTCATCAATATCAGATCAGTTTTTAAATACTGTCTATAATTTACGCGAGTAAATAAAACACTTTAACGGTGTAAAACGCGATATATTAGTTGACTGTTAGTCTCCCCGTGACTACGGCTGCTGCAAAGCATCCGAAATTTCGGGCCGAAGTTAAAAATCATTTTCAAATAAGTTTAACTAATATATCGCGTTTTAAACCGTTACAGTGTTTATCTAAAAGATCAGTTCTTGCTTAAGAGCCACAAATTTAGGACTACAATAGCTAATCACTTCTTTTTAGAAAGAACCTATACGTCTGGAGTCTAGAGACGACGAAATTAATTAAGGTGCTGGACGCACACTTCGGTAGAATCGTGCAGTTGGAGCCCCTTACAGTAGGGACCTGGAACAACGTAATCACATCTTCCATAGACAGAACAGTGAAGATCTGGAATATAGATAACATTTTCGAGCAAGTGCATAAAATCGATAGACAGGAGTTGCCAATTGATTCAGTTAGGTAAGGAGATGTTTTTTTAATACTGTCTGGAGTTTCGCGAGTATTACATATTTAAATAAAACACTTTAACAGTTTAAAATGCGAAATATATTAAACTTCTTTAAACATTTTTTTTACAATGGCAACATAGATGGAGTATGTCTCTAAATCAAAGTAAAAACTGTTAATTTACCGCCATCTGTTCCGTCGAAGTTGGTATTTGGTGAAGCTGGCCAGGTCCTTTCAGAATATATTTCGTGTTTTAATCCGTAAAAGTGTTTTATTTAAAGATAATTTCGCCTTAAATATCAATATTACTTTCGATCCTTCCGTAACTCACTCGATAAACGTAGGGGCTACTATATAAAGAACGACATCTTCGGTCTTGGGACCGATTCTCAGAAACTAAGAAAATTCGCTTCGGTCCGACAGGACACAGATGCTGATGTTAGTCTAATAATTTTATTGCAGACACACAAATGTGTCATGCCTACACCCCACAAAGATGAAATAAAATCTTCTAAATGGAGATCATAAAGAAATGTTAAAATGTTTATTTTGAGCATCAATTTTAACATCTATCTAGTTAAGTCTCTTGTGGAACATTACAGCTTGGCTCGCGACAAACAGCTTGCAGTCACTGTAACACGCAGTTGCTGGGGTCTATGGGACACCAGCACTGGAAGACTCCTGGCACAGCTAGCTGAAGCACCTCTTGGGGCAATCGTGACTCATGCAATTATAACACCTAACGGAGAAACAGTCATCACGGCGGAATCTGGTAACGTGGTCATTTGGGACATTACCGATCAACAAGTAAGTTATATGATGTACCTACGATTGTTTTAAATGCTTACTAATAGATAATGATTTGTTGATATTGCAATGTGACGGGCACCTTGGTGTAATGGTAGCAAGGTATAACTACTAATGCGTTCGATTCTCAGTGGATCAAGATTTTCTAAAATATTTTTAGGCTTTTTCCGGAAATCCGAATATTAAATGGATTTGTAGGAATTTCGAAAATCAGTCTAAACCGTCCATAAATGACATAGTCATCAAGTTTGACCGCTTTTTATTTTTAGTCTGTGGATTTCCGAATATTCAAAGCTTGTTATATGACTCCATCAATCCAATGTGAAGTGTCTTGAATCGAAGCTCTCTATGAAATTTTAATTATATTTTGCTTTTAGTTTTGTTGTTATAGCGACAACTAATATATTATTAATCAATTGTTTATAATATTATATACATAGAAGTTTCTCTAGATACATCTTGGTGATAGACAGACATTGAAGTTTAATTGGGTCTCGTTCCCACCCTTTAGAAATTAGAATTCCTAATATGTAATCGTTTTAAAAATTCATAAATTTTATTTCCTTTATTAGGTGGTTTTCAAAGAAGAACAGAAAGGCGTGAAGCAACTTCTACTTCTAGAAGATGGGACTAAATTGGTGACTATTTCGATGCGGATACCACCAGATAATACTGACAATGTGGCAACTGCGCTTATTGTGGCTCGAACCATTCCAGGTTTTTATCGTATGCCTTTGTAAAACTGTACAAAGTCATAATTGAAGTAAATGATAAGTTTAGATAACACTTTAACGGTTTAAAACGCGATATATATTGGTTAAACTTACTTTAACTACAGTCCGACGTTGCGCCGCTAATATATATCGCGTTTTAAACCGTTGAAGTGTTTTATTAAAATGTGTACCACTCGCGTAAACTACAGACAGTAAATGATAAGTTTAATTTCCCACTTCTTCATTGTTGCTATATTCGGACGATAAATGTTTTTTACTTTTACCCCGTTTTAAACGTTAAATATATATCTTATTAATATATTTCAGGTTTTCAATTTATAATTTTCTAATATACAATTTTTCATATTTAAGACGTTTTTAAATAAACAAACGTTAATTTGTTTCCCCCTAATGGTCATTGATTTCAGATGGTGAAAAAATCTATGCAGTGGATTACGAAGTTCGCGGAACAGGATACAAGTCAGCCGTGGTATCTATAGATGAGCACCATATCGTTGCTCCTGGGTTAGACAAGTCTTCACGAGAATGTCTTCATGTCTTCCATGCAAGAACTGGTGCAAGATTACATAGGTAACAATTCGCCTGGCATTATAGTCCAAATAATTACCTTGTTTATTTCTATGATGAGCTGTCGAGATCTATCTTGTTTTAGGACATTGGGAAATTCGCAGTGAGAAACCCAAATACGATATAACTTCACGGTTCAAAATTTAAAGATTAAAAATACCATTAGAAAGGTTTAAAAAAAACCTAACACTGTCCACAGAGGAAAAAACCGTGAAGATCAATCGCGATTCGGTTTCAGTTTGTGCATTTCTGTATATCCAAATTCAAAATAGGTCAACCGCACATCTAGTGGAATGTTATATGCTTGCCTCTCTAAAATTTTACGTTTCAGAATCCCAATAAAGAACAGTGGAATCAAGGATATGCAATCCATCGTGGCTTTACCTCACAAACCTCACTGGGTCGGTGTCGTAGGCAACGACAAAGCTGGCATTCTAGATATTAAGACTAAGAGACATGTCAGGTGATTATTATTTAAAAAAACGTCTGAATTGGCCTGAATTTTCCAGCGCTACTGCCATTTATATTATGCGGCCAAAATTCTACCAATTTCCATTCCACTATGAACTGGCTTTAGCCGAAAGCAAGTAATTTACTTTCTACGAATTTAAAAGAAAGGAAACGGTTAATTTGTTATCGTTGATTGCGAAGTATTTTTTTTTTATATTTGCGATAATTGTTCTAGCGTTCAGCCAATAAATTTCACTGCTTCTTGTCTATGCAGTGTGGAGTTTAAACTATTATTATAAAAATCTTCTCGATTTGATTAGTTTCAATAAATGTCGGTCATTTTCCTTGTGAAATTAACTATTTGTTTATCTTTTATTATACGAGCGAGTTTTTTGTCAATGGATGTTTGTCCGTTACCTGGATGGAATTACATTATTCCTACCACCTATTTAATATTCAGATTTTTTAAGCGAAGTCCAACATATTTCAGAATCAAGAATATTTCAAATTATATATTGAATACTGTCTGTACTTTACGCGAGTAGTACTTACTTACACATTTAAATGAAACAGTTTAACGGTTTAAAACGCGATGTATTTTAGTTAAACTTGTTTGAAAATTATGTTTAAGTACGGCCCGACGTTTTGGATGTTTTTTTTTAACTAAACGGAGTTTAACTATAATATATCGCGGTTTAAACCGTTAAAGTGTTTTATTTAAATTATATACCTATTGATGAAAAACATGTTGAACCGGATGGAGATGGAACTCATGAACTTTTATCGCTATCATTGCTATGACACCGAGGAGCCCACGAACTGAATTTTCCAGATTCGTGCCCCGCTGGAACGGCGCTTGCACAAAAGACGGTAAGACCGGTCTCTGCGCTCCGTCAAGAGGAGGTCTAGATCTGATAGAGTTAAAACGAGGGACATCAGTACAGCAGCTGATATCGCGAGCCGCTGAAGGCGTGTTCTCCATCATTACAATGTTCAGCTCTACTGATGAGTATGTCTTCTACTACCACAGCGGCAGAAAGACATTACGGGTTTTCAGGTATTTCTGACAATATTTTATATGCTTGTGTCAAAAACCGCAAAATATCTATTATCGTAATCTGTGGACGGTGGTTTGTGACCCGGACAGAATTTCGATATTTCACTCTTTTAATATCCAGACTACAGACTATAGCTACTATTAAACCAAGGGGACGTCAATCTTTTAAATTAACATAGTGTATAAATAGTGAAGCTGTTCCGATACAAGCTAGACGTGAGTTATTGAAACTGCCTCGAAACAAGTTGTAAATTAAATATTAAGAGACAGACTACATAAGCATCTTTAGGCATTTTTTTCGTTTGATCTTCATTGCAAAATGTAAAAGATAAATAATCAAAAAGTTCATCAAGTGTGCAAGAGTTTATTTATTCCTAAATAGCTTGAGTGAATAGAATTTTTCGTACATAACAAAACAATATTTTTTTAGGACGGTAGATGGTCGCGCGATAGCCGAATATCGTGCGCCAGCTGAAGTGACGGGAGTCGCAAGCGCACACGGCGGGCGCGCTGTCGCTATTGCGTCCCAAGATGGATGCCTGACCATACTAAATATTGTCGATCCGCACAAGTAGATAAATACCTTCAATAACTAAACTAAACTAAATAGTCATAGTAGTTAAGTAGCAGTTTAATTCTTAGGAATATACATGAATATTATATTACGCCATATTTAAAACTAGCCGTGCCAGCGACTTCGCCCGAGGAGAATAGTTATTTTAGGCATCAAAATTCATCTTTATAAATTGATGATGTTGCCCACGAGGTCACGTCGCGTCGTTCTAGCAAGTTAATTTTTAAAATATTTTCCCCTTTTGCTCTTACTGTTTTGCTTCTACTGTACGCAGGCTGATGTTTTAAAGCCTAGGTGTTTTAGAGCCTATCTCGAGAAACGCTTCGAGCCAGTAGTTCCTAAGATTAGCGCGTTCAAACAAACAAACTTTATAATATTAGTATAGATACAGTTTTTAGATTTCACGTAGATGTCTGTTGCTTGCAAGAGATAGATATAAAGGACAAAGCTAAAATTATATTGATTCAACTTTGTGTTATGTTCCGTTTCTATGTCACAATAAAGAATATTTGCATTTGTAGATGTAGAATAAATAAACAAAGTAATATACTGAATAGCGGATAATTCTGACTTACACAGAAACATATTACAGTTTAGCGACAAAAATACTACTGTACTATCATATTGTATTCATATTGCCTCTGTCGCACACAATAATACCAAATGGCTTTGCAAGAAGAAGACAACAATAGTTGTTAATTAATAACACGTTTATTAAAAATTACCTTACATTCTCTAATTTAGAAGATTGTCACTTTTAGAGTTTAGTTATAATAGAAAGGAACGTTAGTACAATGAAATGACTGTGATACAAAGGACTGTTTTGGAATTGTTTAAGTTTATATGAAGAAGTTAGTGTTAAATATATTAGTTATTAAGTTTACCGTAAACACTTTGTTTTATTTTTATGCCAACATGGAACGTTACAAATAAGTAAAATTCAAAAGAGATAGATTTTCAAAATAATTATTTAAAAAGAGTTTATAAGTAAAATGTCCTATAACACTATTAAAATATAAAGAGAAGATTAATTTTTACTGAAATGAATTTTTCAGAAAAAAATCCAGTAATTATGATTCATTAGTAGACACTATATTAAGTCTTGTTTCGGTTAAAACTTGCTTTAGACTAGCTGTGACCATAGCCCTATCTAATTTTTAGTCTGTGTCACTTTGATCTTTGTCAATTATATCTATGGTATCTATGTTTAAAAAAAGTGTTGACATTTGCAATTTAGTAAACATACAGCAATTAATATGTTTCCTTTATAAATAGTGAAATGCAATCAATTATTTATTAATTTACATAAAATACATTCTTTGTACATAAGCATTTTGTTAAAAAAACCATGAGCTACAATTCGAAGAGCTGCATTGCCTGTTTCAGTAATGAAAAAGTAACTGAATACAAAATGCGTAACGAACATTTAATCTCCCTTTTTCAGGTAAATGTTGGATTATTATACATTTATTACACAAAACTGGTACCTAAACCATTCTTAGTTTATTTAAAATATTTGTTAAACCTAAAAGTTTCCCTTAGAAAACCGTTTCGGCATTCAACTTCAAAATTATGCAAAGAATGTAATCTCGTAACAGTCAGGCAACTTTATATTATATCAACTTGTCGTCGCCATCTCGAAGCGCCATCAAAAACTAAAACATCTGAACAAACATCTTCAACACAACTAAAAGTTCAAGTTTCAGAGTCCGCTCAAACACTCTTGTTTTGCCCAACGATTTTTTACCTTTAGAGGTCCCTTCCTCCTATTTATTAATAAAAATATAATTAGCCCACTTCTTTTTCTACCCAATTAAATGGAATTATTAGAGTGTTTTTTCTAAAAGTAATTATATTCAAACAGAAAACTGTATTAATGTAATCATATAACTAAAATGTTTTCCATATTTTTAAGTTGAATTTTCTTATAATTATATACTTAGCATATAATAACTTTGTAAGTAGCTAAAAAATGTTCATTGTTTTTTAAAATGCACTGGAAGAGTTTAGCCGCCCACGACACTGGGAGTCCTAGGGTGGGGGCTAGCACACCCTATAATTAAATGTACACAATTTTGGTGAACAAAAACTTTGTATTTGATTATAGATTGTTAGTATTGTATGTTTTTTTCAGACAAATACGCTTAAATTATGTTATATATGCAAAAAACGTGCAAGGAATATGGAGTCTTTCATCCAAATCGTCAGGAGCAATCAAATTTTAATACAGAACATTCTCGATGTATGTATTCAGATAGTATATTTGCTTAATTGTTTATTAAAACACAACATTAATTGAACAGTTCATAATATTTAAATAAAACACTTTAACGGTTTAAAACGCTATATATATTAGATCAAGTAATCACAATAATTTGCAAATAAAACTAATATATATCGTGTTATAAACTGTTAAAGTGTTTTATTTAATTATGTACTTCTCATGTTAACTACAAATACTATCCAGTTATATTAAATATCAATTTTACTCGAAAAAATGTATGCAGATGCCAGATAGCAGTATAAAGTTGAAGCCACAGCCAGTTTTGCAAATGCAGACGAAGATGCTATACCCAGAAATCCCAGATACTACAGACACTTCTAAAACTAAAGAAATTTGTTATCTACTAGATAATATAGATGATGTATTAAAAGTTGAAAGAGATGATGAAACAAACATGGCTACAGATTTTCACGATGACCCAGGTATGGTGTTGAATTTTGTTCTTATGTTTCTTCTTGCTAGTGCTAAGCTAGTCTTTTCTATGTCCATGTTTTGATAACTTATAGTGTATGTAAATTTAGTCTTTTATTTTAACTGTATGTATGCACATTAACATACATTAATTGTCTATAGAAAGTTTGTTTTCAATAATTGTTGACTTTCTATAAACTAAATCTCGGACAATATTTAAAAATTTCTTATTAATAAACTATATTTGCATATTTTTCTAGACTTTGATATGCCACTGGTTAAAAAAGAAGCAAATGTTGATTTAAAACTAGAAGAGGATGATATTAGGTATTTAGAAAATAAAAATGGCACTAACAATTTAGAAGCGGAAGTCGCACAAGAGGGTATTATAGACATACAGTCCTCTGGAAATTCACCAATTTTTTCAGAAGAGTTGTTTGTCAAGAGAAAAAAGACTGCCAAGAAAAAGAAGAAGAAAAAAACAAATGATTTGGGTAAATAACAATCATTATTGAAAAGTATTATAAGCATTATAGTATACATTACATATCTACCATTACAGTACAATTTAACAGACATACACAGCTGCTGTACCAGTGACTTCCTACATTAAGAATATTAATTTTGGGCATCCAAATTCGTTGGGCAAAGCCCTTGATAATTATACACTTAAGCTGTTACCCACGAGTTCGGTCGCGGTCTTAAAAGATAGACATATTATAGCGTCGCGGACTTTTTGATCGTTCAAAGAAGAACGCCTCGGTAACCCGTAATAATGGATAATTTTCCCAATATTTTTCACATATCCAGCTGTATCTTCGCTTGTATTAGTCACAGGGCAATGTTTTATAGACTTCTTCGATAAATGCTCTAACCAACATAAAATAAATTTTTCAATTCGAACCTATAGTTGCTGAGATTAGCGCGGTCAAACAAACAAACTTTTCAGCTTTATATATTATAGATGAGAATAGTACAAAGTAGTAAATTTAATTAACAAAATATATAAAAAACACTAACAGTTTAACATGCCATAATTATCAGTTAACTTTCACTACGACTCTTCAGATGCTTTGCAGCGCTAGGTGGGGGAAATTTTAAGTTAGTTGATCTTGTTTCAAACTGTTAAGAATTATTTTATATGTGCTACTTGCGTAAGTTATAGATAATACTTTAAAGCATGTATTTAACTACCCTGCTGTATCAGGTGCATTTTAGCTTTGATGATTTAAATTACATTGGAACCAATTAAAACCTGATTTAACTGGGTTGTGAGAGTGGAATTAACTTTGTTTCTTACTATTTCAGATCTAACTTACATAGAAGTAGTGGACATTTCAAGAGAAGAATGCATGAAAGAGAGAGAGGAGAATGCAACAAAAAGTCTTTATTTAACAGCTCAATACAAATGTACGGATTGTGTTAAGGGATTTATGTATAAAGAGGTCTTTAATAAGCATATGACATTGCACCTTGAGGTAAGTTTTCTAGTACTTGGTGTCCGATCTAAAAAAGTGGGGATGGAGGGTCGTAACCCTGTGTTTATGTACCTTTTGGCCTCTGAAGTCAGTTGAAATACGGAACGACAATAAGTTCCTTTTCTACTGAGTTGAAGGCTTAAGGGTCTCTAGCTATTCTCTTTTTTACAATGCAGCAGGGCGTTTTTAAAGCGAAGAGAAAGAGAGTTTAGGAACAACTGTTCCTTATTTCTTAGTTGTTAAAATTTCTTTATTTTCGTTGAAAAATTTTCAAATCATTTTTGACCTACGCGATCATATTCAAAATTATTTTCAAATTATTCTCGCTTTAATTTCTGAACTATTGTCTAGTTACTAAGAAGACACCAACTACCTATTTTTCACCATCTACTTCTAGTGCTGATTCTGGTCCAGGGTTTTTTACTCCGAATCTAAATTCAAAGGTAATTGCAGATAACGAGAAAGACTATGTTTATTTGCAGTCTGGACAGGTAAAGACTTTTCCTTGAAAGTTGAAAAAATAGATTATTATAATGAATGTCCGCAACCAGAAAATATAGACCCACGAAAGTCCAGATATATGCCGCTTAGAATTACTTTTTACTAATTTTTACATTTATCTTTTAAAATTCATATTAAACTTAAATAATTTTTAAATTCGAATAAAATGCTTTGTTGAGCAGTAAAAAAATATGAACTGATGATATTGTTGTATTTGATGACAACTATGCCCTTAAATCTTGGACAATTAATTTCATTATGTATCAAATAAGAAACACTACTATACGATATACATATATTTTTTTAAAAGAAGCTCATTTATATATATGTTTATCGGTACTAGTACAAAACCCTCTGTGACCGCATAATTATTATAATATTGCAAGGACACACACACACGCACACTTTTGCGTCTGTGTGACTAAATTTCGATATGAAATACCTAAACTTGACATCGCGCGAAAGGTGTCAAACGCTCTTAAGAACCGTCTTCATCAACACTATAAATGCAGAACCTCCAACACACTGCAATAATCGTTTTTAATACTCAGTATTGTATAAGTTTGTATCTGTTCTTTAATAAAACAACAATTTTCAATTAATATAATCATAAGTAACCCTTTTTCTCGTTAAACTGTACGCTACTTAATCTAAAAGTGGAAACTTTCCTTATTTATGTCATGCTATACTTCATCTTATTTTTATTTACTTTTGGGGACACCGATAGAAAAGACCTGGCTGGTCACCAGTTTGCACTTTGCTAGCCATTTTTACACATTTAACGGGCTTCGGTTAAAGTTTGACGGGCCCGTCGGTCTAGTAATTGCTTCGTTTGGAAATCTGGATATTAAAAGGGGGGTACGAATATAGGAATTCCGTTGGGGTCACGAACCACCGTCCACAGATAAAATGAAGCCCTCCTCGCGTTTCTGTTTCGGCTGGTGGATTTCCGAGTATCAAAGCTAAAATAGGTCAACAGTTGGCATGTTGTTTAGACGTTAATAGCGGGGGATATTTCGCTTTCCACCGATGCCACGTTTGTCCTCCGTCATTCATAAACATACTTTATCTAACAATATTATTATTTATGTTGTTCGCAAAGAGAGAATTGTTTGAAGATTCAAATCCGACATTGCTTTGCCATATGTCTGCATGATTATATTTTTCTGTTTTGACACTTGCCCCTAAAAATGAATGCTTGATAATTTCATATATTTTTCAGTTTTTTTTTTGATTGAAAGGACAAAACCTTTTTCAGAGTAGCGGGCAGTATGAATGTGATATTTGCAAACAAAGGATGAAGACTGAGGAGAAATTCCAGAAGCACCTGAAGGTTCACAAAGTGTATGTCAAACCTTTTTGAAACTTCTATAGATCAATTGTGTTAAGTATTGGCTAGTATTGTGTAGTAACTCTTATGTTTGCCCCATGCCCCACAGGGGGATACGGAATTTCACTTTACTTATCAAAATATATAATGCCGTTGGATTTCGATTGGTGTAGTATTGAGAGAGATGCCAATTAAATAAAACATTTAACGGTTTAAAACGTTTAAAATAATTAATAATAAAAATGATTAATTTGTTTTAACTACGGCCGACATGTCATTTGATAACTTAAGTCTACTATAAATGTATAAAAAATAATCTAATTAGCCAATTAATATATTTCACGTTTTAAACCGTTAAAAAATGTTAATTATGTATTACTCACGTAAACTACAGAATAATTAGGTGGTTCTAATGTGTTATTTGCTTTTGAATTGCTTTCAACTTTTCTTTATTATTTCTTGGTTATAACACTACTTTAACTCTACTCGTCTACAGCCGATACAAATGCAAAGAATGCGGGGTCGTTAGATTGTATCGCGGAACGATTCAAGACCACTACGATCAAGTACATTTGTTGACGCACCTCATCTACAGCTGCGCGGAGTGTCCGAAGAAGTTCAAGTAAGTAGACCCAGGAATAAAAATTAATGACAGGGGAGGACAGGTTATAGAACATCTAAACGAGATTCGTTGTCAACCTGTTTTGGATATTCGATAATCCACAGACTGAAAACGAAACGCAGATTCCGAAATGAGAATCCATGGATGGTTTGACCCAGACGGAATTTTGATATTCCCACCAAATTTTTTACATTAATATTCTTCTGATTCGGAATCTAATCCACGACTTGTTGTATAACTTAATCTAACAGTATAGCAATGTTGTGTGCTGCATCTTGGTAAAACGATCGTACTCAGCTTATACCCTAAGGGGTCGTCCATTAATCACGTGAGGCTTGAAAGGGAGGGTAGGGGTTTTAAAAAAATCACGAAAATAACACAGGGGGGGTGTAGTAAGATATCGCGTGTATTTATTTTTTCGTTTTCAATTTCAATTTTTCGTTCGTCAAACGCGCGATTTTTAAACAATTGGTGTAGACATTTTTATTATGGTCTTTAACTTCTGAATAAAATAAGATTATAGTCTATACCTGTATTTAAATTAAGATAATATTCAGAAAATTTTAAGATTCTTTATAAGTAGGTACTAAAAATACACGTGATGTTTAGAAGGGGGAGGGGGGTTGTCTTAAACCTCACTACGTCTCACCAATGGGGAGGGGGGGTTAAAAAATTAAAAAAAAAAAGATCACGTGATTAATGGACAACCCCTAAGTTGACTTGGACTGCAGTGCCATATACTCGCTGTCTCTCTACCATAAAAAGTTACATAATCGAAATTCTGAGTTCTTTCTCTAAAGCTGGCTTTTATAAGTTGATTGTTACAGGACAAGAAAAGCACTCCGCAAGCATAAGAGCTACGCGCACAAATCGAACCGGGTCACATGCGACTATTGTAATAAAACCTATGTGAACAGGGACTATCTCCGGAGACACATCTTGTTGTGAGTATAGTTAAAATAAAAATCGATTATAAATTGAAAATTTTAGAATTCGGGCCTTGAACTGGCATCCATAGCGTTACGAGCACTTGATCTAACCAATTGAGCCACTGTGCCATGGATACAATACTATACGGTATGGTATGGTATGGTGCCACCATGTGCAATAACATCCGAAAAATATTAATTTATGTCAATATAAATACATTTGAAATGCTGATCATTGGATGTGGTACCCATTTAGACTCTTATTCCTATACCATAATATAGCAAAGCACATTGGAAATAACTACTGTGCAACGAGAATATCAAAATGTTTAATAACAATATTGCTTTTAGAAAGCACTCAGATGATAAGTCCTTCGAGAGACGACAAGAAGACCTGAAGACCCATCTCTGTGGTGACTGCGGGAAGGCTTTTACGGCCCCGTCCTACCTCAAGAACCACATGGTCAAACACGTCAAGGAAGGCAGCTACTACTGTGTTGAATGTAATAAGTGAGTAATTGCTAATTAGAACCAGCATTTTAGGTTTTATATAGTTTGTTAGAGGAGGACAGAAAGGGCTTGCTGATCTAATGGTTCCTAGTGGGTCTAACATTCAATATATAACTTTGCTAAACATGTTGTACATCATTGGTGGTAATACAAATCTGTCAGTGAATATCCAAAGCCTAAATAGATCGGCAGCATATCCTGTTAAGTTATTACATGGCTGGGGTATTAAAACTACCATCAAGACGTGTACTCGTAACTGTCTTACTTTTAAATAAAACACTTTAACGGTTTAAAACGCGATATATTAGTTAAACTTATTTAAAAATGATTTTTAACTTCGGCCCGACGTTTCGGATGCTTTGCAGCAGCCGTGGTCATGGGGAGTCTTACTTTGTTTATTAATTGCAAAATGACCTTTGAATAGTGTTTTTTAATTTTTTTTATATATTGTTGCCGTAAAATTTGATTATTTTTTATTGGAATCTATATTCGCCTAATCATATGTCATATTTTGTTTGTCATTTAACGTAATAAACATAATATCTCTATACACTAAGCTTTTGGTGCCAGCCATTATACAGATGTGCTTAATATTTGTCTCTTATACTTGTAATCTTCTTTCAGAAACTTCAAAACGGAAATGTCCTTGAATCAACATCTGAGATTGGCTTTACCGCACGTACGATATACTGATTTACCGTAAGTACCTTAAAATAAAACAAAATGGTTTAAACGGAAGATGACACGGCGCGCACAGATGGCGCTAGCGTAGCAGATGTGACTTTGATATTGGAGACACCCTCACTCTGGGACACTCCAGTCCCTCCATGGCCATGGCTGCTGCAAAACATCCGAAATCCGCTGTAGTTAACATAATTAATAAATTAGTTAACTAAAGTGTTTTAATTAAAACTATAGTTATGTCCTCCCCCCTCTAATCATACCCCAAAAACGGTAATTGTAGTACTTAACGAAACAATATTATTTCAGTCTTCAGTGTGATCACTGTGATAAACGTTTTGGTGTGAAGCGAAATCTCGCGCGACATATAAACAGAATCCACCTCAATAACAAACCCTACCAGTGCGACAGATGCGAAAAGGTAATCATATTTTATAACTACCCTCAAAATCATATTTAATATTTTAATGAAATCACATTGATACCAAATAAGATATCTGTCATAAGATCTATGTAAATATATATTTTCTCTTTTCATAAAAACTATTTATTCCCTGTTAATTTTTTCAACCTAAAAATAAGTTTAAATTTGATAAAATTAACAATAGTTAAATTTTACGACGGTAACTAGACCCGGCATTCATAGCGTTCCGTGTCTATACTCTTGTCAATTAAGCTACCGTTATCATTGCATTTGTTTAATCCACAGACACATGCACGTAATGTAAAATCAACCCTAGAGCCTACGCTTTTGGTTCAATATGCTTTGCAGCTTAAGAAGTCATTGAATATGACGGGTAGAACACTGTAGCTCAATTGGTAAAAGCAACGGCACGGGACGCCGTGGATGCCATTTCTTTGTATCGCCTAAAAGGAGTTCTCTTTCAGGCTTATCTAGATCAGTGGTCTCTGCAAAGCCATATACGTTACACCCACGAAGGTCATACGAAGGTGAGGAAATATCCTTGCACCTTTTGCGATAAGGTTTTTAAGGTGAGAAGTCATTGTCTAGAGCCGATAGCGTGAGGAAAATTAAAGAAAGCCTTGTTTATTGCACTTACGGCCTACATAGATTAGTATATTGTTTACCACGTCTTGAGTTAAACCAAGGAAATATCAAATACTTTCCTGATGTTATTTACCCTTTTAAATAAAGAACTTTAACGGTTTAAAAAGGCGATATATTAGTTAAACTTATTTTTAACTTCGGCCCGACATTTCGCTTGCTTTGCAGCAGTGTTTCGGATGCAATGATGTCATTTTCAAATAAGTTTAACTAATATATCGCGATTTATACCGTTAAAGTTCTTTATTTAAATGTGTACTACTCGCGTAAACTATAGACAGTATTTAATAGTTTATTAGTCAGACCATCGATCCATTTCCTAAATCTAATAATATATCTGTATATCATTAGAATTAGGTTTATATTATATGTTTTAGTCACTAGCTAACTTAAGAAACAGAATAAAAACAGTAAAATATAATTTATATTTACAGACAAGTAGCACATGCAAAATGCACATACGTACTCACACGGGGGAGCGGCCTTACAAATGTAAGGAGTGTCCCGCGGCTTTCTCCCAAGCGGGGATACTAAGCACACATGTGAAATTGGTCCACCTGAAACTCACGAGGGACGGAAAGCCTAAGACCATTACAACGGAGAGATCTCGATACGATTATAATTAAATGATTTTTTTTTTTATGATAGAGGATGAGAAACATGGGGTTGTAAGTTAGATACGCGGTCGGCCTATTTTGGTATTTATATTGTGTTAATAAATACATAAATAATAATATTCAAAGCTGAAATGGGTCAAGCGCATCTTTTTCTGGTGTTATATGTCTATGGCATTTCGCCTGCCAACAAATGTTTGCCTGTTCGTCGTTATCATGAAAAATAAAAATAAATAAATATTTTTTTAGTAACTTCTAAGATTTGTTTTATTTTTTGTATCCCCGCTGTATCTATTGTTTGTTGCATTTTCTGCAAGGACGTCCCGGCTTTAAATCCCCGAAGGACCATAACACAACTGTACTGTTGTATCTTATGATAGTAGTATTCAATAAAACTGTTGTAACCGGTTAAAACACGAAATCAATTATTAATTGAACTGTAAAGCGACGTTTCGGCTACGTTACAGCAGTCGTGGTTACGGAGGAAATACGTAACATCTGGTTTCAAATAAATGTATATATTTCGTGTTTTAAACCGTTCAGTGTTTTATTCAAACATAACATTGAAGGATTAGTTTCAAAAGATGAACAACGTTGAAGCATAGCTATTCTACTTTTGTTATTTAACCAAACAACCGAATTAATAGTACATAGGTACTTGGCTATATTTTTATTCTGAAGTTGATAGACTAGATAAGGTAAATCTCTATATCTATGAATGTGAAATACCGTTTCCCCTCGTGGGGCATAGGGCGAACACATTTTCGTGTCCATTTCACTGATCGGCCTTATTTACAGGCAAGTGGGTGATCAGACTTCTGTGCCCTGCCCGACCGAAACATTTTAACGTTTCCCCGGGATTCGAACACAGGACCTCTCGCGCTTAACGCAATGCTAAGCAACACGTAACCATTTAGCTACAGAGGCGGTCGAAATATCTTTACTAATATTACAAAGCTGAAGGAGTCTGTTTTGTTATTTGAACACTCCATTCTCATTAACTACTGGTTCGTGTTTAAATATTTCAGTTAGTGGGAGCTGTTATCTAGGAAGGCTTTAAGTAATAAAACAACATGCTGCGACCAATTGAAGCAAAAATGCGTGCGCTGCGAAAACAGCTGCAGATACCGAATAAATATGTAACGGAATTATTCTTTTTAAATATTAAAAAAAATATGTCCGCAACAGTATGTGTCTATCTTTTAAGATAAATTCACAAGAATTATTTTTAAAATCAAATTTAGTCGAAATACTTCATATGCTAAAAGTTAGCCAGATCATCTTGTATACAATGAAACAACACCCAAATATAAATACAAACATTTTTCAACTTATTTCTAGATCCACGGAAGTGGTTTAATTATACGTCCAATATAAATAGTTACTGATTGTATCTATGAACTGTGTTACACCAATGTAAAACAAAGGTGGGGGCGGCTAGATCCCACGGGAGCGCGAGAAACATCCTCCCGGCCCGGATGTCAACGGATCCGCTATACTACACGATGTGCGGATGTAAGGATGTGTCTGAAGATTTAATTAAACACTTGATCGGCTCGTTGGTCGATTGATAGCAGTGCATGGCTTTAAATCAACGGGTCGTGAGTTGGATTCCCAGCGGATTTAACATGTTTCTCAAAAATTAAATTGTAGCTTTGTCTGAATAATCTCATGGTCATAAACCACAATCTAGAGATGGAACAGTCGCGTTTCATACTCAGTCTGTCGATTTACGAATATTCAAATCCAAAGGATGACAGCGTATTTATATGTTATATGGATGATTATAATATTAACTTCCATCAAGTTGAATTACATGCTTGTCTGTAAAAAAGAAGATCCCTGTCTAGTATAGAATACAGACTGCACGAAACAGGAATTCAATTCATCTTACAGTAAAAATAATTACAGTTATAATATAATACATAAGTTAACAATAAGCTACGAAAGAAAACTAAATTATTATAAGTATGTGAGGATAGTGAAGTTAAAAGAGGCATAGAGCGCCGTTGATGATGATAGATTTAAAAAATAGGAGTTTTTGGTAGAAGGGCGACAATTTGAGGCTGTACGCACTTTGTAATGAAAATAAAAAATGTTAGACCACCATAAACAGAAGTGATTCTCAAACCTTACTGAATGCATAAAAAATTGTCAAGCCATTGCAGATGAGTATAGTAAACGAGTTATTGTTCTAGAAGTGGCTTACCAGCTCGAAGATGGTCGCAGTACGGTTTACTAACTCCTCTGAATCAAACCCTGCTCAACGTTATGCAATCCTATACTAAAAAAGCTATTACGTTATGCGTTACTTTAAAACAATGTATCAACATTATCTCGAGATCTGTCTAGATTTCGTTTCTCGTGTATATCAGTACGCCAGACGCACGTTCACACTTTGTTGGTCGGAAAACAATTACACACTTCCTCACTTCCTCTATGTGTTAAATTCAGGCAATGTCCATTTTGAAACAAATAAAGTATAGATACCAATAATATTTGAATAAATCTAAGAGTTTAAAAATAGAAAAAGAATCTACTTAGTAAGGAACTGAGCTTCGTCGCAGTTACGATAGTTCTGAAGGCTTTGCAACGTAGTTTTAGCAAGTAGTCGCACTCTATACTGTTTTTAAGTTTTGTATATTCTTCAAATAAGTTCCTAGGTGACCTGACAAGCGTTTTTTTGCCATATGATTGATTCGACCAAACTTTATTACCGCATAAATTCTTGTGGGTTAATCTCGCATTTAGAGAGTAATTCTTTCATACATATTTATGCGGGTGTCTTTTACCGTTTTCGCAAGGAACGCAGCGGAAAACGTTCAGAATAATTTTCCCCGTTTTTTCCACATTTCTCACTATTTCGTCGCTCCCATCGGTCTCGCGTGTTATATACTCTAAAGCCTTCCTCGATAAACTTCCTAACACAAAAATATTGATTTAATTTGAAACAGTCGTATCTAAGATAATGCGAGCTCAAATAAACTCTGCGGTTATATATATTAGATTTATGTGAGAGCCGTCTTAGGTTTGAATACCGACAAGACGTATTAGTTTCGATCGAGCAAGGCACAGAAGTGTTATAACTAATATATTTAAATAAAACACTTAACGGTAAATCTAATTTTCAAATATGTTTAACTAATATATGTATATCGCGTTTTAAACCGTTCAAGTGTGTAATTTAAATGTGTACCACTCGCGTAAACAACAGACAGTATTTATATGAATATATCTAAATTAACGCTTTCTTTCCATTTAAATAGATTTTTAAGTTGATAGTGTCTCAATTCTCCTGCAGATTTCACAAAACAACAAGAAGCGATCCAAAATAATAATAATAATATAATTAGAGTTCTGCATCTGTCAGCGGAACGAGAGCCGTCATGAACATTTTCGACCTTGTATCGATCCTTCGACCTAGTTCCCACGGTCTATGGGATCCTTTAAGCCATACATGGGACAAAATGTTTAGAGGTCGAACGGAGGCTGCAGAAATTTCCCAGGTTCCTGTAAGGAAGCTTAAATAAATATCAAGCAGAATACGTTTTTTTTCTCTTTAGTCGAAGTTGTGTAGTTCTGTTGTCTGTTGCTAGCGAGGAATAAATATTTAAATAAAACACTTTGAACGATTCAAAACATGAAATGCATTCTTGAGCCTATTGTTAAATACGACCACATAGTTGACCACCACGTAAGTCGTTATATTTACTGCAAAGCATTCATTGCAGTAGATATAACGACTTAGTTAAAATTAAGTTATCTCATATCTCTTGCGTTTTAAACCGTTAACTTATTTACTTTTGTCTTGACTACGTTTCGGATGCTTTGCAGCAACCGTGGTCACAGGGAAACCGTTCGTTCGACCCTACATCAGGGTGTCAAAGCTAAGGTAACTGATTTGTTTCGCTTTTTAGACCGTTAAAAGTGTTTAATTTGAATACGTCTCAATGTCTGTATACTGAGGTATAATTATATTGTAGAGAGCTGTTCAAATGCGATAACAGGGGGTCATTGTTTATTTCGTCCGAATCGTAATATTTTTATCTGCAACCTGCTAGGTAGATACTATAAAACTGAAATATTTGTCTGTTTGTGTGTAGAAGGTTTTACGAAGTCAATAAATTATTCAACCAGTTCTCCTCTGAGCATTGTATAAAGTTGACACATTTCTATGTCCGTTTCACCAATTCATTTTGTATACTAGCTATGGACACGACTTCGTCCGTGTAGGATAGTTCATCTTTATAGATTTAAGCTGTTTCCCACAACGCCGCCCGCGTTCCGTCGTTCTTTCGAGTTAATCTTAAAAGATATAAATACATACCTTCACATTTATTTTTTCACACATATTTTTGGCTTCTAGAAACTAATAATTTTGTCTGTTTCCATTTCCATTTGCATCTGCTTCTTCGTACCTATTGGTCGCAACCTCGTGTTTTAAAGCCTTTCTCGAATTCCTTTAATTTTTAAATTTGAATAGGTAGTTCCTGAGATTAGCGCGTCCGGACAAACAAACTTCATAATATTAATATAGATCAGACAAACAATTCTTAAATACTGTCTATAGTATAAGTTTATATATCGCGTTTTAAACCGTTAATGTGTTTTATTTGAACATACAATTCTTAATAACAGCTAATAGGCAAACAAACCAAAGTCGTATGCCTAGTATTGTAATTAAAAATCTCTACATGAACGCCCGTAGCTTGAACATAATATTCTGAACGTATTTTCAGTTAGGAATTTCACCTCGTATCTAAGCTTTGCAAGCACATCGACCTTGTAATTTTAATCTAAGCTTTTCTATGAGTTAAACAACAGAACAATTGTTAAGCGTCATTTACATGAAGTGAAATGCAACGTTTTTTAAAGTAAGTTTTTAAAAGTAAAGTAACTTGAAAAAATATTGCTCGAGTACATTAGATCGTGTATTAACAGAACGTCAAAACTAGACGATAAACGTTGTAACATATAGAACAACGGTAAATTATGAATATTAGAATATATAAGAAAAAATGACATTAAAACAGTCATTTAAAAACGCATTTTAAATCGTAGTTTTCAATCCATAAATTTCGTTAAACATGTTGGACTTCGTCTGGAAATCTGGATGTTAAATGAGTGGTGGGAATATCGAAGTTCCGTCCGGGTATCGAACCACCGTCCACAGATAAGAAAGCCGTGAAGCTTAATTCGGTTTCAGTCGGGGGATTTTTGAATATCCAAGATCTAAATATAGCTGGTGTTTTTTACCTACCAACAAGTGAATCTATGCTAGTTTATCATAAAAAAATACTGAAGTACTAGCAGAGAGTAATTACAAAACTTTTCCGAGAGACGATAGTAGGCGTCCTAGTAGCTTTCAGAGGCTGGAGGCTGTACGCATGCGCTGAAACCAGGAATTTACCTCTGAAATGGTCCTTTGTTTCACACCGCAAGTGGAGAGGTTGCCGTGTTGACGTCACTGCAATTTCAAATTCGGCGGGAAAGTAAGTACAAAGTAGATCCATAAGGTTTTGTCGAGATTTTTTCTTATTTGAAAATAAAAGTTAGGCAACCTATATAAACGTAAATAACTTATTTTTAATAGAGATAATCTATAATTCGTTCTTAATTTTAACTTCACGTTTTAATTTGTTTAATTTTAATTTTACATGTATTATTTACAGTCTGCAATTACCGCGAGTAATACACAATTCAATAAACTTTAAACGGTTTAAAACGGCATATTTGATGTAAGTGAATTATTATTAACCTAAAAATCGAAAATAAATTGAAAAAAATTTCGACTCGGGCAGGACTTGAACCGGCATCGTCAGCGTTCCGTGCTGTTGCTCTACCAATTGAGCTACCGAGTTATTATTAACCTGTTTCGCTTGTACGTATATTTCGCTTTTTAAGCCGTTTAATTCATTAAATCGGTTAAAGGCATGATTATGTTGTAACACCAAATTCATAATCTGCAAAATTATTCCTCTTTTTGTATTTAAAACTTTATGTTAGTAATACTGATAAATATAAAAATGGTATATATGCATATGACGTCAGTATTATATAATGTTGAACAGTGTACAACTAACGGAAATGAATGTCTATCGAAAGTAGTGTATATGAGAAGGGTAGGAAATAACTATATAGTAGATTTATGTTATAAAAGGTCTGCTACGCTTAGGCCAAAGAGATACTTCACGAGAGGGTATAACAAATGACATCCTTACGCCGCCATCTTGGTTTTCGAAGTTCCAATTACCGTTGGGATCAGATTTTGAATTAAGAAAAGAGCGCCATGTTGTCTAAATTTTATTATACGTGTATAATTTTGAATTTGGAACATTCAAAATGAAAATTTTGAATTTGGAACAGACACGTAGATCAAACTAACAATCGATCAATTGAAATAACCGGTGCAATGTCAGCCGACTAATAGCGCTCCCGCGGCCAACACCTTCCGGAGGGTCCCAATTGTCAGCGAACGCTCATAAATTCTTTCAACGGCTGACAGTTGGCCGGTTCACATGTATTCCTGTAGCCAGCGATGCCTGGAAGCACCACATTCGTGTCCAAGCATGTGGCGGGACAACACGCTTCTGTACAGTCCGCCTTTGCGCTTTTGACATTGGTCCAATCGTGAGTGTCTGACAATGTATCTGTGTGCTCGACTATAGTGTAGTGTGTGTGAAGGTTTATACGGTAGGTTGTGCGGGTAGTTGGATATTTGAGACGTTATCGCATCGTGTTTGGTAGTATTGTGGAATGTAACACGTAATTATTAAGGTAAGAAGCCTAACGTCGCTATTCTTGGGGGTAGAATTACCAATCGCAATAAACTAAGAAGAACATATGAATGAAAAATGCTGACTAACTAAATGACAGTACTGGTTAAGAGAAGTACGTTACTGTACTGTACAGTGTCCCGTTCGTGTCATATTTTTTCAAAGTGCAATGTGAAAATAACGTATATTCTTAAGCGATCCGTGCTTAGCGAAGATTTTAAATAAATCCATTTTGTTACTATCTGTTTAAATCTGACATCTAAATAGAGTTGGATACGTCGAGATTAAACGTAAGGACGAGATAGTTTGAATAATTGGATAAAGCCCGCATATCAATCATTGGATCAACTTCAGGATTACTATACCCCGCCTAATATAGAATGATGTGTTAGTGGCACTGTACTGTACATGCCTTTAAAGTATTTTTCATTAATATTTTGTAATGTACCACTTTGTAAGGTCCTCAAACGATCAACAATAAAATAAATAACAGACAATCGATGGTGGAATAAAATCAAACATTGAATATGCAAAGCCTAGGATATATATCTAAAGACTACAATAGGCCGACAGCGCATCTTGTTTAGATGTCATATGGCTGGCGTGTTTCACCTCCCATCAAATAAAGTATATTTAAAAACTTAATTTTATAAAAATTCGATGTTTTAAATAACCTCACAATTTATTAATTTGAATTTTGTTTTTGTACAAATATAACTATTCGATCCCCTACCTTTTGTCAATTGTCAAACTTACCCACCTTTATTTGGCAAGGTATAGCTGTTATTCTATTACGCTAATTGTATTCTTCAAGTCTACATATGAAAATAATTGACTAGGATATGGATGAAGGAAGACTCGATTTTTTTAAACCTAAGTTCAAACGTTTTTATAATTTAAATAAAAAAAATAAATTTGAACAACGCGGTAGCTCAATTGGTTATAGCAACAGCACGGAACGCGGTGAATGCCGGTTCAACTCCTGACTGTGTCGTAAAATTATTTCAATCTAAAATCGATTTTTAATTTTTATAGAATTATTTCGATATTAAATTAATAATTTGATTTAGAAGTAGACAAGAGGGATACGGAAGTAAGACGATAGCTAAATTGGTACGAGCAGCAGAACGGAACGCTGTAGAAGCCAGTTCAAGTCCCAAGTGTTGTCATTTTTTTCAATAGAAATAGATTGTTTATTAGAACAAAAGTATACAGTGAGTTAAAAAAAAACCAATCAACGTGCTGAGCTTTGCGCGCATTATCGTGAGTTCAAGTCCCGCTCGTGTCCATGTTTATAATCAAAATATTTTTTAAATTCATACAAGCTCTCATCTGCCTTAACATCTACAAATTATAACGAATGAAATAGTTAATTACTTTATGTCAAGTAAACTAATGTTAACTAAATTTAAGAGAACTTAGATACATAAGAAGTAAGCATGGTGAAAGAGATTTTAAATCAAATACTGTCTATAGTTTACGCGAGTAGTACACATTTAAATAAAACACTTAACGGTTTAAAACGCGATATATTAGTTAAACTTATTTGAAAATGATTTTTAACTTCGGCCCGACGTTTCGGATGCTTTGCAGCAGCAGGTCCTGCAAATAGGTTTAAATAATAATACTAATGCCTTTCAAATAAGTTTAACTAATATATCGCGTTTTAAACCGTTAAAGTGTTTTATTTAAATATGTCTGCTGTGGTCAAATGATCCCCATGCTCGAGACCTCTTTCATTAAAAAACTTAGTGTCCAAGTTTAAACTTTTAGTAAATGACTTTTTATTTGTTTGTGTCCTATGTAATAATATTGTTTAAGTTTTAGACAAAAAGAGAAATGTGTATAAACTATAGAACGAAAAACACGCGTTGAATGCTTAAATCTTTACCGTAGCCTTTTATCACAAAAACAATAACAGGATGGGCTTGAAGATTTTTCCAATTTTCCTTATCTACACGACAGGCAAAAGAGTTTTCATTGAGAATCGATATTTCTTCAACGCGTGATATCTAAAGCGGGGCCTACACTCGCGGCTTGAAGGCACTAATCACTTTTAACGGTTTAAAACGTATAAGTTAATTTGTTTATACGTTTACGTAAGAAGTGATTTATTTAATCGTGTACTGCTCGGCAATACTCTCGACTATGCGAAAGTGAGCGATAGGACTATCGGAATTCTGTCCCAGCCACAAACTTTGTCAACAGGTGGTCGTCGGGGCATCTTAAGTATCCATCGACTTAACCCTATGCTTCTCGGTCCCTTTGAGTAGTTAAAAAAACAAATAAAAATTACCTAATTGCGTGACAGAAAATAATGAGAAGTTCTACAACAGCACGAATGAATGTAAATACAAATCTGTATTTACATTCATTCGTGGACACTCTAGAATTTACAATCGCGGCTGCTAAACCAATATTTTGTTTCAGAACCAATTAACTAGTCCAAGTAGTTTACAATGTTAATACAGTTTCCTTGACTTACAATCTATTGGACGAAGATAGAAAAAGATTGAAGTGAATAGAAAAGCACGAGAGAAAAGAGTAAGAGATGGACACAAGAAACGATGGACACGGTGACGACATTGAACTTAGCGTTCAGGGAGCGAGCAAAGCCAGGTAATAAGCGAGTCAACTTTAATTAGCTTCTGGATGAGATGCTCTTCAAAGAAAACGTTTGAAGCACCCATACTAGAGATAAGCTTTGTACAACATCAGTATAAATAGGTCACGTCATTGTACATCCTAGGAGTGTAAGATCATCGTTTTTCCCACATTGTTCTATACTTCCCAAAACTGGATGTTGACGTTCTATGATATGTTCATGTCCTATGAAAGAAGTATAGGTAATTAAAGACAATAAAGAATTTAAAACAGTGTATTAAATTTAAAAAGAAATTTAATCATTTGAGTATTGCTGTCGGCGGGCTACCAGTATTCGACCAGCGGGCAGCGGTCTGTTTATCTTTGCTCCATACATATAATAACTTGCAGTGAGGCTGGTGACTTATTATTACATTCCATTGGTGACATCGATCGAAAGTGTCGGGCCGCATCAGTCCACATTATCTGCTCAACCGTTTCTCCCACTTCTCCAGGAGACTGAGTTATCTAGCTCTCACTGTGTCCCCTTCAAACCTTCCGGTTTCTTTGCCAAATCCAATCATTTCTTCCATCTATAATTCTTTGATATCATCTCCGTTGATATTGTCAGTTTCCCTATCTGTTTCCGTTAATATGAGTACATAGAGCATTCAGTGCAGTGATGATTGATTGATGATGATGATTTTTTCCGAATATCCAAAGCCATAATAGATCGACAGCGCATTTTGTTCTGATGCTATAGGCTGGGGTATTCACCTAGCACCAAGGGAGCCCATGTCTGTCTGTCCTACTCTATCATTAAAGAGAATGGATGCTTGTTTCCCAGAGAGTGTTTGCATTCAGGACGTAAACGGTCGGCTGGAGGTGGTATGGTTATATCTATAACAGGCACCAGGCTCTCACAACGTTATTAATTGTTAACAAGTTGTAAATATAATTGTTAGTTGTGAGTGCTGAATAAATTATTATTTGAAAACCTTAATATTCTTCACAAGTTATTGCACATGATGGCGCTATATTTTGCGCAAAAGGTGCATATATCAATATGTTGAAAAAACTCGACGATGACGTGTAGGACTCCGTAGCTCAATTGGTTACAGCAACAGCACGGAATGCTGTGGATGCCGGTTCAGGTGCTGCCCGAGTTGTATTTTTTTTCAATTTATAAACTGATTTTTTATTTAAATTATTTATATATAATTGCCCGACAGCAAGACTACCACGTCCATCATTACGGTTCACTTCTAAATTTTAACGCGCTTCTACCTTACAGCGACGCACCGAAGAAGTCAGATTTACCAGAAAGAGGATCATGGGCCAGCAAATTGGACTTCATCCTATCGGTTGTCGGCCTCGCCATAGGCTTGGGCAACGTGTGGAGATTTCCTTACCTATGCTACAAAAATGGGGGTGGCGCGTTTCTTATCCCATACTTCCTCACGCTGATCCTTGCTGGTATACCCATGTTCTTTATGGAGTTGGCTATGGGACAAATGCTTACGATCGGTGGCTTGGGAGTCTTCAAGATAGCGCCTATATTTAAAGGTTCGTCAAATTACTATCTATCTAATATTACTATCGGCCCGTGATTAAAACTAATTTAAAACAAGTTTAACTAATATGTAGCGCTCTGAACCGTTAAAGAGTTTTATTTAAAAGGTCATGTAGGACTAAAGTTTCCACAATAAAATTGAAAACAATAATTACAGTCCAAAAATTTTACAAGTACCTACGCTTAAATTTTCGGTCGTAAAATTAACAATCCAATTAAATTTAAGCTTTATTTTTCATCCTAATTGGGTCATAAGAATTAATACGAGAGTTGCACCATTAAATATGCCTTAATAATTTCCTACGAGCGATGTTTAACTCAACAAAGACTGCTATTAAAACATACTTACCTTACATAGGGCAATTCACCTTCATTCTCTTACCTTTGTCAAGCTTCTGACATTACGGTTGAAATTACTACGCTCTATCTTAGATTAAAATGATATTGAAATAAAACGCTTTAAAACATGATATATATTAAATACTGTCTATAGTTTACGCGAGTAGTACACATTTAAATGAAACACTTTAACGGTTTAAAACGCGATATATTAGTTAAACTTATTTGAAAATGATTTTTAACTTCGGCCCGTCTCCCCGTGACCACGGCTGCTGCAAAGCATCCGAAACGTCGGGCCGAAGTTAAAAATCATTTTCAAATAAGTTTAACTAATATATCGCGTTTTAAACCGTTAAAGTGTTTTATTTAAATGATATATATTAGTTAAACTTATTTGAAAATGATTTTTAACTTCGGCCGGACGTTTCGGATGCTTTGCAGCAGCCGTGGTCACGGGGAGGTGTTATAAAGTGTTTTATTTAAATGTGCACTACTCGCGTAAGCTATAGGCAGTATTTAAAATGATATTGATAAAATATTTGACGTTATTTCACGTTCAATGTTAGGAATGAATGAAAAATCGACCCATTGCAGGTTTAATTGCCAGAACTAAAATATGTCTAATATTAACTTAGATTTACATACATACATATGTATTAAACTTGATGGTATTATGCAATATCGAAGTCTCAAGATGTGGATTGCCGAATGTCTAAAAAAAAATAGGTCGACAACATATCTTGTTTAGAAATTATATGGTTACCTTTCATCAAGTGAACGTTTTTTACAAAAAAAAAATGCTTAATCGTTTAATGTAATATTCTATGAAGGATAAAAATAGGGAGTCGTCATAAATATTCAAAGACATAATAGGCCGACAGCGCATCTTCTTTTAATGCTATGTATCCCCCTATCAACTACCATGAAATTAACCCGATGTTCTCGTTTTTAGAGCAACTACTTGAAACACGATGTTAATGTTTTTTATAACTTTTGACGATAAATTTGAACTACTATAGAAGGAAATAATAATGTCAAACGTATATTTGAAAAGATTATCTACTGTTTCTTTCTTCTACATGTTAACTTTTAAAATTCTACTAGCTGTGTCAGCGACTTCGTCCGCATAGAATTTGTTTTCTGCAAAGCAATCTTCTTTATAACTCATGGATGTTACCCAGGACTTCGGTCGCTTCGTTCTTGCAAGATATAGTGTCGCGGTGATGTTTTTTAGATCATTTAAAGAGTCAATCTTTAATTTATTTTTTGGGTGTCTTGAACCATTTTTGCAGCGTAGCATCGGAAACTCACAGAAATGCACGATTTCCCCCGTTTTTATCCAGAATTCCCGCTGTTTCTTCGCTTCTATTAGTGACAGCGCGATTTAAAGATAATGCTATACCAAACACTAAAATAATTTTTCAATTCAAATTAGCGCGTTCAAACAAACAAACTCTTCAGCTTTATATATTTCTGTTTTTGTATAGACTATTCTCTTATTGGAAAAACTGTAATATTGGTGATTCTTTTCAGGAATCGGATACGCTGCTGCTGTTATGTCATGTTGGATGAATGTATACTACATCGTGATTCTGGCGTGGGCCATATTCTACTTCTTCATGTCAATGCGTTCAGGTAATGTGAAATTCCGTGAATCTATGGGGCATACGGCGAACACATTTCTGTGTTCGTTTCACTGATCGGATAGAGGCAAGTAGTTGATCAGACTTCTGTGCCCTGCCCTAGTAAAACATTGTATTGTTTCCCATTGGAATTCGAACCCGAGGCCTCTTTAAACCGTCATTTCAACCATTTCCTTTTAACTTTTCTTTAAACCATTTAGCTACAGGTAAAATAATATTTAATTGTATTAATGTAATTTAAAAAACATGTACTTTTTGTCTGTCTGTGATGATCTTCGAAAGCACTGTACGAGTCTTTCAATGGTATTAGAGAACATGTAAGGCTTCCTCTTAGTCCACGATATAATGTTCTAGGAAGCTTTAACCACTTTAATTCAACTACTGCAAGTTTGTCGAGTTTTTTCGCATGACAGTTATATAGAACATTACATTTAAAAATAATTACCAACATAATTCAATTGGTAGATCAGTAGCACTGAGTGCGTTAGTCTTAGGTTTGACGCCTGCCTGTGTATTTTAATTGCGATGATTTTTGAAGATGTGCCATGGCGTAACTGCGACAACTACTGGAATACGGAGACCTGTGTGAACCCCTACGACCGCAAAAACCTGACTTGCTGGTCATCCATGGACATGACTACCTATTGTACCTTGAACGGAAAGAATATTAGCAAAGCCATCCTTTCCGATCCAGTTAAGGAATTTTGGGAGTAAGTCAAAATTAGTTTTATCTATGAATATAAATAAAACGCACGTATGGTATATTTATAAAGCAATCACTACGATGTATTTAAATGTTCAACTTAAGTCAAACTACTTACAATGTAAGGAAGTTAACGTTTTAAAGCGCAACATTCTCTTCGTCAGACATTTCGGATGCAGCAGCAGTAACAATGGCTGCTAGAGAGACTCCGTAGACTTCGAAATAGATTTCGCGTTTTAAACCGTTAAAATCGTTTCATTTGTATGTGCACTCATGGAAACTATAAATAGTATTCAATATAAAGATGTCGTGACGTGGACCTCTTCCCGTCCCGTTTTGCTTCTCAGCAGCCTTTTGGAAGATGGTCTTCTCAGAGTACCATTATCATCCTTTCCTTTTGCCATCACGTGGATATCGTTCTGAAGCCTTTGTCTATTCATCTTTTAACATCATTTAGGATCTTGTGTTCCGTCAGGTGTCATCATAAACCAGTATTAATATTGTACTTGTGTAGCATTACTCCGGTCCTCAACAGATCACTTTATCATTTGTCTAGTGATAAAAGTCTTATTGATTATTAAATTTTCAGACGCCGAGCCCTTCAAATTTCAAGTGGAATAGAACACATTGGTAACATTCGCTGGGAGTTAGCCGGTACTCTTCTCCTAGTTTGGGTGCTTTGTTACTTCTGCATCTGGAAGGGAGTGCGCTGGACTGGAAAAGTTGTGTACTTCACTGCACTGTTTCCTTACTTCTTGCTTACAGTTCTCCTGATCAGAGGTAAGTGTAAATAATTAATCAACATATTTCCAATCAATTTATTCTTCTGAAACATGTTTGGCTCCGTCTGGAAACTTGGATATATAATAGATGGTAGCAATATAAGGATAAAATACCCCTGAAGTTTAATCGCGTTATAGTTTCAGTTTGCGGATTTCTAGAATATGGGTATTTCACCTTCTATTTAGTGAACTTCATCTTGTCTGTCCTCCTCTATCATACAAAAAAGTATTTTAAGTAGAAGGTAAAGAGGCATTCATGAGATGACATGACATTAAAACTATGTACATTTCAGGAATCACACTGCCTGGTGCTATGGAGGGTATCAAGTTTTACATTATGCCCAATATGTCGAAGCTCCTGGAATCCGAAGTCTGGATAGATGCTGTCACCCAGATCTTCTTTTCGTATGGTTTAGGATTGGGAACTCTCGTCGCTCTGGGAAGTTACAATAAGTTTACTAATAACGTTTATAAGTAAGTGTTTTCTATATATTGTTATTTGTTGTTGATGTATCTTTCGTACAAAGATAATGTCACGACTTAAATTAAGGAATAAACATTTTTTAAACTGTTATCCAATAACATTATAACAGAAAACCCGCTTTTCTGACATGGGATTTAAGTAATTCATTAAATATAATACCTTAACATATACATTTTTAAAAGACTTTTATAAATGTCTTGTTTACCATAGACAAGATAGTAATTATTTTAGTAAGAATCGTGTGTTTGGTAATCGAATTTGTTCTTCCGTAGAATTCGGTTCCGGTATATTTATTTGAATTTTTTTTTACAATAAATATATATAAATTTGGTTTAAGTTTGAGGTATATACTTCATCACTTTTTTGTCGAATTTAAGAGTGAACTCATCTGTTTCATCTTCCAGGGACGCACTAATAGTCTGTTCAGTAAATTCGAGTACATCAATGTTTGCTGGCTTCGTCATATTCTCTGTGGTAGGTTTCATGGCACATGAACAACAAAGACCCGTTGCTGAAGTAGCTGCATCAGGTAAAGTGACATATTATCTTATATTATAAAATTTCCAAACGATACGAAAGAACGAAACGAAACGAACGAAAGATATTTTCTTTTTCCAGGTCCTGGTTTAGCCTTCCTTGCATATCCATCAGCGGTTCTGCAACTCCCTGGAGCGCCTCTCTGGTCTTGTCTCTTCTTTTTCATGCTGCTCCTCATCGGTCTTGACAGCCAGTTCTGTACCATGGAAGGTTTTATTACTGCTGTGATCGACGAGTGGCCCAAGCTGCTAAGACGGAGGAAGGAGATTTTCATCGCTATAACTTGTGTTATTTCTTACCTGGTCGGGCTGTCTTGTATATCTGAGGTATTTTATTCACAACTACAGTTAATTTTGGACCTAAAACATTCTCTTTAATAATATTAAATTTGTATCTTCTAAAATAATTTTTACTAAAAATGTAGGACTCCAGAAATCTTTTCATTTTCATTCCATTTTCATATGTTATCATTATGTGTTTTATTCTCTTTCAACGAAAAAAGTCTACAAATGTAAATGTCTATATATTTCAGGGTGGTATGTACGTCTTTCAAATATTGGACTCTTATGCCGTATCTGGTTTCTGTCTTCTCTTCCTTATCTTCTTCGAATGTGTGTCCATCTCTTGGGCATTCGGCGTGAACCGTTTCTACGATGGCATCAAGGAGATGATTGGTTACTACCCTACCATCTGGTGGAAGTTTTGTTGGGTCGGCTTTACACCTGCTATTTGTATCGTAAGTATTTTACCTATATAGAAGTTAGTAGTATCTTTATGAGAGGTTGATAGAACCAAACTAAAACAAGCATTTGGTCAAGAAATTTATAAATAAATGAAATTGTTTGATACCATTATGACACATTTGTAACGGTTCTATTAATTTTGTTTTTGGTAGAGCGTGTTTATCTTCAACCTGGTGCAATGGACTCCAATCAAATATATGAACTACGAATATCCTTGGTGGTCGCACGCATTCGGCTGGTTCACAGCCCTGTCTTCGATGCTGTGCATCCCTGGCTATATGGTGTACTTGTGGCGGGTTACTCCCGGGACCCGAATGGAGGTACGTAGAGCTTTTGTCAATTCTTATAAGATCCCTATTAAGGTATCATTTTGAAAAGCTTGGCGGGTTTTCGTCGTATTATCTTGAGCTGTCATCTGTATCAAATAATGCTTGACAAATTTAAACGATTGTTGTCTCTTTCACACGCAAATGTTGGCGTGCGAAAATCTTTCTTTCAAGTGCCACCAGTAGAATCTAATAGTAACGACATTGAAGCGACCTAACGCATTACGGTTTGCAGAAATTCCACACGATCGTTCGCATTCCCGAGGACGTTCCAGCCCTTCGGACCAAGATGCAGGCCGAGGAACAAGCGAAGCACGGAAAAGCCTAAACGATCTCGTCGCAAGATTCGAACGTACTTTGACGCATAGCAACGTTAATAACGATGCCAAATATATAGAATATAATCATTTATTAATAATTTCGCTATTTATTTAGTTGTGTAATCAATGTGCCATAATGATTATTATTAAAAATGTTATTAGTCAATTACAAATGGAGTTATTCGTTTTGGGTGTTTCGCGACTCGTTCATGTATGTTTGTTGTGCGCTATATTTTCAAGTTAGCTTAAGTAAGATTAAGATAATTATGTAATTGTCTTCCAATTAGAATGCTTTAAGTGTTTCATATTTTACGCGTACTTTAGTCGTAGCGTTTCGCATAATCAATTTTATTACTATTTATAGATATATTCATTATTATATGTAGTTTTAATGTGATTAAAACAAATAGGTAATTTGATTCAATTAGCTTATATATACAAAGCGCTATGGGACGCGACGTGGCAAATTTATATATTCCCTACTAATATTCTTTAGGAGAAATTATATTAGATATTGTAAAGATCTAGAACTGTTTAAAATTATTTCTACTATCTCAACTGTAGTAGTCTACAATGATTTATTGATTTATATTACATTTCTTTATTATTAAGTGGTTATCAATATAGACATGGGCGTATCCAGTTTTGGTCGGGGGTTGGCCTCGGGAATCCAAAAAAGTGAATATCCGAAACTAACCTTAGTGAATTCCTAGTAAACCTTTACTAGGAATACTTTTCATATATTTTGACGGGTTTGTTGGTCAAGGGGTTGCAATGTATGGCTTATAATTAACAGGTGATGGGATGGATCCCCAGCCTGGTTAAAATTAGCCCCCAGCCGAAACCAGAGTACGCCTATATTAATAATAACATATCTTATTAGTATTTTGGTTCAGCTTTAATAGTTTAAGTTAAACTTAAGTTTTTTAAGTTAGTTACAATAAATGCATTTATAATAATGATACGTAAAGATTTGTGTTCTAACGAGACCAATGCACACATTTACGTTTCTTAATCGATTATATACTGTAGAATTTAAAATTGTACACGCCGGCCTAGATAAAGAGATCCTTATAACAATGATTATTTTTAGAATCTTGTAACACGATCGTGACTTACGAATAAATATTCAAATCAAAAATTTACCTTGATACAAAATCTTTACATTTTATAAACTGTTTTTAATCTTATCTGGAAGTTAAGTGTGGATTTCAAAAAAACTAGTGTTTTCTACTGACTAAAGGTAACATATGAAGTGATTATACATTTAATGTCAATTTTCATAAAATTAGTGAACATTCGTAGATTATTCTTATGGCGTTTTAAAATCGTGTAATTTTAATGTTTTTGTGTAATCTTTATGTAATCAAAAATCGTTGTAAGAACAAAATATATGTCTGTAGTTACCATTATCAATTACCAATATTATAATTATTATCAAAAGTTATAAAATTACATAAAATCAAGTTTAATACAGATATACATTTAATATAGTTAAATATACAAAATCATATAACTGAATTAAATGTAAAATTAATTTAATACTATTAAAAACAACGTTTTGTCAAAAATATTTACAAATATAATCCATGCGTTTGATCTTATTTATAATCCACAAATCTTATATGGGAATAAAAACGAATGTTTATCTAGACGTAAAGAGCAATTATTTAATTAAATGTTTTAAAAATTACAAAATGTCGTTTTATTTACATTTTATATTATATTTTTATTTCGTTATGAAAATATACTCTGTATTATTAGTAGAACTCATTGCGTTAAGCGCTAGGTTTGATTCCTGCGGTAACTAAATCGGCCTGGTCGGGTACAAAGCTATTCAGACACAAATATAAAACTGATAAGAGATTTAGACAGTTTTATGCCATATATACCTATACCAAGGAAAGCGGGGTTTTATTTTAACGGTTTGAAACGCGATATATTAGTAGCAACTAATATATCGCGTTTTAAACCGTTAAAGTGTTTTATTTAAAAGATAGGAATTTAAAGATTTTTAAAATAAAGACAATCACCAAGCCTTTAATATTTCCCACTGCTGGGGTTCAAGTTACCTTTGACGTACGTAGTCTTAAAAATTAATCGGCCAATTGGACAGGGGTCACCGGCCTTGCTTTGGCATATTTTAATGTGTTATTGCACATGGTGGCACCGTACTATAGTAAAAAATATACGACGTGGACAGGACTTGAACTGGCATCCACAATGGTTCGTGCTTTAACCAATTGCGCGAAATGTGCATGTATCTACATGTTGAAAATTCGACGATGCCCTATAGGACTCGATAGCTCATTTGGTAAGAATAACAGCACGTAACGTTGTGAATGCCTGTTCAAGTATGACCCGTGACGTAAGATTTTTTCGATCTACAATCGATTGATTTAAAAATAACCTTTAATTCAAGACTATCTGTAGTTTACGTGAGTAGTACACATTTAAATAAAACACTTTGACGGTTAATTTTAATTAAACGTGACCAGAGCTTCCGCAAAGCATCCGAAACGTCGGGCCGTAGTTGAAATAATTTTCAAACAAGTTTAACTAAAATATAAAGCGATTAAAACCGTTAAAGTTTGATTTTTGTATTTTTGTCGTATAAGGCTTGTAGTTTTATGAAATCTGGTTATATAACTCATAAAGCAAGAAGCGAAATATTTTTTTGTGTTATCAATGAATACACAGTAGCACATTAGATAATAAGCGAACATAAGGCCCTATCCATAGTGACTACGACGATTAAATTTATGCAAATTCGGTCGATTAGGGCACAGATGACTCATCGACAAAAGGCGAATAGTAATTTAAGAAATTATATTACTTGCGTTTAAATAAAGCATCTTTAACGTTCGTTAATTTTTTAACATGTTTGCAGAAACCGCTGATCACCACTGTTAAGTAATATATTTCGCATTTAAATCGTTAATAATATTTATATTGATGTGTTTTATAGCTTACAGACAACAGACTGTTCACAGTACAGACAATAGTATCAGTATTAGATTAGATATCACTACTATATTATTGCAAGCCTTTCTATAAGTAATACCTATAAAGTGACCATGGCTATAGCAAAGCATACGAATCGTTAAGTTGTTAACTAATATAATTCGCACTATAAAACGTCAAAGACGTTTTATTAAGAATCAATTATTACATACGTGCCATAACCGTGCCTCCGTTTAACTAATCTTATTATATACGTTTACTTTTTAATAAAAATTAACAGAATATAATTGGGGTTTTGAGCCGTTAAAATACGTATTTAAACATATTCTCGTTTGTACTGCAGTTAAATAAATTACAAGACTGCAGACAACTTGCACAAACAATATTGAGTTGCTCATGGGCAGATCTTAATTGCATTGATAGGGATCTTAAATTTTAAAGATGACGGCATGACATACTTTTAAATGAAAGCCGTCATGGTGGCCGTAACACGTCCTATGAGTCATGTAAGCAGAATGACAGAATTGTGGGAGGCCTATGTCCAGCTCTGGACGTCCAACAATTGAGAATAAGATACTGGTGTGGACGTTACGTCGTTATACAAATTTGTATATTGATTTATTTGCAAAGTTACACAAATACAGTGACGGGATCGTTGGTGCAATCGATTACGAAATGATTGGGCATCGACTCCACGGGTCGTGGGTTCGATGCCCAATCATTATGTAATGGTTTTAAAATATGTTGAACTTCGTCTAGATATTAAATACGTGGTAGGGATATCGAAATTCGGTCCGAGTCACGAACTTTCACAGATGGAAGTTTAATCGCGTTTCGGTTGCAGTCTGTAGATTTCCGAATATCCAAAGCCAAAATAGGTCGATAGCACATCTTGTTTATATATGTTATATGGCTGGGCTATACCATCCACCCTATGCTCATCCATGTATATCACAAAGTACCAAAAAGACCATTATGAAACAACCTTTACACCGTGCTGTAGAAATTATCACGTTTCGTTTTTATTTTAGCGCCTTCAAGTAAATCTTTAAGCTAACAACTTTAAGTAGCGGTGATGTAACCCGAAGATTATGTAGTTTGCCTTGGTGGCTCGCAAAATTAACGTGTCCATAACATTACTTGAACAATGGCCGTTGAGGTAGAAATCGATACTTTACCGACTGAAATGTAAGGCTTTTAAACTGGATTCGAGCGTCGTCGCTACATGGCCGTGAGAGCCTTTAACAATAAACTAGCAGCTTTGCCCGCGACTTAGTCCGCGTGGAATAGTTATATGGGCGTCCAAATTTGTTTATGCAAATCTTCGGCGTCGGACGTCGGCCGCGTCCGTTAGTTCTTGTCGTGGACATTTTGTTTAGATTCTTTTAAGAGGAACAATTCTTTCATTAATATTTTTTGAGTATCTTGAGCTGTTATCGCAGCGTACGACGGAAACTCACAGAGGTGAATAATTTTCCCCGTTTTTCCACATTTCCCGCTGTTTATTCGCTCCTATTATTCACATGTGTTATAGCGTATAGCCTTCCTCGATAAATGCTCTAAACACAATAATATATTTTTAGTTCGCACCATTCGTTCCTGAGATTAACGCAAACAAACAAACTCTTCAGCTTTATAAATTAATATAGATAGCTGTCAAATTTAAATGAAGCTCTGAGATAAAATTTTGTTAACGGATCACGGCTTCTGCAAATAACAAACTTTGGGATAGTATCTAATCATACAACAAAGTTTAATTGAGGTACTCGTGTATAGTAACGGTTATAAGACGCCGTTGATTTAAATAGTTTTAGCAAAATATTGTTTGTAACTCACTTAACGGTTTAAAACTTGTAAGAATAAAGTACCCTAATGTCGTAGCTGGTTTTGTCATTACGGACACATTCCATCTTCAGTCCCCCCATGACCACGACTGCAAAGGATTTGAAACGTCGGGTAGCACTTAAAATAAATTGTAAACAAGTAAATAGGCGATGGTGTTTTATTTTAGCTACGCCATTATAGCATGATATAGCGCACATTCCACGTTAATAGGAGACGAAAGCCTAACTTTGGCAATATTACGTGGGCTACACTGGCGATCTAATATCTTCGCCCACACGATAGTAAAATAAATTACATAATAAGAATGCTGTAAATCCATCAGATCACGTCAAAATCTGGCCTTGAACGCGAGGTTTAATGGAAACTCATCGTGAATTAAAATGGTCGTAAATATGACATGGCCGTACTGTGCATATTAATGAACTGTGCCCTTCCGTTTCGTGGCCTTTTAACTGTAAGGTTCACATTACGTCCAAGAATGAACGTTTTGTTTCGCCTTGCACATATCGTTTTCTCTATTTTTCCTAAAGTTTAGGTTGCTGAAAGAGATTGCTTGCTACCGATAAGGCACTCCATTCTAGCATATAAATTTTATCTGTATTATTATTATCTTATATCTCACGTGGCCACGGCTGCTGCAACGCTGAAGGCTTCGTCGTCGTCGTCGTCGGGTCGTAGTTAAAATAATTTTCATATAAGTTTAACTAATATAAATCGCGTTTGAAAACGTTAAAGTGTTTTATTTAAATGTGTACTATTTGCCTAAACTACAATATTTATAACTACTGATTAAAATATGACTATGCAAAATTCATCGCTAACAGAAAACACACTCACATCTGCCAAATAATTAGTCTTTATTAATTAAGTACTCGTATTTGTCTAAAAAATTAAGAACTTCTTTGAAAAAAAACTATCAAGTGAATTCCCGTATCCCCGTGATCTGATGGGGCATGGGGCGAACATATGTTTAACTACGTTTCACTGTTCGATTTTATAGGTGACGAAAATATGTGTACTAGTTTACTTAATTTTAACCACGACCCGACATTTCGAGCATAGAAGACCTAGACCATATTGGCTGCAGAGCCTCCAAAACGTCAGATCTTTTTTAAATATAAGGTAACAATAATATTTCTCGTTTTAAACCATTATCCATTTAAACACTCTGAACGCAGGACCTTAACGCAATATCAGGCAACACTTTTAACCAATAATGGTTAAAAGTGTTGCCTGATATTGCGTTAGCGTGAGATAACTCATAAAGATGGTTAAGTCAACTTGTTATTTCTAGCGAGTCCAATAAAAAATTAATTCTTTGAGTTATTCAAAACCAAAATAGGGGACAGTACATCCTGTTTAGATGTTATACGACTGGGTCTGGGACTATTTTACCTTTCATTAAGTGACATCCATGTTTGTGTTCTCCCCTCTATCGTTAAAAATTTGGTCTCTATAAGACGTAGGAGAGTTTGTCGGTCTTTGACGCGTTTATCGGTGTTATAGTAGAAATATATGGCTAATAATCGACAGGTCGTGTGTTCCGTACCCAATGGATCCAACGTGTTTCTAAGTAATGATAAAATAAAATATACTTGATAATTTTAAAAATTATTTAGATTTGTCAAATAAAATTTAAAAATGTTTGTCTGTCTGCTCGTCGCGATTCTACAGAGCGTTCAATAGAGCAACATAACTGAGAAGAACACCCATGAATGAGTTTCTTGGGTGTTCTTCTCACGTCCGGCTTTTTGCAACATATCTTATAAACTAATACGTTGTTGTGAATTTATTAATCTAAGGAGCGATTACATATTACTGCCATATGTTTGTGAAACACGTTGGTCTTCATCTTGAAATCTGGACATTAGATGGGTGGTGGGAATATCGAAATTCCGTCCATTAACCGCAGTCCACAGATAATGCCGTGAGGTATAATTGTGTTTTGATTACAATCTGTGGATTTCCGAATATCCGAAGTCAAAATAGGTCGACGGCGCACCTTGTCGAGATGCCATATGGCTAGAGTATTTCACCATCAACCCTGTGCTTGTCTGTCCCATAAAAAACTCTGTATAAATTGCTTTATTAATAGAGAAAGCATAAACAAAGCGACCATTAACTAAATTTTCAAATAGACTAGAAATACGGAGAGAATGTAGTGATAAGGTCTATTAAGGAAGTCTTATCTCTTCGACCTTGAGGTCACAGTACAAGCGGAGACCAAGACCTCTCCAGACAGAAATAAACAAATACACATTCCTCGCAATTCCATGAATCGTATCTGATCTTATCTTTCTTGTACCATCGTACTAAGCGAGTATGTTTGTTTGTAAATTATAATCTCATGAACCACATTTATATGTAGACGCAAATTCTCTCTGTTTAAATAAAACACTTTTATCGTTTTAAAACATAAAACGTATTAGCTTAACTTATTTACAAATTATTCTAACTTCGGATGCAGTAGCCGTGGTCACGGAGACCCAAAGATGAAGGGCGTCTAATGTCAAAGTTAAGTTCTCTTTGTTTGGTAAACGTCAAGAGATACTATATTTTAATAACAATTTCGTCAGTGGGGCATGCGGCGAACATATTTATATGTCTGTTGCACCGATCACCGGTTCATTTAATGTTACATGCAAGTTGATCAGACTTTTGTACCCCGCTCGTCCGAAACAACCTTTTTTCCAGGATTCGAACCCTGGACTTCTCACGCTTAATATTAGGCAACACATTTAACCATTAGCGTAATTATACATAGGCCTAATTATAAAGTTATTAAAAATTACTCTTAAACTAGCTTAACGTATATTTGAAGTAAGTTATAATTTATACCTGTGTATTTAAGTAAAACATCAATATATAACCAATAGATAATAAAATCGCGTTTTAAACCGTTTAAGTGTTTTATTTAAATGTGTACTACTCGCGTAAACTATAGACAGTATTTATATACGTGTATACAAAAAATAATTTAACAATTTTATATAAGATCAAAATTTTTAATTATAAACACAACAAAGGGCCGGGAATTTTAATTAAAAATCTCTAGATACAAATTAATGTCCTGTCTCGCTTGTCTTACATTCTTCATTATTCTGTTGGAGGGAGAGTGTAGATTAAAGAATTAAACAGATGCGACATAAAAGTTACGGACGCTACCAAATGGTACTGCTGTACCTACTGTCGAGTAAAAGTTCTTAATATTAAGAATTCTTAGAATCATAATAAGTATATAATTAGTTAATTATGTAAGGCTTTCACGGTCATCGTTCAGCATATCTTTCGGGCTTAATTCCTCGAGCAATCGAGGAGGAACATCTCCTGATGATGCCGTCCGCACGTGATGGCGAAACGTCGAGAATTCTCTAGTCGCTCGCGTCGGCCGAACAGCCCGGAAGACAATGATATGAAGTATATAATTGTAAAAGAAAAACACTTTTAACAGTTTAAAACGCGAAAAATAACTTTACTTATGTTTAATTTAACAACGGCCCGACGTTTCGTATCCTTTGCAGCACCCGGGGGTCACGCGGGTATAAAAAATACGTTAACTAATATAACTCGTGTATTAAACCGTTATAAGTGTTTTATTCAAATGTCTACTAATCGCAACTATAGCCAATAATTAAGCATATGTATGATAACTATTCAGGTATTTACATTTTTGCTTTTTCATTTACACATTTCCCCCATATGGGACATGGGGCGGTCACATTTGTTTGTCCAATCCACTGGCTGATTTTATCATTTACAGGCAAGTACCTGTAGACTTCTATGCCCCGCTGGATCTAATCAATTGATTGCGATTCCGGAATTCGAATTCAAGCCCTCTTGTACTTCACGCAATGCTAGGCGATACTTTTAACAATTAAGCTGCATAAGCAGTACATTACAACATATATTTACACATATAAAAGTAATATATTTTTCGTTTTAAACCGTTAATTGTACAATTAAATTTAATATTCACGTTTATTTGCACCAAGACCTGACAAATGAAATTGATGTCAATTGATTGACAGTCTGCTATTAAGTATTATATTTTATAATCTTTGCCTTAAGAGGCTGACAGAGACGGCTGCATTGAAGCAAGACCGAAATAGATCGCGTTGTGTACGCAGCCGGCGCAGACTCCTGCGCATCGCGAAGGATTTATGGATTTCTTTCGATTTAAAATATCAATTAACGCGATTTTTTTATCTCTTTCACACATAAGAAGACGCACTGTGATGGAGAGATAAACTTTTGTGTTCTGTGATAAATTGTTTGTTTATATTGGTGATAATGTGGAGATATCTAGTTATAGTGCAAGTAATTGCATTTTACACTTGTGCAGTTAGCGGTAAGTTCAAAGCTCAGTTTAGATATTTTACTAATAGAACCGTTATTTTTTGTTTGAATTGTCATTTTAATATTCAGTGTATTTTATTGTTGAATAATATAGACCCCACAATATATTTTTCAATGCACTAAGTTGAAAATCATTCGCGACATTTCCCTTCGTGTAATTCGCCTAAAAATTATTTCTGAGACATAAGCAACACATTTTCATTATAATTTTGAAATAATATTAAAGAGGGAATATCTATATTGTTAACAATTATAAATTAAAATAAAAAATATTTACAAAAATGTAAATTTATGTTTTAATGCACGAGCGATAGTAACTTTAAAACTTTTAATTAAGCTATGTAGTACACAACAGGATTGAATGTATTACAGTGTGTTAAATATAAAAGTAGGTCAATCGTTTCTGAATAAAATCTGTACCAAGTTTGATCAGCCTTCAATGAAGCTGTTTTATCCTTGTAGTGGACATTTTAATAAATACAGTTTCATTTCTTTTTATAAACATTTAAAAAGAGTTTATCTAATAAACCTAAAATCGTTTGTACGGTACAAAATAAATAAAAAGCAAACGTCAAAAAGGTACGATCTGAAAATGTGTACGATACCTATAATAAATAAAACACTTTTTAATTAATTTCGCGGTTTACGTCGTTTCGATGTTAATGGCCTTCCTCGATGAATATTTTAAACAACACAATAATTTTTAAATTCGAACCCGTAGTTCCTAAGGTTAGCGCGTCCAAACAAACACACACACTCTTCAGCTTTATATATTGGGCAAATAAGGGCTTCGTTCATTAAGTAACATTAAAACACTAATACAGATCTTTGTATTCGCTACTTGTTGCATCGTTAAATTCAATTAGGTTTTATTTTTAAACGTTTTTTATCTATCTGTGCCTTTATAATTTTTTGTAAAGTCATTTTAGTTCTAATTCTACGAAATTATAAAGCTATTGACATTTCCTTTAGATGAAGTCGCGATCGACAAATTATTAAAAAAAAAACATAATTTACACAAATCTATGATATAAACAAACACTTAACTAAACAAGATGCGCTGTCGATCTATTTTGGGATTGGATATTCGGAAATCCACAGACTGAAACCGAAACGCGATTAGGTTTTTTGGGTTTTTTCATGATTCGTGACTAGGTATTTCTATATTCCTACCAACCATTTAATATCCAGATTTCCAGACGAAGTCCAACATGTTTCGAATCCACGACCCGTTGATCATTAACCGTACATAGCATTAGACCAACAAACCCGTCGAAGTTCATTGTCAATCATATTGTCAATTAAATATCGTCTATAGTTTACGCGAGTAGTACACATCTAAATAAAACACTTTAACGGTTTAAACGCGATATATAAGTTAAACTTATTTGATAATGATATTTAACTTCGACCCGACGTATCGGACGCTTTGCAGTAGCCGTGGTCACGGGGAGTTTCAAATGTTTGTTATTATTTCTAATTGTCTCTGTAAAAAGTATTATGACATCCAAATTTTACAGGTTTAGGTTCATTGTCGCAACAATTGACCGATACGACACAGCTCTGTTGTAACCAAGGAACGACGTACGCGAGGAACCACACTTCAGATGACTGCTCCTCGTCCATTCCACCAGATGTACCATCGGCGTTTGGAACATTATGCATTTTTGCCATGGACCAATGCTGTAAAGAATATTTTCAGTAAGTTTGAAGACTTTTTAGTAAAAGGCTAGAACAATGGCCAAATCGCACGTTAATCTCTCAACTACGGGTTCGAATTGAAAAATACATTTTGTGTCGGTTAGAGCATTTATCGAGGAAGGCTGTAGTTGTGTTCAAGATACACAAAAAATATGTATGAAAGAATGATTCCTCTTTTAATGATCTAAAAAAAAGTCCACGACGCTATATGTCTACCTCTTAAGATTAATTAGCAAGAACGACGGGAAGAGACGCGACCGGCGTTGTGATGCCTAAAATAACGATTCTCGCGGACGAAGTCGCTGACACAGCTAGTTTGTTATATATGTATATCAAAAAATCCGATATATATTTTTTTTAAGAAATAGTATAATGATAACTAAAAAATATAATAAAGCCAAGAAAAAAATATATGTTTTTTATCCAAATATGGTTTTTTTTTAATCTGTTAGTTCAGAAAGTATCGTTAGATTTCGCGTTATATTTTGTTAGTGGACGCGAAAAATTATAGACAGGACCAGTATCTATACAACTTTGGCCATTGTTCTTTATAATCAAGATTTTCTTATACAACAATTTTAATCAGTTTCCACCATGAATAAATTTAGTTAATTTATATTTAAATAGGTACGACCAGTGTCTCGTGTTACGTTCTATCGTGCAAGCACCTATAGTTACGTCATTAGCGGGTTTAAAACCGTAAAAAAAATTTTAATGTGTATTACTTAAAGCGACGAAATTTTAAACTAAATATAATCAAGCATTGAACTAATAAACAAAATGAAGCAATTTTGACAGTTTAAAACGCGAAAATTCAAAGTATAAGAAAGAGAATTTGACATAACTTATATATTTCGCGATTTAAGCCGTTAAGTATTGATTTGTAAAATTGTAAATCAATTGCTATTTATTTGTAAGATTTAAAAATATAATTCCCAGTAACAAAGTACTTAATGACCCAAATTGCGAGTTTATAAACACTTGCACATGATTCGGGCAATTTGATTTATTTGTATTAGGATAGTGTTATGCAAGAATGATCTCTATAGCTTACAATTTAAGTTTGATACTTCACATTAAGTTAAAACTAAATCCTTGGGAGTTATAAGGAAAAGCTTAGTGGGTCAAGAGCACGTACAAAGTTATAAATAGGAATTGACTCAATTATATCAGTAGTTGTAATGTTTCAGGAAGAAGAGGGATTGTGAAAAGGGAGTTGATATAGCGAAGAGTCATAACTACTCGTGTTCGTCAGCATCGGATTCTTCTAAGGTAACATGTTGTATTATTATTGTAAAGCTAGTCCGCTAGCTAACAACTTTTATTGTTTGTAAACTAGCCGTGTTAGCGACTAGTGTATGCGAGGGCGTTCTATAGTTATTTTCCCCATTAAAATTTGGATTTCCTTCTCATCTCTATAAATTATTGGTGTTTATCACGATTTCGTTTTTGCAACTTAATCTTAAAAGATAGACATTTAGTGTCGTGGAATTTTTTTTTAGATTATTTAAAAAGTAATCATTTTTTATTACACACTTTCGGTTGTCTCGAAGCGAAATCCGCAAATATGAATCATTTTCCCAGTCTATTCCACATTGCACGCTGCTTTTTCACCCCTATTAGTGAAACAGTGGAAAATGTGGAATAAAACAGGAAAAAATATTCTTGCGGGTTTCCGTCGCGTGCGCTGCGAAAACGGTTCAATATACCCAAAAAATATGTATCAAAGAATGATTCCTTATTAAAAGATCTAAAAAAATGTCTACCACAGTATATGTCTATGTTTAAAGAATAACCTGCAAAAATACGGGACGCGGACCAAGTGGCGGCCACAGCTAGTGATTTTATATGTTGCCAATATAAAACATAATAAAATAAATTTAAGGATGAGGTAACAAAAACGCAGCGTTTTCCTGTTTCCTTGATATCAATAAATAAAATTGTAGTCTTGAAATATTAACATGTACATCATACTCTTACACTTTATTAGCTTAAATTATATATTTAGCTTAATAGTGTGCTAATATTATTAATTGACACTTAAGCTAAGTTCTCATGTGCTCATGTGTTTATCCAAACACTGGGTAAGTGGGTAATTGGGTATCCTTGTTATCTTAAGATATAAAATTGGGAGATAACATATTTTTGTAGAGAGAAAATTGTACCTTTCGTGTAACGAAGGTACACTAATTTAGTAATACTTTTATAAATGAAATACCTAAAATAGTGTGTAAAATCCCGTTTCCCCCTCGTGGGGCATGGGACAAACAAATTTCTGTGTCCGTTTCACTGATCCGTTCTTTAAAAGGCAAGTAGGTATCAGACTTCTGTCCCCTGCCTGACTGAAACAATTTTTTGTTTCCCTGGGATTCGAAGCTAGGACCTCTCGCGACAAATTTTATATTAAAATGTAGTATAAGGTTTTACTATCTTCTATTACATTTTATCGTATTTGTAGTCTATATTCCAATTTAAACAGTAGTTTTAGCAAGATTAACTTGCATTATATCATCCAGAACTACCTATGTATGAAGTCTTTATGACAAGTTTATCTTTACATGTCTATTATCTTTCTAACGTATCTCTAGCCAAGACTACTTCTCAAACACCTGTTTTAATGTTGCATAACATCATCCAGAATTGCTGCGAACAATGTGCTGCGGGCGCGTCGGTCGGCAGTGCGCATGCATGCTACGTAGCTGTCGACGGCAAAAGTGCCGAGCAGTTATTAGCTACGGACGCGTTTTCGGAGTGTTGTAAGGTATGTTTATGATTTACAAACAAACACTGGAGTTTACTCGAGGACTGATGCAAGTTTTAAGATGCCAATATAAAAGTATATGTTTAGTTTGTAGATACGTTGTTTCAGTCACTTACCCCCAGGGGGCACTGAAAACTAAGGCCGTTGCTGTCTCCCATTTTCAAATACAATACAAATTTCTTTACTGTTTTTTTTTCAATCGAAACCTAGTACTAGAAAAAAACTGAAAAGATCTTTAAAACTAATTACTTTAATTAGTACTTTAATTAGAAAAATGATAACCCTTGTCTTTATATTATAAAGATACTAAAAAAAATTACATAGATAGTAGTATCCAATTCTCGTTTTGTATGTTTATTTTTTAAACATAACTAGATGAAATACTGTCTATAGTTTACGCGAGTAGTATACATTTAAATAAAACACTTTAACGGTTTAAAACGCAATATATTAGTTAAACTTATTTGAAAATGATTTTTAACTTCGGCCCGACGTTTCGGATGCTTTGCAGCAGCCGTGGTCACGTGGTCACGGGGATAAAAATCATTTTCAAATAAGTTTAACTAATATATCGCGTTTTAAACCGTTAAAGTGTTTTATTTAAATAACTAGATGATTTGATCGTTGCATTGTAGCTCAAGCAGGCGATGAAGCTAAAGACACTGTCGTTCATACTTTTGGACAAAGAAATGTGAAAATTAATAAAAACGTCTAAAGTTGAGAATCGTCAGCGCATCGTGTTTAGATGTTATACGGCTCTATTGCAGGTGGTATTTCACCTACGATTAAGTGAATCCCACGCATGTATCTCCTTCTCCATCATAAGAAAGTATGTTTCTTTTAGGAGGAAGCTGAAAAGAAAAAAGATAAGCGACCAACGCAGCCACCTGTATCAGTTTTCAAGAAAGACGAGGGTAAGTACTTTTATCGTAATCAGCTCGTCAACAACATTTAGTTTTCAGAAGTAATCTTTGACGCCCTACTTCTTCTTTTTTGCCCTATTTCAGTTTGTAAAAAGCGCGTTAAGAATGTATACATTTAGTAAAAATAATTTAACGGCTTAACGAAAAAATATAATTATCCCGACGTTTCTGGTTGCAACAGCGGTCGTCACGCGGTGAGTAGAGATGGAGAGACGCTAGCAAACAATAATTTATATCAAAATTATTGTTTGTCGTTTCTTTCAAAAAGAAAAAGAAAGGAAGCAAGAAAGAAAGGACTTACCAAATTTGGTCAATTTAGTTTGATTTTGATTATAGTAATTTTATAAAAATATATAGAATATATTATATATTTTTGTATTCTTCACAGAAGTATATTCAGTGTGCGAGGAATATGCTCCCAATGAATTGTGTGCTCACCACTGCATACCTATTCCCGGTTCTTACAAGTGCGAATGTAATCCCGGATTCATGCTCATGTCTGACGGGAGAAATTGTAAAGAGGTAAGTCAATAATTCTAATTACCATAAAAAACATTTTCGCGAGTTAATCTTAAAAGATATACACATATAAGTACTGCCGTGTTTTTGTTTTTAGATCACAAGAATAGTAGTAGTAGAATCATCCTTCACATATTTCCTGATGTCCTGAATCGTTTTCGAAGCTCACGCTACCAAAAAGTCACAATGATGTTTTTTTTCCCCCTTTTTTTTGCACACACTTCCCTGTTTCTTTGCTCCTATTGAATTTAATAGCCTCGATACATAGGCCATAAAGAATAATTCAATTCAAACCAGTAGTTTCTGAGATTAGCAAGTTTAAAGAAACAAACCTTTAAAATATTAGTTAAGATTTATTTAGTGTATTTATTATGTATCAAGACAACAGTATCACTACAGGCAGTAAAAGTAGTGCACATTTTAGATTAAATTAAATCAATAAAAAATAAAACAATATAAATCTTGAAATTTTACCTAACTTTTTATTTTTTATTTAAGTGAAAAATTTTTAAAAATTTTCACATGGATTTGCACATGACGCCACTATATAATTTAAAAACAATTATAAATTGAAAAAAAGTACAACACGGATAGGACTTGACACGGTAGCTCAAATGGTTAGAGTAACAACACGGAACGATGCCGGTTCAAGTCGATTTAAAAAAATATCTAAAATTCATACTTGCAGCTTGAACTTAAAATTTACATAGTATGTAAGCGACTAGCGAAAGGTAAAAGATATGGTTTTTATGTTAACATTGCAGGTGACAAAAAACAGGTGTAAGCCACATAACCCTTGCCAGCATAAATGCAATGACAACGGAGTTCAAGTCAAGTGCTCCTGCAGACGTGGGTACCGGCTGTTGGACGACGGGAAATCTTGTGAAGGTAGATAAACTTATTGGATATATACAAGATCTAGTATTGTCTATAGTTTATGCTAGTAGTGCACATTCCAACGAAATAGTTTAAAACGCGAAATATATTTCAATGGAAATAATGGCAACAATGGTAAATGAGAGGATTCTATAGGAACTTAGCAAGTTTCGCCAAATACCAACTACGACAAAAGAGATGGCGCTAGCGTAGCAAATATGACTTTGACTTTAGAAACACCCTCCTTTAGCCCCTTCGTCGGGCTATACTTAAATAATTTTAGTTTAAGTAATATACTACGCGTTTAAAATCGTTAAAGTGCGTTATTTGTTTCTGTACTATTCGCGAAAACTACAGACAGTATTTGGGTAACTTGCCAGTAAATAAAGTCGATGATGGCCACGCAAAGATGTGTTGGCGGCATGTGTAACACTGGGATATGGGATTCGAAACTTGTTAACTGGGCACGCAATGTTTTTAATTTCTTTTTCTTGTTCACAGATATTGACGAGTGCTTGCTGGATCCACCAGTGTGTTTACCAAACACGCAATGCCACAATATTTTGGGCTCCTACAAATGTATACCAACCAAGCACCCAAAATCCCACGACGTGGGAAAGTGTCCACCGGGTTTTTCCAGAAATTTCGCGAATAACGCTTGTGATGGTATGATAAATCGAAAATCATTTATTAATAATCATCGGCGTATGGGTTCAATTCCCAATCTCTTTTTAATACGAGAATAATATTTTTCTAATCTATTCATATTTTTTCTGAACATGTTGGAAATCTGGATACTGAATGGTTGGAAAGAGTATCGAAATACCGTCCGGACTACGAACCATAAATGAAAAAGCCGTGAAGTTTAATAGTGTTTCAGTTTCAGTCTGTGGACTAAATATACAAAGTCAAAATAGGTCAACAGCGCATTTTGCTTATATGTTATATGGTTAGGATATATCCTACCATCGAGCGAATCCAATGCTTGTCTTTCTCCATGTTAAAAAAATCCTTATCCAAAATTATATATTCCACTTTTAACGTCTCTGCTAATCTATTTAAATAAACTTTTTATTTCCAGATATAAATGAATGCGCACTTCCAAACCCTCCATGTCCATTATATCTCTGCGAGAATACAATCGGTGGCTACAAATGTGGTGGGGTTTCTGGTGATCCAAGTAATTTGTCGAACAAACGACCTCCTGAGGATAGATGTCCGCCTGGTTTCATTATGGACTCCAATGAGGAGTGTAACGGTAAGATCTGTTTAGATCATGCTTCTCCCTTTAATATCTGATGAGGGGTTCAGGGTCAGGGTTCAGGGTCAGGGTTCAAAACACTGGTTTTTATAATCATATTACATGTAATAGGCAAAGAAATACGTTAACCTTACTAATCCATGTAACCTGGATAATTTATTTTGCTGTATACTTATTGTAGTTTGCGCGAGTAGTTCACATTTAAATAAAACACTGCAACGGTTCAAAACGAGTTATATATTAGTTTACCTCGTATGACAATTATTTTTATGTTTCGGATGCTTTGCAGCAACTGGGGTCATGAGGAGACGTCGGAACTTCTAATGTATATGGTGTTTTTAACCGTTAAAGTCTTGTATTCAAATATATTGCTGTATACTTGATATAAATAAATCTTAATTATACTAAGAAAATGATTCCCTTCCAGATGTTGACGAATGTGATGCAAATAAGGATGACTGCAATAAAATGTCCCAGTTCTGTATCAATACGCGTGGATCATTCTACTGCCAAGATAAAGTGTCCAAACATTGTCCACCTGGATTTAAAACCAACCCAAGAACTAATAAGTGTGAAGGTGGGTAACACGTTAAGATTTTGAAATATCCCAGCCATATAAGATGCGCTAAGAATTTATTTTGGATATTCAAATCCACAGACTAAAATCCAACATGTTTCCGAGAAATTATAAATTGATTAGATGTTGGACCCTGTAGGATCGTATAACCCATTATTAGCCAGACATTAGTAAAAATTGGTTAGAAATAGACAAATATTCGTAAAGTCAATTATTTTATCAAATACACTAACTTATTCCTTTTAATATTATTAATACATTCCTTTTCTCTTTCGAAAACAGCTATTTCTATCTCAAAAACATTAACTAGGCTTTCTCCTAAATTTCTAGATATAGACGAATGTGAAGATGGCCAGGATATATGCAGACCTGATCAGATCTGTGTGAACGTGCCAGGAGAATATGACTGTAAGCCAAGACACAGGTAAACTGTTATACATACACTATATGTTATAACCTGAAAGTTTTGAATAACCTTTCGTAAAGTAAAATAACGTCATTATACTTGAAGAACATTTCTCTTTTCATAAAATGATTATTTTGATTTTGCAGTATAACGTCAGCTGTGTGTCCTGATGGAATGAGAATAGACCCCCACAGGAGAACTTGTGAAGGTAAACCTCTAAATTTTCTAAAAGACATTTTTATTTCACAAGCAATGCCTAGTTTAAAGACGAGATCGTTGGTGCAATAGTAGCAATGTATTTAAAAATAAAATGTATTTAATAAAAAACAACACGTCGTCGGTTTGATCCCCACCGGATAAAACTTTCTTTTAAATCAATTGATTATTATCTTAAGCTGGACTACAGCTGGAAAATCTGGACTGAAATTTCGTCCGGATCTCGAACCGGCGTTTACAGGTGAAATAACTTTAAAGGGAATTGTATAATAGAATTGAATAAGTGAGTTTTAGCCGTGAATTTATGAATGTCCAAAGCAAACATAGGCCAACAGCGCATCTTGTGTGTGTTGCGCGATGTCTTGCCTCCTCCTGTTATGAATAAATGTGTAGCTTTGCCTGCAGCCAAGCCAAGCAATCTCAAAGAGAAGAAAGATTGTCAAAAGATTAATTTATATAACTGTGTTTTATATATTTCCAGATATAGACGAATGTGTGGAAGGCACCCATCTGTGTGACCAGTATCAAAGCTGTTTAAATACAAATGGGAGCCACGAATGCCGATGTAAGTTAGGGTTCGAGCTGGATCATACAACCGGAGCATGTGTTGGTAAGTCTTTAGTCTGTACACCTTTATACATAGCATTTTAAGCTGTTAAAGCTGTACTGCTGGTCTTGATAGGTTTTAGAGCTTACAAGTTGCTTTAGAGGTGGAGGGGCGAGATTTAAAATTGTAACTAGTACCGCCACTAAATTGATACTTATTACTATGGCTGCCTGTAGATGTGCTTGTAGATTTTTTTATATTAAATACCAAATGTCAAAATTTCAAACCCTGGACTTTTAAGGTGTGCTAGGTAGTTTTATAAAATTTCAAACTACATCGCCATTTTACAGTATAGTGTTCGTAACAAAGGTTTTATTTCACACTGAAAGAATATAACATATTAATAAAGGTTTATAATCCATATTACAGATATCAATGAATGCGCAACCGATCAAAACGACTGCATTCCGCTGTCTCAACGTTGTGACAATACTGTCGGGTCATACCTCTGCATTCGTTTTATTTCCTGCGGGACTGGATATATTCTGCACCATTCTTCAAGCACTTGTGAAGGTATTAAAATACTTTTTATACTGGATGACTACTAAATAACACGAATTTTCATCTCTTATGGTCTATAAATAGGATTATTATCAAGAGGGTAGTTAAATTTTTTTTTTTTGAAATTTTAGATATTGACGAATGTGCTATTGGAACACATAACTGCGACCGTGCAGGGCCCGAATATCATTGTGTTAACATACCTGGCTCGTTCAGGTGTCAGAGAAAGCCCAAGGCTACCACTCAGGCCACACCTACGCCGACTCCCAATCCAGACTATGAATATATCTATTATGATTCTGAGTAAGTTTTAGAGCTTTAGAAATGTCATTTCTAGAAATAAACTTATTTATTTTTACGATAAGCATTGTATCTGTTAAAATTATACAATTTTTAATTAGAGAAGAAATAGAAGAAGAGAAAAATACAACCACCTCAACTACGACAACTCAACCAGAGACAACTAAAATCACCACACGAGTAACTGAAGAGCAACCTGATCTAAAAGAAAATACAATTGAAACAGATAACAAGTCAACTGAAAAAACCAAAACAGAACCAACAAATAGAGATTTATACAACATTGATAACGAAAACAAAATTGAACCAAAACCAGAAATTGAAAATCTACCGGAACCTACAGAACCACCGAATACATCACCTAAAATAGTCGATGTTGAAATCGGTGAAGAAACAGCTATCGTGAAAGGTGAGAAAAAAGGTGACGGATCTGTCGAAATAAATACAGGTGATATACCTAAAAACGAATGGACAAAGATACACGAGAAACCGTCTAATTGTCAACCTGGCTTTGAATCAGATGGAGCTGGGACATGTTATGGTAGGTTTTTTGTTTAATATTGTACATTTATGTTGTGGTTTTGTATTTATGTTGTTGTATGCATTTGCAGATATTGACGAATGTGCTATCAACAGACACACATGTTCAGGCTTGACAGAGACATGTAGAAACACGATGGGTGGATATTTATGTGAGTGCGCGCATGGGTTCAGAAGAGATTTAATAACGGGGGCTTGTGTTCACATTGAAACACCTACATCGACGAACAAACCTTTAATAGTACCACCGATACCTCTAGACGTTCCCACAACACCGTTGCCAGTTCCAAGCACTCCTGCAACAACACCAAAAGTAACAACTTCTTCTGAGACACCTTCATTACTGACTACCCCATCTACGACTCCAAAAACCTCAACAATATCTTCTACATATACCTATCCCACAACTCTGTCAACCGAGTTGACAACTGTATCAATACCAGAAACCTCACCTTCAACGGAACCATCAACCACTTCTACAACAACTACAAGTTCAATTCCATCTTCGTCGTCAACTAGAAGTAAGAAAATTACCCAGAGAAATATTATTATATAATATATTATATCATAGATTATCCAAAAATGTAAATTATCCAGATATCGCAAGCCAGATATCGAAAAGAAAAATAAAGAGAACGAAGTTATCATTTAGCAACCTTCTTCTTTTTCAGAATACTTTTGGGGTTATCCAGATTACCAACGATTCAATAGACGGCCTTTTAAAGCTATGACAACTTGTGACTCCGGATATCATTACAATTCGCAAACCGGCCAGTGTGAAGGTAAGGCTTAGCTAATACTGTCTCTATACCGTAGTCGTGGAGGGCATTGAAGATGTAGGGTGTCTTTATGTTAAAGTTAAAGCTCCTACACTTGCGCCATATGTTCCCTCGTAGGTGGTATTTGGCGAAACTGGCCGGGTCCTTGCAGAACTGAGAGGACGCCGTGAGTTCTGCAAGGATCATGCCATCCACTAGTCACGGAGACACGTCAAGAACCATGACATAATTTAATGCCATTAAAAAACAGCTCGATAACCAAAAGAATCGGGCTTTCGGCCTAGAACATATATCATGTATATGTTTTTTTGGTTTTGACGACTAAGTCGTATATATTCCAGATGTAAATGAATGTACGAATGGTAAAGCAAATTGCGCTTCTGTGGAGATCTGCGTCAATACTGAAGGAGGTTACCGTTGTGAGTGTCCTCCCAACTGGCGGCTGGATCCAGATCGGCATAGGTGTTTGCCTCTCAGAAGTAGCGAGAGATTTCCAGCAGGATATGGAAATAGGCCACGGCCTGGTAAGTATACCCAGTCCATTGTAGAATGACATTTATGAATTGAAGTTACGCACGGAGTAATAATATAATCCCGTATTCTTACATTCGCACATTATTTTTCAGTTTATATCGACCCTCAAGAAATAATTCCTGAAACGAGCGGCAGTGCAGAAGTTGCAGAACCAGAAGTAACTGAACTGGAGCGGGGCGGCTCTGTGTACAAGTGCCCGTGGGGTATACGGCTCGCTGATGATAATACGTGCAAAGGTAAAATTTTTTTTTAGAATATTATGCTAATTCTATAAAGATTTTGGTTTGGCTGTTTTTCTAGGTTTTGAATTAATATTACATTATGATATAAGTGCGGTAAGTTGAAAATTACAGCCGAGGCAAGGGCTATAAGAAAGCAGAGGCTGTAATTTTCAAAGCGCACGTATGTCATACAACGTTTTATAACATATTTACGAGGAAATGATGACATTTTCAAATAAAAACAATACAGCGAGAAGAAAAAGCGCGCGAAAATATTTTGTTGTAATTTTTTTTTTAGGCAAAGGTATAAAAACAGCCAGTATTACTAATAAAGTAAATTAATATTTTTGTGTTTTGTTATAGAAAAATGGTTGTAATTTTTTGTCAAAATTAATTAAATTAAAAAATTAAATGTTTATTTGTTATATTTTATTTCTCAAAGTTAATTTTATTCATGAAATATTGACTACTTTCTTGACATAAAACCTCTTTGCTAAGAAAAAGAACACGTGCCTTTTACATTACATTATCGCACAAGTACGTAATGAGATACATTACGATATTGAAATTGGTGTAATTACATCCACTTTACGAGCAAATATGTTATAAAGATTATTATGATCAATTTCTCGTGGCACGGATTAATAAAGTCGTGGGTTCGCGTATCTAACTATCACGTATAAAATGAAGCCGCTAGAGGCAGTGTAGCCAAACTTCAATTTCATGACTTGTGTTATTTATATAGTCTAAAAATGTTAATCTACAAGAGCACAGTGACCGAAAATTGTTAAGATAATTTTTACGCAAATTATAGTGCAAATTCATTTTCACCTAAGTCAGTTGCGCAATTCTATTTTCCTCCTTTTTGGAATCATGTTTTTTGATTAGGCCACTCTGCCTCTAGCAGACTCGAATGATGACTCAAGTTATTAAACTTAAGTGAGTAAATATTTGGAAATTGTTATTAAAACGTAAAACAATATTTTATTGTTTAACAATATTTGGTGTTTGGTATTTGTAAAAACTGTACAATAACACTCGGCGATAAAAGGCGTAGCAGCAAGTTTCTTGCCAGTTCTTCTCGTTTGTTCTACGTCTACGTACGAGACGTTTATAAATATACCTAATTACCTATATTAATATAAGTTTTTTGATAAAATACTGTCAGTAATTTACGCGAGTAGTACACGTCATTTAAATAAAACGCAAAGCATCCGAAACGTCGGGCCCTACTTAAAATAATTTTCAAACAAGTTTAACTAAAATATATCGCGTTTTAAACCGTTAAAATGGTTTTTTTCTTAAATGATAGAAGAGGTCAGATAAGCTTGGGGTTCCTTGATGTTAAGTAGAATACCCCAGCCACATAACATCTAATGAACTTAAACTTATATATGTATGCAAAAACGTAACCAGTTTTTATCACCATTTTCAGATATAGACGAATGCGCGACCGGTGAAGCCAAGTGCGGTCCCCTTCAGATCTGCACAAACCTTCCCAAAGGTTTCATTTGCAGTTGCCCCAAGGGTCATAAGCTAGTTGGTGATCACGAGTGCGAAGATATCGATGAGTGTGACCTTAGCGGCAGTGTGGTAAGCAATCTATATTTTGTCCAAAAAGAGATAGGGTACATAAACCTTTGTAAATCGATTACATTGTTAATTTATTATTTACTAGAAGTTTAATTAGTACTTTAAAGTATCTAGTAATACTTTAAAGTACTGTCAGATTAGTAATCCAATATTAGAAAATACAGGCTGAGCCCGTGACTTCGTCCGCGTCGTTTTTTCGAGTGAACAATTATTTCTTACATATATTCTGGTTTCTTGAACCGTTTTCGCAACGAAAGTCCATACAGTTGAATAATTTTCCCTCTTTTTTTTCACATTTTCCACTGTTTCTTCGCTCACATTGGCCTAAAGCCTTTATCGATAAATGATCCAACCAAATCCAAAAATAAATTTTTATGAAAATTACCGAGTTCAAACAAAGAAACAAAATCTTCAAATAAGGTATAGGCCCTTATTCTACCACTTTGCCCGACGTGGGCGAGCTTTTAGATCATTTAAAGAAGAATCATTACATTTGTACATATTTTTTGGGTGTCTTGAACCGTTTTCGCAACGTACGCATCAGAAACCCCCAGGAATCAAAAATTTTCTTGTGCTGTATCTTCGATTCTGTTAGTCACAGAGCAATGTTTTATAGCCTATAGCCTTCCTCGATAAATGCCCTAACCGCCACATCAATTCGAACCTGTAGTACTTGAGATTAGCGCGTTCAAACAAACAAACAAACTCTTCAGCTATAGAAGAATAGATTAAGTAAATCTAATTTGCTTCCAGCCTATTTGCTCTCAAAACGCTGACTGCATCAATACGGTTGGATCTTACAAATGTCAGTGCCATGAAGGCTTTCAAACTGCGCCTATAAATCAACAGGTGAGTCATAAACCCGTTCTAAGTTAAATATGGAACGTTAGACTAAAATACTACGTAGAATAATAGGTTTAAATAAAACACTTTAACGATTTAAAACGCAATATATTAGTTTAACTAATATATCGCATTTTAAACCGTTAAAGTGTTTTATTTAAATTATCCACCCTTATTATCGATCGTAGTTTTGATTCCCATACATACTAATAAGTTAGATACTGTTGTCCTTATACTAAGGTTAAATAGTTATATAATGTTTATGTACTTAATAAAAAAAAAAATTTCGTTAACAGGTGTGTGTAGACGTGGACGAATGCGTAGAATCTCCTTCTGGATCTCTGTGTGAGCAACGTTGCAACAATGTGTGGGGGGGATACCGCTGCTCTTGCCATAGAGGGTATCGACTCAATTCAGATAACAGGTAAAACAAATTATTTCCTCATTTACAAATTAAAAATATAGTGGAGGGAAGGTAGAGTCAACATATAACGCTAGTGCTGATTTGCCTTGACTCCTGTTACAACTAAGCTAAGTTAATTTGATAATAATATAATACCATACTTTAAAAATCTAAAATAAACTATAAAAAATTACGACTCGGGCAGGACTTGAACCGGCATCGTCAGCGTTCCGTGCTATTGCTCTAATCAAATTTTCTAACAGACTTTAAATACATAACAACTTAGTAACAATATGTTTCAATTACACAGGGTTTATTTTATGTATAATAGGCTCCCAATGGTTCTAACATTAATGCAACATTTGTATCAATTATAGATATTAGTTTTATTAAGAAGGTGGTACAAATATTAAAATGAAGTCCAGGAATCACCGTTTACAAAAAAAAGAACAGTGTTTGGTGTGGTGTGTTGATATGTGAATAATCAAACCTAAAATAGGCCGACGGCGGGTCTTATTTAAAAATTATACGGATAATTGAGTTGTCATAAAAAAGTATATTGATTTGCTGTCATAAAAAAAACATATTAATGCTTATCTTATGGTTGGGAAGTGTTAATTTATACCCTACATTAGACAAGATATACAATCACCAAAAAAAAACTACGTCACTTAAAACTTGCCCACTATACAATAAAAAGCCAAAATTCCTGTAATATTATTTTTCAGAACATGTTCAGATGTAGACGAATGTACAGAGTTCAAATCGAAGAATTTGTGCGTGGGCCGCTGTGCGAACGAGCCGGGCAGCTATCGCTGTTTCTGCCCCTCTGGGTACAGACTGTCTGAAGACAAACGCAGTTGTATTGGTAAGATGATAGATGCAAAGTGCGAGTAGTTTGGTTATGTTTCAGTTAGGTACACAAATGGTATTAATCATGACAAGGGAGCTATATGGATTTAAAAAAAAATGAACGTAAAATCCCATTTTACTGAGAAGCACACATCACACCATTTTACTAATCGATTATTTTCAGGCAAGTAGTTAATCATACTTCTGTCTGATTGAAAGAATTTATTATTTCCCAAATTTAAAACCAGAACCTCCTTGATTCAAGTAAGTATTGAGTTACAGAGGCAGTTACATCTCTTTATAATGACCGAAATATATTATTTAACTTACTTTATAGTTACGGCTTGATGTTTTTGGGGGCCCCGTAGCTTTACGTAATCGACGTTGCAGGTTGTTTCCCAGTGACAGCTGCTGTAAAGTATCCGAAAATTTCACGTTTCAATGCGTTAAAATGCTTCATATACATAGAGAACTGACATGATCTTCCTTATAGATATCGATGAATGCGAAACGGGTGCTGCGCCGTGCGCGAATGGTGGTAAATATGAAGGGGCAACCGATGTCTGCCTCAACACCAGAGGGGGATACAGATGCCACCGTATTACTTGCCCCACTGGATATCGCCTGGAAAGCAAGCAGTATGTATATACTTACTTATAACATAATTAATAGCTTCTTTACACACATGTGTACACAAACACAAAGCTTGCTCGTAAAACGTAACCAACTTAGAAAAAATTGTTTTCAAATTAGAATTTTTTAAAGTACAGACAAAACTATTACATTTCGCCTAAGCTATATTATAGGTTTTAAAATATATTTCCAGTCGCTGCACCAAAATCCAGACGTACTGCCCTCCTTCAGATTGGGAGTGTGCCCACCAGCCCAGTACTTACTCTTACAATTTCATCACTTTTGCGTCCAAACTTTATATACCAGAAGCCAAGGTAAGACCACAAGACTACATGTAAGATGTCACTTAAATATCAGAAGCCAAAAATAGCCTGACAGCATATCTTGTTAAGATGTTATATGGCTGGGATATTTCAGCTTCAATCGAGTAAAACTCACGTTTGTCTGTCGTCTTCGTATCATAAAAATATCACTTACATTCCCTCTATGGCGTCTGGGGCTCACACACACTTGTGTCCGTTTAACTGATTTAATTTACAAGCAAGGAGATTAGACAACTTATCGTTACTACAAGATACGAACTGAGGATATATGCGAAAATAGTCACACACACGCCCCCCCCCCCCATTAAATAAATACAGGGGCAATTAAAACTTACAGGTTGATCTGTTCACAATGCGAGGTCCTAACTGGCCATACGCAAAAATGCGATTTAAGTTGCGACTGGTCGACGTCAATGCCCCGCCCTCGGTTAGCGAAAAGGCTGATATAAACTCATTTTTGTAAGTATTTCATTTTCATTTCTTGAAACCAAAAGTTTGAAGGAACCAATCTCTCTTACTCGTAGAAGCGTCGAAGAAAAAATGGAGGAAATCGCCATAATGTACACTAAGATTACGAACGGTTTAAAACGGCTAAATTATTTCACTATGGTGTATTTGTCTAACTTGGCAAAATACCACAACAAATACAGTCTACTTCAAACCATAGAGGCCCAGTGATGACCAATTACTCTGACACATTAATCTGACGTTTCTAACGCTTTTTAGAGATCGTACATGTTCCTTACCTTCTATTGTCGTTGACTTTGCTTATATCCCATCCTTATGTAAATGTCAAACTAATGAAATTTTTATCTGTCCATTTACTTAAATTCATTTAAAGCAAAACTGTGATTTCTCCTATGTGAATTTGTGATAGTTCATTAGTTTAATATATAAGCTTCAAGGTTTTAATTTTAGTGTAAATCAATATGTAAACCTTGTGGGACAATCTGGATTTCACGTAAATTATGTGTTTGTGTACTAAAAATGTCAAGTTAGAAAAAATACACTTTATATTATTTTTGATTCGTTTGGAATAGAAACGTTATTTCTGCTAGAAGTAGATGATTTACCTCGTCACAGTCTCGTGTTGGTTATAGCTAATTAAGGGCGATAGTAGTTAAAGCCCATCAAAGCCTACTGGCACAATGATGGGTCTTGAATCGATTAAGGTTTTACTGCTGGTCTTAGTGCTAAATTGAACTTATATCAAATTAACCTTTATTGTGAAATATCAGTTAACATTCTAACTCATTATTACAGACTGACACAAACAAGTAACCAAGCGGTCATTTCGCTAGTCCGCTCTCTGGAAGGGCCACAGAGTATAGAGCTAGAGTTGTCTATGGAGTTGTACAGTCGCGGCCAGTTTGGAGGGATAGCTGTTGCCAAGATTTACATTTATGTCTCCGAGTATGAGTTTTAGTGTTTAATTGTACTTGAATTATAAATTTTGTTGTATGGCGTACTGTGACGTTATGTATGTGCAATTGTTTTTGTGATATGAAAAATTTGTTATGCGTGGAAACCATATAAATATTAAATAAAGATGCGTACACACTAATTTTTATTTATTTCATTTAAACGGACTGTTAGTTGTCGGCATTCGTGATTCAGAAGTTTCGCCATTACTGGTGGATGACGTCATCGGAAGATTAGTAAAAGCCTCAAACATGCCTTGTTCTTGATAGTAAGGCTTTGAATGATAATAGAATAAAATTTATTCTTTCGGCGGTTGAAGGTCGTTGACATTTCTCAATTGGTTTCTTGTTCTCTGCAGCGGTTCGTCTTTTGGATGTTTGCTGAAAATATGACACAAATAAGTCGACGTCAGCATGTAAAAGTCGTGTTCACTATTCATGACAAAAGGGGGGGGCTCAAAATAGTTTAAAACTTCAAGACGTGACCGTCACATCTGACAAAAAATAATAATGCCAGTGACAGCTAAACACAATTTTGTCTATGGGTAAGAATTTTAGTTTCAACCTACTATTAAAATTAAAACCCTATGGTTATTTTTTATAGACTTATCAAGTTTATAGTAGGTAGTGAAATCTGCCGCCGCCAGTTGTGTTATTTACTTAAAAACAAAAAATTAAAAACAGAATAGGATCGTTATAAGAAGAAAACTGTGAAGTGTTAACTGAAAAAACTTTTAAATAAAACACTTTAACGGTTAAAAACGCGATGTATGTACTTAAACTTATTAGAAAATTATTTAACTACGGCCCGACGTTTCGAATGCCTTGCCGCAGCTGTGGAAACAGAGAGACTGCCTCGCTGTGAGTACGTATTAAACCGTCAAGGTGTTTTATTTGAATGTGTATTATTCGGGTAAACCACAGAGTGAAAATACTTTTTTTATGTGTAACAATAAGGCTTGGCTGAAAAGTCCAGTTACCATATATTAAATAAATATAAAGTAGTTTTAAAAAAAATAAGTTTCAACTTTATCACATACCTCACTGTGTGTCTGTTGAGAGCGCTCTGTTGTGAAAATGCCTTTTCACAAATAAGACACTTGTACAGCTTCTCATTTGTATGGGTGTTCTGATGAATTTTCCAGTTGTATTTCTTTGCGAATGTTTTGTTACACTTTCTGAAAGAATAAGTTAATAACGTTTTGGGCCGTTAAAACTTGGTATTTTAAAATACTAGCTGGAATTTGAAACCGATTTTTTCCTTCCCTTTTCGATTTGTCTTCCCCTATCATTAATAAAGTATATTTACTTCCTCACCCACACATGTATGGTCGCGCTGTACTGTGCTGAAGTTTATGAGCAGCCAGACGCTTTACATCCTTCAGCACTTTCCCACACTGGTCACACAGACAGTCATTTGTTACTCCATGCTCCTATATAACAAATTCTTTATATAGGGTGTTGCCAGATTATCACATCAAATTTACCAGTTTTAGCAAAAACAAAAATTGTATTTCAATCAAACTTAAATTAATTAATTTTTATAGAAAATAAATAGTGCACCAATCGATCAAATTTACCACACCTTTTATGTTTACATTGAGACTTTAAAGTTATCATTGATTGTCATTTATTCTAATGTATGTAGTTTAATATACTTAATACAATATACGGACCGCCTCTATAGCCAAATAGTTAAACCTATTGCCTAGTAGGGCATCCTAGGGAAACAAAACAGAACTGTTTCAGTCGGGCAGGCACAGAAGTCTGATCAACTACTTGCCCGTTACAAGAAACGGGTGAGTCAGTGATTCAGTGAAACGGGCTTTCACACATGTAGTTTTAGTTCTCTGTTAATTCAAAAAAGGGTTCCGGCGGTTAATCTACTATGCCGATTTTAATGAAATTTTGCGATATGCAGTAATTGCAAGTAGTGCAACTCTCTGTTTAAAAACAATATGATAAGTCTGAAAGCACCTCGCAATATATTGCAGTATCAAATTTAAGAGTGGCATATATATATAATTATGATATATAAGAGACTAATATTTGCTGGAGGCATAAAATAATTTTATAGATCTCATAAGCTCCCCCCTCCCCCCACATACATCACTGCCACTAACTAAATACCTTTAAATGCAAATTAAGTTGTCCTCTTGAGGCATACTCCAGCGCACAAAACGGACAAGCATAGCGTTTTTTGGTCAATGATTCTGGGTGAACTGATGTTTTGTGTGTTGAAAGATATCTGTAAAGGGCAATATACATCAATATTCTTATTAATAGGAATCATAATTAAAACAATCTGTCTCAGAAAAAATCTCCGTACAAACTGTATGACAATAATTTAAATACAAAACGGTTTATAACATGAAATAAATTAAGTTAACTTATGTATGTAAGTTCAAGTCACAACAATTACAATAATACAGTCTACATAACCCTTGGGCGAGCTTGGGAGAGCATATGTACAGTAAGGTTGTGGATTCTATTAATGCTTGGGTCTAATTTCCTTTCAATCTTAAAGATTATTACCATTACCTTTTCACATGAAAAGCCGCTCCACAGATGTTGCATTTGAACTCCTTGATGCCTTTATGTATGTTTTGGTGTTCTTTGTACCAAGTTCTAACATTAAACCCTTTGTTACACTCCTTACAAGTATACTGTAACCAGAATTGTTAACACATTATTAAATATTTATAAATATAGACTGCAGATTATAAGTAATATAATTTATACATTTAGTAAATGTATATGTTTAAATTACTAACATAATCTTAGCTTACTAACCAATTTTGTGTTTAATGAAATACCAATAACTACTCTAGAAAAGCAATAAAAAGACTTATTATAATAAATATATTTTTAATAAAACTGGTTTAAACGAGAAATATATATTAGTTAAATTATTTTTGTAAGGCCCAAAATACCAGATACAACAGCCATGGACATGGGATTCACTACATCTTTTAAACCGCTAAAAGTCTTTCAATTAAATTAGAACTGTTGATAAATAACAAACAATACTTAAATATTGCCATATTTACCTTATACTCCCTTGTATGGGATTTTTCATGGTTCTTCAGTCCATTTATATAACCGGTGCTGTACCCACATTTAAATGAACAGAAAAACTCTTTCAGACCATGAGATCTCTGGCCATGGTTTATTAAAGCCATTACTTCTTTGTACATTTTTCCTGAAATGAATAGAAGAACAGATTAGAGCTACATTGATCATGCGATTGATAACATAAATTAAATTTTCTAGAAAATCTCTTAAGACCTCGACGGTTAACGTTGAAGAAAATCAATCAAGATGATCAATTCCAACATGTTTCTTACAGCAATTTATTTATTTTCTTGAATGTATAAGGCTGTATGGAAAATCTGCATATTACTTAAACGGGAGGTCGTAATATTGAAATTCTATTCTAGTCACGAAAACAGATTAAAAGAAGATATGTGCACTTTAGTTCTGGTCTATAGATTTCTATATAATTTAAGTTTAAGGTGAAATAGGTTGCCAGATATATTATGTAAGTTTGTTATATAGCTGGGGTATATGTGGATAAAATATACAATAGAAAGCATCTTACCACAAAGTTTACACGAAAATGACATTTTCTCATCATGCTCACTACAAATGTGCTGCACGATTTTATTTCGAGTTTTAAATTGTCTTTTACACTTCTGACAAACAAATTTACCGTCTGAGTTTTCGAGAATGAATTCAGCTACTGATGTTTTAACTTCTTCATTGAAATAATGGTCCAAAAGACGTTTTTGCGAGCCAAATATATTAAAACACATTAGACACATCAACTTTTGTCCATTTAATACCTTTTGTATATCAACTAAGTCTTTTTTTACTTTGCATACCCAGGAAGCTGTTGCAGGGTTGAGGTTTTTTACATATGTGTGGTACGTAGATAAACTGCTTTGATTTGATTCACTATTATACTCAACTTCTTTCTTTGACTCTGTTAAATGATTGTGGTCTAAACTTTGTAGCTTACTAAGTAACTTTTTTTCATTTTCAATTATTCTTTCTCGGAATAAAATCATATCTTCAATTTTATTATAACAAGACGAACATACATTCTTCGGTAAATTATCCTTAAATTTTAACTGTAAAAAACAATCGTACTTATAAAGTGCTTTTACATTGTTCAGTTACAAAAAAGTTAAGATTATATTTTGCTTACCTCAAATGAAAAACATTTAAATATGTTCTTAGTTAATGCAGAATCTTCACATATTTCGTGCATATATTCGGAGCTTTCATTTAAGCATAATCGGCAGGTTTTATTCATTCTGAATATTAATAGTGTTAATTAATATAATTAGTGTTCAGAGTTGGATAAGATAAGTCTGTTATATTTCCAATTCGTAATAAGTAATGGCCTAGGGAAATTGACTTAATTTTAGATTTAAAATAGTTGTTTATTATTGTAAGCAAAACAATACAAGGAGACAGTATGTCAATTGTCAGTTTCAATTAGTTTCAACTAATCTGTGGTTTCAGCCAACCAAAAAAATAGGATAAATAGCATGAGATAAAATATAAATAGAACTAGACAAACAGACAAGACTCTCTACAATAATATCTCCAAACATACATAGGGATCTGAACTAGAACAGCTGGACGACGAGCACAAGGGTTTGTGTAGAATAATATAGGGGACACGCGACTGGCAAACATGGTAAACGAATAACGGTAGTTAAAAAAAAAAAAATTGTCTGCTGACATCACAGTCGAATAATTAGCATTCTCATAGCTTATTATTATGTCAATCACTTCTACTTAATTGCTAACTTAGTACAACTTCACTTATAACAATGAGACAAAATCCGAAAAATTACATAATACTAATAAATATTAAAATATAATCATGTTGATTTTTACAGTTATGTTTATAAAAAATCGACTGAACTATTATACTATATCGCACCCCTAGATGAAAACTCCGGCCATTCAAAAAAACGTTTTTTTCAGAAATGACTAAAAACTGTTTTCGGAGTATTTACTAAAGATATCGAGTATACTAATAATTATTATGATAGGTAAAGTTCTAGAGCCTTTTTAATGACCTACTTTTTAATGCTATTGTCACAAAAGTTTAAAAAAAACTCATTCTTAGTTAGTTGTGTTTTCTTTAGGTAATATGAAATTTTCGGTGGAATTTTTTTTTTATTTTTTTCGATTTTTTTTTTCAACGGTCGAAGTTAGCGTTACCGGAGTTTGAACTCCGTGTAGGTATTCATGGCGGGATTTTGAAAACGCCACTAACTCAATTTAAGTATTTTTTGAGTTAGTGATGTTTTCATCTAGGGGTGCGATATATGTATTGCCAAAAACGCAAAATAATATTTTTAACTAAAAAATACCTTGTTGTCGCCTATAAGCAAGCCTTTTAACAAAAAATATATTGTCGACTGTCATGAGTAAACGACATCTGTTGGGTAAAAACGACAAAATGTAAAATGGCGCTAATGCTGATTGCGTGCAAAATTCGTTATAGCGGTATAAATTAAAATTCAAAATATATTATATTTTAGTCTTAGCATGAATTCTCAATGCCTAAAAACTAACTAACCTAACTATTGCAGTTTATCAAAGCACCCGGAACGTCGGGTCATAGTTAAAAATAAATTAACTCACCTATTTTTTGGGGCTTTGAAACAGTAAAAGTGTTTTATTTCTAGTTATAATTTGCCTTATACACTTCTGACACAACAATTTACCATCTGAGAATGGAATCAGCTACTGATGTATTTAATGTCATATAATTTTCGAGTACATCTATATTTCTAGCTATTGATCATTACTTTCTAATGTAAACACACATGTGTTTACATTAGAACAACAAGGGTAACAAACGACTCGAAGTTAGGACTCTTTCAATACAAGGAAACTTGGTACAACTAAACCACTACTGATCTTGAGTCATATTATGATTAACCGCTTCTTTTAGTATGTTTGTGAATCAGCAGGAGTCCACGATAAGATAATATTATAGAGCTTTTGTTAATCTGTTTTGACAAAACTTTGGCTGATAGCATTGATGGTGATGGTGGAAAGTCCGCTTCCTCTGATAATGAATGGCGTATTCCGTTTATGGCAAAGATTAATTAATAGAGATGTTTCAATATTTTTTTTTATAATAGGCAGACAAGCAAGAGGTTTACTTAATAGTAGGTGAAATATCTCGACTAAATAACGTATAAACAATGCGCTGTCATCCTATTTTGGCTATAGAAACGCGATTAAATTTACCAACTTTTTCATTTGTGGACTTTTTCATTGGTGGTTCGTGACGAGGACGGTATTTCGATATTCGAAGTCTAGCATGTTTCAGAACCTTTATTTAATTCAGTTCTTTTTCACTTCAAAATCCATGGGCCATCATTTTATTTTACGGGATTTTTTTAGTTATGACCATCAGTAGAGTTGTACCTATATTACAAACTGAAGGTATTATTGTAATAAACAGAAGTAAGAACTACAATAAACAAATAAACAATAATTAATAATGTCTGCTTCGCTTTATTGTTGGTACCCGTTTCGCTTTCTTACTAGTTTTAAAATAAAAAGACATCGATTTAAAAACCGAGATTTACTAACTAAATTAGTTTAACTAATATTTAAACCGGTAAAGTGTTTTATTTGAATGTATACTACTGTAAATCTGTACTAAATGGCTACAGGCTAACATACTTTAGAACCATAATGCACTGTCGACCAGTCGCCGGCGACTCAGTCTCTCGGCGATCAAAGTCTGTTTCGCCACTACATCGCCGAGTTGCTTTGGCGATCGTGCGTTAGCGCCCATTTAAACCATAGAAACTTACAGTCGCCGGCGACTAGTCGACAGTGCGAAATATCGTTTAGTGTAGCATCTGTTTATTTTATACTCTTTTCATTAAAAAATAATTCATTAACTGTATTTTAACATAATTGAACTTCAGTACACACTCTAGTCCCAATGGAACAGTTTCTTTTAGTTTGACGGGACTTATTCCTTTTTTTTAATTTAAGCTATTATATTCGTAAAAATGTTGTTATTCCATAGTGCACTTGTTCTTTTTATTTTGGAATTTCTCGATGGTAAGCCGACATTTTATTCAGTATTTAAAATTTATAAGTGGCCTTTCCGGTTATACAAATACCAAGTAGTATTAAATATTTTTATAAGTAGTTTTAGTATTGTCTGCAGTTAACGCGAGTGATCCCATTCAAATGAAACTATTTCAACGGTTGAAAACGCGAAGTATATTCGTTAACTTGTTTTTAATTTATTTAATAATAATATTTCTCGCACTTTGAACCGTTGAAAATGTTTTATTACGTAGTTACAAGATCATTAAAAAATCTATTAAGATGAAATTAAAATCGATGACCTGTTACTAAGCTAATGTCATTCTTAATAGATTTTAATTTATATATAGCGATCATGTGCTGTTAGAGTGTGATCATCTTCAACAAAGGTTTTTACTAGCTGTGGAAAGCCGAGTAAATTAGTTTCCTTTAGCTCAGGCAACTTAGTTAAAACTTGTGTTGTTTCAACCTCCTAATATCCTGCTCGGCGTAGCTCTTCAATCCCTTTCCTCTGCGACTTCAAACCCACCATGCTGTTCCAGTGTAGATAGGTGGGCTTTAACGATTACTGCCTCTAAGTGGTGACAACTAGGATAGTTGAATTAACGTGCTTAGAAGTATAATCGACTTAGATTTTAAGCACTATATAATATTTGTTCTGTTCTGTACCCAATATTGGTTTGCTCTTCTTTTAACTATTGATGATATACTAATTTCAATGTCGGCACTAGCATTAGTAATAATTATTGAGGACATAAAGATGATGGTGTCATCATTAATTTATCACTTACGGTAGTCTGAAAAACCAGCTAACATAATATTTAGACGTGTAATACGGTCTAAGATCTGAGTTTCTTCTAAGTGTAAAGATCTACACTGTCTCTTTGATTTGATTTGATTTACGCGTTTTAAACTACGAGTAGTATCTAACTCAGAAGTATCTAAAAGTCAATTTGTAGAATTAAGATTAGATGGTGACATTGTATTGATTGAATAATAAGAAAAAAGGTGGCTCGACGAAAATTGGAGCAGCAATCGAAAAATAAAATTCGGGTTTTCGAGCTGAGCAGCCGACTTATTAAGAAATGGTTTAAATAAAACACTTGTAAATTATTTTACCTACGGCCAATAACGGATGCTTTGCGTCACGTCACATAGCTTTAACTAATATGTATCACGTTTTAAACCGTTGAGGAGTTTTATTTAAATCTGTACTACTCGCGTAAACTAGAGACAATATTTAAGAAATGGTTTGTCGAATTCCAATTTCGAAAATAAATTTTGCAAAATGGCCGCGAAATCCTTACAAAATTTATTCGGAATACAAATCGATGTAGTTTAGTGTATATTGTATCTGAAAATAAATGTTGTAATAAATAAATATTTATCGGCCGGATGCATGGTTGTCCTCGTGTCATATTTCCGTTTCTCAAGCGTAGGTGTGACCTATCGACCCCTGTAGTCACCAGTGTACGCGAGATTTTTAGGAATTCCACCTCCAGGATCATTGGCCTTCTACCCAGGAATAAATTCATTGGTTCAATGGCTCGTGGGACGGTTCCCACCGGATTTTCTAAATACAATTCAAAGTAATATTGAGTAGGTGGTAGGAATATAGTGAAAAATTTCCCCCGTTTTGTTCACATTTCTCGCTGTATCTTCACTCCTATTAGTCACGTCACAATGTGTTGTATATATAACCTTCCCCGATAAATGCTCTAACCAACAAAAAAATAATTTTTCAATTCGAACCCGTACTTCCTGAGATTAGCGCGTTCAAACAAACAAACAAACTCTTCAGCTATATATATTAGTATAGATTAATAGCTTATAGCTCTTTATTTATTTCTTATGTCAATCTATCTTAGTAAGTACTTTGTAGTCACAATACATTACAGGGAGCTTTTGGCATGGAGCCCAATTACATACGTTGAACAACAAATTAGTTTTACATAATTCAGTGCTCTTCAGACGAAAACAGGATTAAAACCTCTAAGCTCTGACGTCTGGGGTCTAGGGTCTAGGGTTCTCAACTTCGACCTTTCGGAGTACAACAGTTTCTGGGTATTCTAAAAAATACATTATTTAAAACTCTAAGCTTCTGATTCAAGTCCACAAACATTAGATACTGGTCGAAAATGTTGCTCAAACATATCATTTTCCTGGTCCTTTTTATAAGTTGTGAAGCCAACAAATGGGTAACTTACCTTATATAACTTGACTGTTATCTGAATTTAACATCTTGGTAACAGTACTAAAAGAATTACATTGTAACTACGTTTAAAGATTTAAATTAATATTATTGACCAGAAAAAGAAAAATTTTTATATGTTATCATATAAAAATTTATCTCTTAAGATAAAAATATATTTTTAAAACAATTCTTAATTTAAATACTGTCTATAGTTTACGCGAGTAGTACACATTTAAATAAAACACTTCAACTGTTTAAAACGCGATATATTAGTTAAACTTATTTGAAAATGATTTTTAACTCTACCCGTGACCACGGCTGCTGCAAAGCATCCGAAACGTCGGGCCGAAGTTAAAAGTCATTTTCAAATAAGTTTAACTAATATATCGCGTTTGAAACCGTTAAAGTGGCTTATTTAAACAGACTTATCTTTTAAAGTAAATAAATTTAAAAGCATCATTTAAGATATCGCAGCCTCGACCCATCCCTTAGCAGTACATTGTCTTCCAGCGAGCACGCAACACCGTATTTGTGACTTCTATATTTATGGGATCAAACTAATGAATTCCTTATACACTTTGTTTTAGAGACCGCATCGCTGTCGTCGTGCGTGATCCCGCGAATACCTCATGGCCGCGTGCGCTCCAAGCAACGAGCGCGGATAGCCAAATTCGAATGCCTATCCAGGTATCAGCTAGTGGGTAACATGTACGCTGCCTGTCGTGATGGCGAATGGGACGTACCTTTTCCCGTTTGTATTCGTAAGTACTCAATATCTATACTAATATTATAAAGAAGAAGACGAGTTTGTTTGAACGCAAGGAACTACTGGTTCGAATTGAATATTTAAAAATATTTTGCGTCGATTAGACCATTTAGCGATATCACGTTTGGGAAGCGGTGCGAAGAAATAGTGGGGAATGTAGACACGAAAGCGGTTCCAGATATCCAAAATATATGTGTCAAAGAACGATTCCTCTTTAAATGATCGAAGTATGTCCATGATAGTACATACATATATATATACATATATCTTTTAAGATTATATAATAACGACGGGACGTGGTCGACGTCGTGGATAACAGCTTAAATTTATAGGGATAGAGATGTTAATATAGGTACATATAGATAGACGTATTTTATTGTATCCTTTTAACAAAATGTGATTTATATGATTTTATGTGACTTTTTATTTATGAAATGTACAAACAAACTGATGCTATCAAAGGTAAGAAGGAATTTTCAATTTATTTTATTTACAGGATCTGGTTGTGCAGTACCTTCAATTGAAAATGGGGTTAAGATGAGTTTGTTTGACGATGCTTGGATTACATACTTCTGCATGCCAGGGTATCAGCTGGTTGGATCACAGGTCATCTTCTGCGATGGTTTAAAGTGGAATGCGACAGCGCCTACTTGCGTACTTGGTAAGGAATAGATCTTTATATTATACAACACTGTGATCCTGGTTTTAAATCCCGGGAAGACTATAAATTGGTGCGATCGCAGACACAGATATTTGATCAACTACTTGCCTTAAATAAAACTCTTTTAACGGTTTCAAACTCAAAACAATCTCTCAAAATATTTAAATACGGCTCGAGTGCTGTATAGCCTTTGTCGGGCTGTCGTATAAGTCAATTTGATACTTAAGTCATACATTTCGTGTTTTAAACCAAATAAAGTATTTTATTAAAATGTGTTCTATCTGCGTAAACTGCATACAACTATTATCAGTAAAACGAGAAGGAACGGAAAAATAGGATTCTACTCTAATGTTAAAAATAAAATAAATAAATAAACAATTTACATTTTTCTGAAACATGTTAGAGTTGCATGTCTAGAAACCTAAATATCTAATGTATTTTAAATGGATATTTCTAATATCTAAGCGCTGTCCGGGTCACGAACCCCCGTCCACAGATGAAAAAGCCGTGAAATACCTACCATCGAGTGAACCTTTTGCTTGACTGCCCTCCTATCATAAAAAAATAAACAAATAAAAAATACTAATTTACATTAAAAATTTAATTCAATTGTAATCACAAAATAATAGAAGATTTGATAAAAGATGTTAGTAATTTAATTTGCTTTGTGTGCGAAATCCCTTTTCCCCCTCGTGGGGTATGGGGCGAACGCATTTCTGTGTCCGTTTCACTGATACGTTCTTTAACAGGCAAGTAGTTGATCAGACTTCTGTGCCCTGCTCGACCGAAACATTTTGTTTCCTTGGGATTCGAACGCAGTACCTCTCGCGCGTAACGCAATGCTAAGCAACACGTTTAACCATTCGGCTACAGCCTACTTAATTATAATATGTTTTCTAGAGAAAGAATTTCATCCTAACCTCAGCTGTGACTTTGAGGACCCTGGTATCTGTGGTTGGAGACAGGATGAGCTTCATGACTTCGACTGGATAAGATATAATGGGCATGCGCCGCGGACATTCCTGCTAACTGGTCCTTCGTTTGACCATACCCTAGGCAAAGGAAAAGATGGTATGACATTTTAACTTTTTATTTTTTTGGATAACCCAAAGGGCAAGGACTGGACTAACCAAGAGTAGCATCATCACACATCACATTCACAGATGTTAAAATAAAACATTTTAAAACGCGAAATGGATTACATAAACTTATTTACAACTCATTTTCACTACGGCCCGACATCAAATATCAAACCTTTAAGTGTATTTTATGTCAATTGATCTCTTGTTATAGTGTAATCGCTCAGATTGCCTTTTTCAATAAATACAGATATTATAATGAGGATGATAAAAACGATAATATAGTAGATTTAAATGAATCATTTTTAACAGTTTAAAACGCATAATATACGAGGGGACTGGAGATGGAGAGTGTCTCTGATGTAAAAGTTAAACCCGCTACGCTATATGTTTCCTAGCCTTTGACATTAGGGATACCCTCCATCTAGGGTCCCCTGTGTCCGCTGCAAAGAATCCAAAACGTCGAGCTGTAGTTAAAATAAATTGCAAATAACTTAACTAATATTTCGCATTTTATACCGTTAATAAGTGTTCTATTTAAATGTAAACTACTCACATAAACTACAAACAATACGTAACTTCTGGTTGTATGTAAGAAATTAATATTTTTATGTACTGAATATCACAGGGAGTAAATTTGGGTCACACATTGTTGATTTGTGTTGTTAATCTATGTGTTAAATAAAAGTTAAAATTAAATTAGTCATTAAGGATTTATTTTTTGTTTTAGGTCACTACATGTACATTGAAAGCTCGTTATCGATTCAGAATGACACAGCTCGGCTAATTTCCCCACTCTACGATAGCTCGTACGCGGAGAATGGATGCTTTTCTTTCTTCTATCACATGTTTGGCGAGTATGTAAAGTCATTTTTTTTTATGATAGAGGATGTGAGACGAGCTTTACTTGATGGTAGGTAGGTACCACAGCCACGTAAGCAGGATGCGCTGTCGATTTTATTATTTCTATTCTGGCTTATGGTGTTCGGAAATCCACAGACTGATACCGAAACGCGATTAAACTTCACAACTTTTTCATCTATGGACAGTGAATCGTGATTGAATTTCGATATTTCTACAGCCCCATTTAATATCTTGATTTCCAGTTCAACTGGTTTCAGAGAAATTAATTTATATTTTCTCTGAAACCAGAAAAATGTTGAAGCCTTACTCCTATGTTGGAGGAACATAACACCAATGACCCCGTCAAAATGTTTAACGTCACTTTTAGTGGTCCGATCCCAATGGTTGAAACGTGAACCTTTTACAAACCACTTGTCTATCGCCAAGCTAACAACAAATACTAAGAAGGCGTCACATATAAAAACGAGAATTGATCTCCATTTTTGCTTGAAATCAATAAATAGTAACGGCCTACTTGTTGACCCATTTGGCATGACAAAAAGGTTACAGTACGTTTGTGTATAGAGTATGCTTATTTGTCCTCCTCTAATAGTCCAATTAATATTCTTTTTTCTGAACGTCTCTTTTGTTCGATATTTAAATTTTCTACTGTCTATTGGAAGTTTCTAATTTCCATTTTCTTTTTAGAACTTGCGGAGAATTGAGAGTGTACCAGAAGCCAGAAAACATTGACATCCTCAGTATGTTGCGGCCGGTGAACCGAGAAAAATATTTATTATTTGAAAAGTGGGGTAATCTAGGCGACGTCTGGTTTCAGTCAGTGACCGATCTTAAGAAATTCGGAGGTAGTTTTCAGGTAAGGAAAGAAAGTAAATTCATGAATCCATTATTGTATAAAAATTATTAAAATAGGACCTACAAACACACCGATAGAAACAAATCAAGACAAGAGAAAATCAAATCAAAAATACTTATGCCTTGTCTAAAATAGGCTGATAAGTTTGACAAATAATATGAAGATTTACTGTAAAATATGTATTCAAGGAAAATAATAGTATACTACGTGGGAATTAAATCCTTGTTTAAACCACGTGTACCATAGGATGATAAGTTTGACAAATGACAAACGATTGTATCTAATGTCGTGTTATGGTACACTAGCTGTGTCAACTTCGTCCGCGTAAAATAGTTATTTTGGGCAATAACATTTGTTTTTGTTAACGTCCTCTTTATAAATTTAAAGCTGTTACCAACGATGTCGGTAGCGTCCCGTCGTTTTTGGTAAAAAAAAATGTTGTCCCGTTGTTATTGCTAAAAAAAATTTTGTTCCCCTGTTCTTGTTTCTTTATAAAAGGTAGACATTACTGCCTACATTTTTTACGGAGGCCCTTAAAGATAAATTATTTTCCCCGTTTTTACTGTATCTTTACTCTTATCGATGGCATCGTGATGTTTTATAGCCTTCCCCAAAACCAGATTTTTTTTCAACTGGAATCAGTAGTTTCTTCAAACAAACAAACTCTTCAGCTTTATATATTAGTATAGATGTCATGCCTTCTAGATCTTGGTATATTAGACAGTGTATGAATTAAGCAATATGTAGGTATGCATGATTTTCTTACAAAAAATATATATTTCCGTTATAACAACTGCTTTTGGCTGACTAAATGTTATCTCACAGATTATAATAGAAGGAATCCATGGCGCAGGCTACACGAGCGATATAGCAATTGACGATGTCTCCATCATGCAAGGAGAGAATTGTACTAAAGCAGCTCTTAAAGCATTGACACCCTTAAAACAATTTAATTCAGGTAAGAAAGACTTAGTATAGTCTGTAGTTTACGCGAGTAGTGCACAATTAAATTAAACACCCAAACTCCAGAACAATGTATTTCCCCATGGCCACAGCTACTACAAAGCATTTGAAACGTCGGGCCGTAGTTAAAAGTTTAACAAACGTATATCGCGTTTTAAACCATTAAAGTGTTTCATTTAAATGTGTACTAGTCGCGTAAACTACAGACAGTATTTAAACTATTAATTTTAAAACACATATTTGTATGTTTTACTATTTATTAACTTATACTTAATACTTATAACAGTAATTGACTGTATATTTTTCGCATTGTCAAAAGCCCATTTGTAAACTTTAGCACCTAATTGTATCTATTTCTGGATCTAAGAGCGAAAACTTTTAATTCGCGCCCTATTACGTATTCTGTCGACTATTGTATTAAATATTGTCTACTACTACTACTACTAACTACTAGTTTACGCCAGTAGTGGACAAATAAATATAACACGCGTTACATGCGTTTAACGGTTTAAAACGCGATATGTAACGCGTATATAGCTGTAGTCAAGGGGAGACTACGACCACACGGCTGCTGCAAAGTATCAAAAACGTGGGCCGTAGTTAAAATAATCAAACAAGCTTAACTAATATATATCTTATTTGAAGTTAAAATGTTTTATATACATGACTATTGTTTTGACTGTTTTTCATTGTAAGTATATAAATACCATTTTCAGATTATTCGTGTGCGAATCGATGCTCGCTTATGGACGAAGAGATAATTCCGGCTTCGAGGTGCAGCTGTTCCCTGTCTTGTTTCGAACAACACAACTGCTGTTCTGACTTCTACACCTGCTTATTTGCACCAAGTAAATCCATTTTTCTATCTATAAAATGTCATCTAGAAAACCTCTATTGTATCTATTGAGAAGATTGGTCTTGTCAATAGAAATAATAAAGTCTCTCATACTCTTGCTAGCATATTACAAAGTCCTGGATTCAAAGCGAGTTCAACGGTATGAGGGTCAGCACGTATAAGAAAGACGTTTTTAAGCTAAACCATTCGGGAGCAGCGTGGTTGAATTCTGATTGAGAGAGGAAAGATTGGAACGATGATAATCCATAATTTGTTTTTACAGCTCTACAGACAGTTGACGATAACATAGCAGCGAATAGTTCCAATGACATAGTACCTCAAACGCAAAAACTCGTACAATCAACACCATTGACAACATCTTCAACGTCTACATCGACGAGTACATCGACTAGTACATCGACGAGTACATCGACTAGTACAACGACTAGTACATCTGCCACAACATCAACTACGACATCAACAACTCCAGCTACAACAACATCTACAACAACAACCACAGCGAAACCAACAACAGTCAAAGTACGCAAAACAACTCCTAAGAGAATAGCTACAACTCGAAAGTTGACTACTAAAACTATTCCAAGCACCACTACTACAGCAATTCCGACTATAACTAAAACTACTGCAGCTACTGCGGCTCCAACAAAATCTTCGCATGGAGTATCAAGGACGATAGAGAATCATAACGTCTACCATGAACTTGTTGAAAAGGCTAAGAAGGAGCAAAGTCTTGAAGCGGTGAAAATAAAAGAAGCAAGTGCCGGTGAGAAATTTTTACGCCATTTTTAGGGTTCCACACTAACACAAGACTATCTGTCATCAGATTTACGATAGAGTTGATATTTCAATTAAAACAATACAAAAACAATTTTGACGTGCTAGTTGGTGTTATGGTAGCAATGTATGGCTAATAATCATCGAGTCATGGGTTCGAACCCCACCGAGTCCTACATATTTCTTATAAATTTTTCCGAAACATGTTCGACTTTGTTTGGGAATCTGGGTGCTAAGTAGGTGGTGGAAATATCGAAATTCTGTCCGTGTGACCACCATCCGTCAAGCCGACCAGTTCAATTGCGTTTCGCTTTCGATCTGTGGATTTTCGAATATTTAAATCCAAAATAGGCCGATAACGCATCTGGTTTAGATGATATATGGCTGCGGTATTTCAACAATCATTAAGTGAACCCGATGCGTGCCTGTCCTAACTGTCTAACATAAAAAAATAAAGAGCCAAATAGGCTAAAAAAGGTTACAATATGAATTTTTAAACCTATTAAATGCTACGGAACCTTGTGTCAGCATAGTACAACTCGTACTATGCTGGTTTTACTTATTGGCCATTTAATAAATAAAAACCCGCTATTTTTATTCCAGATTCAAAATCAGGTAGCGCGTGGAAGGTACTTTTAATTCTGTGCAGTGTGGCGCTATGCGCTTGCGCCGTTACGTGGTTAGGTTATACAGCGCGATCCGCCAGAGGTCGCTTCGCAATCGTCCGGCTACGTTGTCGAGCACAGAACGACCAAGAAGTTCGATATCTCTCGAGCGATGTTGATGATTGACAATAAAGTTATTTTCCTATTGGTGATTATTTTATTTCCTACTTCTAAAGGGGTGTAAAAAATATTCAGTTAGGAATCGTACCACGTAATCCACGACGATTTGAGTCCCGATCGTGCTAACAATTTTTTAACTTAAAATTAAATTTATAAATCTTTATCAATCTAAAGTCAGTATTAAGATAAAAACTTATAAACGAAGGTTATAAAATAAAAAAATTTAAGCTTATCCAAAATATTCTTCATATCCTATCCATTTTAAATATTTTACTACAGAGCTGGAAATATATTATGTATTATTTTTCCAGTTTCAATTTAACGCTAGATGGCGTTAATTTGCAGACCTATATTTAACTGTCCTAGTTGTTTAACCCGCAACTGTATACAATTCAACTACACGAAATCGCTCCACAGATTCCAGAATCGTCATAATTCCCACACAAAAAATAGCAACACCGCCGAAAAAAATCAAGTGCCCGACGCAAACCGGAAACGCGGGCTTATACGAATTGCTGACCTCGTTTCCACACATTACCCCGTTTTTACAATGTCACCCGGCATGAGGGCGCAGCCTTCAGCGATACCTTATCACCACTATCGACCCACAAGCGGTACTCCGTTCCGCGCACGCGCAAAATGGTTGCGGACAGTATGACATTTGCCTACCGCACAGAGACACGGCAGAGACCCGACGGAGCTGTAAAATTGTAAATAACTAGTGTTTCCAAATTCGAATTTCAAATGTCCACGGAACGGATTGTGCAAAATTGAAAAGCGGAAACAGGGGATAGGTGAGTTTTCCCGTTTATTGGATTTGTGCATTTTTAGAGATCGGATAAAAAGAAGTCTTCTAAGTAATGTGTAATCCCTAATAATAATGGAATTAAAATATATTTTCATTTATTCTAACAGCATTAGAATGCTTACATAAATGTGTGCGACGTTTGTTATTGGTAGGTACTGTACGAAACGGTATGGAGAAAATACTAAAAGATAACGCTATGTCGTGTTTAGCGTTCTTGAATTTAGTAGGATTACGTCATTCAGTCTATGAATTATCTGAAAACAACACATGAAAAATATGTTATTACAAAACGTTATGGCTTCACTAGCCTTTAGTTATCTATATATAGCTCTTAGTTTCGCGAATAGGAAGAATCTTGATCTTACTTCAAAATAACTGAGAAACGCATAACATTTACTACCTTCGTTACATATTAACTATTTCAGGTTTCCAACGTAAAACTGAAAAAAATAACACTGCTAAAAAATTTTCTCAACTAACCAAGATGTCACTTGTTTTACTAAATTTTATTATGAGTCTCATATATCAAACGTCTGTGTTCTGTGCGAAGGAAATTATTATAAAGTTTCCCCAGGATTCAAACCCTGGACCTGTGCAATAAACACCTCTATAATCGATTTGAATTCAACGTGTTTTTGTGCTATTCTTTAGCAATTCACAAAAAAAAAATATTACAAGCTTTTAACTTCTTGCACATTGTCCAAATTAATTTATTTTATTATCTAACTAATGTTACTTAAAGGAGATTACTTGATAGCTATAAGGCCCGTTACACATGACAGTTTTAATTTCCTCTTTATATAATTGTGTTAAATAAATATTTGATAATTGATCGTTAAATTAAATAAAACATTATTAACGTGAATCTCTAAAAGTGAAACGGTTAGAAGTTCATATTTCATTTATTTTAACAACGCCCTGACGTCATATGTTTTAGAGCAGCCGTGGTCAAGGGAGGAAACGTCATTTTAACTAAAATATTTCAAATTATATAATTAGTCACAAGTGTTTTAATTAAATGTATGTTACTCGCGTACATTTCAATTGTTTTTTTTTTACTTTTTTGTGTGTTTTTGAACTATACACATATTATATTTACCTTATAACATTTTCTATTACATCACTAATATACAGAATCGAATGTTGCTATGTGTTCTTTGTCTTTGTCACAGATTTTTCATTCCATTAGTTTTTCGTAAAAGAAAGAAGAGAAATTCAAGATATTAAGTGGGTGTATTGAACTACCGTCAGATGAATATCCCGTGAAGCTTAATCGAGTTTCGGTTTCATTTTGTCGATTTTCGAATGCTCAACGCCATAGGTCGACATCACATAATATTTTTCATGTTACATAGCGCGGATAATTTATCGTGTAACTACATGCTTGTCTATTCTCCTCAGTCCTAAGAGAAAAAACACTTTATAAAAGAGTCCACAAAAAGTTAACTTAAAGATAATTTAACTAATACATTTCGCGTTTTAAACCGTTAAAAGTGTTTTATTTAATAAGTCGCACAAAAATACATTTCTCATTGTTAATCTTAACCAAATGGAATCAGCGGTTCCTTCATAAACATACTTATAGCTGAGTAAGTTTTGGCTTCATTCCAATTGTTCTGAGCGCTTACTTCAAGGCCGCGTTGGTTACGTAATAAGTAAGTCTTCTTACTCAATATGATCAGATATCAAATATAGACTAAATGGTTTAAAACATGAAATATATTACTTAACATATATTTTATGTTTAAAACCGTCGGCCTGACGTTTTGGACGCTTTCAGCAGCCTTCAGCAGCATTCTACTTATTTCGAGTTTTATACCGTTCACAATGTTATATTTGATGTGTACTTCGAGTAAACTACAGGCAGTACATAACATAATACATGAAGTGACATCCCGTTTCCCCCTCGTGGGGCGTGGGGCGAACACATTTCCGTGTCCGTTTCATTGACCCGTTTTTAACAGGCAAATAGTTGATAAGACTTCTGTGCTCTACCCGACCGGAACAACTTATTTTGTTCCCCTGGGATTCAAACCCAGGACCTCTCGCGAAAACTTTTAACCATTTGGCTTCAGAGCTGGAACATTACACATACAATTAAAATAATGATAAAAAGAGAACAAAAAATAATGATAAACCACTCAGTTTTAACTTAACTGGATTTAAACGTCTGAGAGAAAGACTTCGACAGGATTAAAAAGAGAATTATAGTAGTTAATTTATTTTTAATATATTTCAACTATGGTTCGACGTTTCGAACGCTTAGCAGCAACCGTGGTCACGGGGGTGGAGATAATAGGTCAAATGGTCCCTAATGTCATAGTCAAATCTGCTGCGCTAGCGCCATCTATATTGTTATGTATACCATATAGTGGAAATCAATATTTTGTTTGATGTATTACGATATGTCTATATTTGACTTGATGGCAGGGGAAATACGTCAGCCTATAGCATCTAAACAAGATGTACTGTCGACCTTTTATGGCTTTGGATATTCAAAACTTCACAGACTAGAACAGAAACGTGATTACTTCACGGTTTTTTAATCTGTGGACGGTGGTTCGTGAGCCGAACGGAATTTCGATATTCCTACCACCCACTTAATATCAGATCCAGACGAAGCCTAACATCTTCAGAAAATACTGTCTATAGTTTACGCGAGTAGTACACATTTAAATAAAACACTTTAACGGTTTAAAACGCGATCATTTTCAAATAAGTTTAACTAATATATCGCGTTTTAAACCGTTAAAGTGTTTTATTTAAATCTTCAGAAAAGTTATAAATTGATTAGGAAAATGTTGGACCCGGTGGGAATCGAATCCCCGACCCGTTATGAGCCGTACATCGCTGCCGTCACACCCATTCGCCCGTTGAAATTTATTATTGCAATACATCCTTATAAGGCTTTATTGAAGTTTGACAAAATCCACTTGCCTATTAGGGGTAAAACATTGGGGTTGAAATTAGGCTTATCCCCGGGGAAAACCGACGTATAGTTGAATTAAAGAGGGTTGGCTGCCGCTTGACTAGTTTTCATTACTTAAACAATTTTCATATAAACTAGTTATTTCTTTCTTTCCATTTTGCGATCTCTTTCCCCATTTAAAGTAATTGTATTGCAAAATTTTAAAGTAAATTGTTGTCTTCTTCTTATTTTCTTTCTTTCTTCTTCTTCTAAGTCATTAAAAACTATCTATGTATTACATACAAAGAACACAAAGAAATCTAACACGCATATGCTGTAGCGGACATTTTTATTATTATTTACAGTAAAATAATTAATCTGTACATATTTTTGGGTATCTTAAAACGTTTTCGCACGCAAGGAAAACTCTCAAAGATGACCAATTTTCCACATTTCCCACTATTTATTCGCTCCTATTGGTGGCAAAAGAACTTTTCAATTTAAATGAGTAGCTCCTGAGATTAACGCGTTCAAACACACATACTTCACTTTTAGAATATTAGTATAAATTAAATCAATTTAGTCAAAAACCAAATACAACACTGCTACTAGTGACGGACAATAAAATAAACACGTGAAATATTAAAAAAAAATTATATTATCGGTGTAAATATTATATTTGTGTAATGAAGACTTTTATTATTAAATACTGTCTATAGTTAACGCGAGTAGTACACATTTAAATAAAACACTTTAACGGTTTAAAACGCGATATATTAGTTAAACTTATTTGAAAATGATTTTTAACTTATATATCGCGTTTTAAACCGTTAAAGTGTTTTTTTTTTTAAGTTTTATTATTATTAAATTTATCTATTTTTTAACGATGGACGTGAAAGCCTTACACAATTTATTATCTATTGTTGTTCAAATAAAACTTGACGATTTAAACGGTTAAAAATTAACTATGGTCCGATGCCGACGTTTTGTATGCTTTACAGCAGTCGTGGTCACGGGGAACTAAAATAAAAATAAGCTAAATTTTCGCATTTAAAATAGTTAAGTGTTTAATTACAAAGATCTACTCGCGTAATCTTTGCCGCAGTAGGATAACTAATTGATGTATCACGTGTTTTAAACCGTTAAGAGTGTTTTATTTAAAAACAACCTATATCATGCGTTTAATTAGTCTCGTTAGCTTTGTCAGTTATCTCAAAAGGCGATTAATTTTCGATAAGATAAATGTTGTAATGCTTCACTTATATATCACGCTTTAATTAATAACCGAAAGCCATGTTGTCGAAAGTTGTCGAAAGCGTTCATAGTAGGTCACTTCGAATAATTATTTTTACAATAATTCTTCTGTAGTTGACGCGAGTTATAAAAAGATATTCAGCGCAATAGTGTTCTAGCTAGCTGAAGAATTTGTTTGTTTGATCGCGCTTATCTAAGGAACTACAGTTTCGAATTGATAAATTATTTCTCTTATACCAGTTATCGAGGATGTACCAGTTATCGAGGATGGCTTTAAGCTATAAAACATCAAGCTGCAACCAATAGGAGCGAAGAAATAGAATAGAAGAAGAAAATGATTTATCTTGAGAGCTTCCGTTGCGTGTGCTGCGAAAAGGTGAACCGTTTTCGCAGCACATGCAACGAAGGAACAAGAACAAAGAAATCACGAAAACGAATCAATATCAATGAAGTTTAAAATAATTATTCCTTAAATGAGCTAAAAAATGTCGGCGACAGTATATGTCTGTCTATCTATGTTTAAGATTAACTCGCAAGTACGATCGGACGATTTCAACGTCGTGGGTAACATCTATAATTGTGATTGTTTGTGAAACTAAATACTATTTAAATAAAACACTTTAACGGTTTAAAACGCGATATATTAGTTAAACTTATTTGAAAATGATTTTTAACTTCGGCCCGACGTTTCGGATGCTTTGCAGCAGCCGTGGTCACGGGGAAGCCCTTTCAAATAAGTTTAACTAATATATCGCGTTTTAAACCGTTAAAGTGTTTTATTTAAATATTATTTAGTGTCACAAACAATTTAAATGTATACTACTCGCGTAAACCATAGACAGTATTTAAATAAAACACTTCTAACGGTTTAAAACTTGTTTAGAGTTTTGAAAGCGAAATATATCAGTTAATTGACTACGATGTTTCGGATGCTTCGCAGCTCATATTTTATTTGTTATCTTGGATATTTTCTCATCAAAATATTGGTGAATCTAATTATATTTGAGGGGATATCATTGATGCCGCCCAATAAAATTTAACGGCGTGATTTTCGCGGAGCTAAGCCATAAAACCGAGATAAATGTAATAAATATTGCTTAATGCTTAATAAATATCGCCTTAAGCTAAGTTCATTATCTACACTAATATATAAAGCTTGTTTGTATGTTTGAACACGCTAATCTCAGGAACTACTGGTTCTAATTGAAAAACAATTGTGTTTTCATTTATCTTATTTATAGGAGCGAAGAAACGGTGGTAAATATGGAGAAACGGGGAAAATAATTCATTTGTAATCCGGTTTTTTTCTCTTCGTTTTTTATCCGTTGCCTGTGATGTGAAATCGGTTTATACATTTTTTTTTTAATATTTTGGTCTTCGTCGGGAAATACGGATATTAAACGGGTAATAGGAATTTCCAAATTCCGATCGGGTTACGAGCCGCCGCGCATGATAAAGCCGTAAGGTTTAATCGCGTGTTGATTTCTAACTACATAATATAATGATATATGATATAAACTATATAATGATTTAGAACAAGCCAGTTCCGAGCAAAGACAAGTAAAGTCAAGATCTTCTTAGTTTCACAATTTTCAAAGGAAATCGAAAGATTAGGAGAACATCTCAGCGATATCACGAAGTGACTATTCTTTGAGTCTTCGGCCTTGACCGAGGAAAATACCTACTTCTTGCACGTGTGAAGATTCGACCTTAGCACCTTGATAGCATCTACCCTCACACATTGTTTATATTCTAAATTAAATCTCAATAACAAATTATAACTTTAGTCTGTATTTAACGCGAGAGCAAAAATTTAAATAAAACACTTTTAACGGTTTAAAAAGCGAAATATATTAGTTAAATTATTTATAATTTCTTTTTCCCGTGACCTCGGTTGTTGCAAATCATCGGGAGTGTCGTCGGGCCGTAGTTAAAATAAATTGTAAATAAATTACCTAATATACTTAACTTTTTAAAACGTTAAATATTGTCTGTAGTGCGCAAGTAGTACACATTTGAATAACGCTTTAACGGTTTAAAACGCGATATATATTAGTTAAACTTATTTTTAACCCGTTTCTCCCCGTTACCACGGCTGCTGCAAAGCATCCGAAACGTCAGGCCGTAGTTAAAAATTATTTTCAAATAAGTTTTACTAATATACATCGCGTTTTAAACCGTTAAAGTGTTTTATTTCAATGTTTTCAACAGGTTGAAGCGTGAAGTGTGTTTTTATTTAAATTAGTACATTATTACTTGTGACGCTTGTGCATAACTGCAATGTACATTGGAACAAATAAAAGCCTTCGTCTTCCCGTGACCACGGCTGCTGCAAAGCATCCGAAACTTCGGGCCGAAGTTAAAAATCATTTTCAAATAAGTTTAACTAATTTATCGCGTTTTAAACCGTTAAAGTGTTTTATTTAAATGTGTACTACTCGCGTAAACTATAGACAGTATACAAATAAAAGCGGCAGTAAGAATATTGAAATACCGTCCGGGTCACATCGCCGTCTATAAATCAAACATTAAGGGTGTTCAAGCCCATTAAATAGTATAAACAAATATTAAGACACATTAAGTTCGAACAAGTTACAACTTAAAAAATACTTTTAATTTAAACGGTTTTATTTTTTGTCCACTGAAAATTACAAAAAAATATAAATTTGACATAATTATCGTGTTTTACTAAAGTAGCCATTTCATTGAGCAATATTGAGGCGTTTAAGGAAAAATATGTAATCCGCCATTTTGTATCGGCAGCCATCTTAGATTTATAATGTTTTTGATTTTATTATATTGTATTGTCATCTAATGTAAATTGTATTATAAATAAATTAAATGAATAAAATATAAATTTAATTGTATTATATATTATATTGTATTCTTATCTAAAATGCATATGACAACGAGAAGGCGCTTTTTCAATTTCTAATTTTGACCCAAATAAATAAATTCTGTACGAGTCGAGCTAAATAAAACCGTTTAATAACACCGACATCGTAACGGAGCAGCCCAGACATAGTTTTTACTTGATAAATGAAATTAGGAAATTCTTTCAATTTACATCCATACAGATTCCAAAATATAGTAATAGAATCGTGTGTTTCATGAGGGTTTACTGAAATGACTCTAGGCGGCAGCGCTGCGTCGTCAAGTTAAGAAACTTGTCAAAAAGTAGCATATTGCCTATCGTTATTTTACATATATTCGTTATTATTGGTTCAGAATTTAGCCAAATTGGTACAAACTAGTGGCGTAAATGTTCGTAAATACTGTCACTAAAAACCCATTATTATAAGCCATACATTGCTACTATAAATCCAACTACCCTCTAGAATTGTGACAAGATTCTACAAAATGAATACATAGAACAGCCATAGACCTTATTTAGAAACATTTACCGTGTGTTTCCTCAGGGAATAGCGAGAAATGTCTATGCTCGACTTACCGACCTTATTTATAATAACACAAGGTACATATTTACTTACAACATCACTCGATTCAGTTATCTTTCGGCGCGAAGCTAGTTTTCTCTGTATATTAGCTATAAAGATAACATAATGACTTATATATCCTTACAGATATACTAGCTATGCCCGCGACTTCGTTTGCGTCCTTCATTCTTGCAAGTTAATCTTAAGTCTATGTTAATTTGGAGATGAATCATTCTATCATTTACTGGTTTTCTGAAGCTTTTTCGCAGCCCACGCAACGGAAGGCGTAATATTAAATAGCGTAAAGCCATGAGGAAAACCAAAACGATTAATTTATCAGATCGAACCGCTAGTTTCTGAGTTTTTTTTTTATTATTAGTATAGATTTATTATTACATATATCGAATAAAGAAATATTAGCTGTCTCATCAAAAATATCCTTGTTTCAGAAACAAAATGATCGACCCGAGCTCATCGGAAGAAGATAGCGACGATGAACACAAGAAACAGCCTTCAAAACTACCAGGTATTCATAACTACATACAATATATATTTTTGCTCGACTAAGCGAAAACAGTCTGTCTTCGTGAACGAGCAACATCTGTCGATGATGTCATACACCCGTGATTGCGAAACGTCGAGAGTTCTCTATTACGACGGCCGAAAAGGTCGAAAACCCAACAAACTTTACTAAATGACCGTAATCCATAAAATATTACAAATACTTATATTAAAAATGTTTTTTTTTTTATTGAAAAAAAATACGACAGGGGCGGCTAAACAATTACGTTAATTGGAAAGAAGTTTGATAACCATAAAAAACGGTTATTTATATAACCTTAAAATTATAAAGACTTCATCTGTAAAACGTATAATCCAACACAAAATATTTTTTTTAATTTAAACCAGTTGTTCCTGAGATTAACGCGTTCAAACAAACAAACTCTTCAGATTTATTGTATGTATTAGTATAGATTAGGAATTAATCTATATCTCGACTTTTTTTTACCATTAAATCAATTACAAATGTGATACTTTAACAACACGAAATCGCACACTGTCGTCCCTTTTGTTCATCATTGTATATAGGCACATACCTGGAAACCCCAAGATCCTAATACTCTCTTGAATCTCTCTTTACATATATTAAACGAAAAGTTAAGAAGTATATAATTATATGTCAATTTAATTGATGACATAAACGAGCTCAGGCCGATTTCCGTCTGCGCTGAAAAGAAAAAAAAGCAATTGACAGTGTCAACTGTGAATAACAGTCCGCGAGTGGTCGATGGCGATAAGAGTCGCGTCGTAACGTGAAGCTCAGCGATGGCTCTACCTGGTTGCTCCTGCAGTAGCGGTATATTGGCGACGGCATTGGTAGCGCTGCTGCTGCTGCCCGCTCGCTACTATATACCCGAGTTCAGCTTGAAGCAGCAAACGCTCGATCTGGAGCCACGCCCATCAACCCATGGCCTAAATCCATGGCTGCTAAACTTCCCCCCTTTCGATGAGTTCCTCGCTATGCTCCTGGTCCTTTGGGCTACTATCACCCACTTGTGCGACTGGATCCAACGGAAACTGATGGAGAGGAGGTTCTTGAAGGTGAATGAGCATCTGCGCGAGTGCTTGGAACGTCTGCGCTTGTGGGACAAACGACAAGAGCGAGTGGAGGCGACCCTGCGGCTAGTGCAAAGCGCGACGGGGGAGTACAACCTCCTCGCGTGGATGCTGCTGCGCCGGCGGCGGCTGCTGCCCTCCGCCTCGCCCAACCGCTTCTTTGAAAAGGACCTTGACGATATAGATTTCTTAGACGAACTTGACTCACGACGACTGAACGGACTATAGTATTATTAGTGGTTTTGATAAACGTTTATATTAGAGCACTTGTTTGTTATACGCGCGTGCGTATTTCCTCTTGAACTCACCCTTCTATAGTGTATTTTTTCTAACTTGGCATTTTTGGTAAACATAGACATAATTTACATGGAATCGTGATTTTCTCTCAAGATTTACGCTGAAAAACACTTTGAGAAACTGGATGATATATGTTCAAGTAATAAAACTGCCTCAAATTCACTTTAAAACTACAAATTCATGCCAAATTTATACAAATACTAAACATTAATGTACCTAATTTAACAGATTAAAACTTCTTTAGTTTGACATTTCCAAAGGGATGGGATGTATGCACTGTGTCTAGACGAAGGGAGGTAGATGTCCCACTCATGCACGATCGCTGAAGTGTTACAAATAATAATAACATTTTTTGATAGGTGTTATACAAGTTCAAATAAACAAACTCTTCAGCTTTAAATATTAGTATAGATAGATATAAGAATAAGTCTTTCAATAACGTAAACAACATGAGTATTTTATACACAATTCATTTTTATACTCGAAAGAGTTTAGTACTCAAGTAGGTACGGTCGTTATAGAAAATTAATAGCTTTATTGATTTACATATACAAAACACGCACTGCTGACACCCTCTTTGTTACATGGCGCGAGCAATCAATTTAAAATTATTGCTTGTGTTTGGTGTTTTGTACAGGACTTAACCATTTTATACATATATATAATACATATATCCAAATATATTTCATTGTTACTACGCCAAGAATTTTTTTTAAATGAAATTAATATTATTATCTCTGGGTTACGCGAAAATTACAATTTAAATAAACCATTTTTAACGGATTAAAATACTAAATATATTGTTGGTGACATGATTATGATTTATATACTACGACGAAACAGGTGCCACTAGCGTAGAAGATTTGACATTGACATTAGGGATACCCCCTCCATCTTCAGTCCCCCCGTAGTCATGGCTGCAACAAAGCTGATTGTCGTAGTTAAATTGAGTTGACCATTATATTTCGCGTTTTAAACCGTTAAAAGTGTTGTATTTATAAAATTATAACTATTTCAGTATTTACATTACGTTTTCTAAGATTTAAATTTGTACAAAATTCAAAGGTTTTGATGTAGCAGTTCCTGAGATGGCTAGTTACGGACGGACAGACAAAGTCTGCGGGCTCCCGTTTGTATTCTTTGTATACGGAACGCTAAAAAGAAAAACTTTTGACGAGCTGGTTGGTCCAATATATGGCTAATAATAATCAACGGGTCGTCGGTCTAACATGTTTATAATTTTTCAATTTATAATTTTCCTGAAACATATTCGACTTCGTCTGGAAATCTGGATATAAAATGGGTGGTAGGAATCGAAATTCCGTCCGGGTCACGAACCAACGTAAAACATAGGCTAAAACTAGTAGAAATTACACAATGAAGAAACAGTCGGGAAGTTATATTAAATGTCAGAATTAACTTCTGAAGAAATATGAGCTATATTAGGAACAACAGTGTAAAGAAAAACCGGAAACGGAGATCGGATTGTGTACATGCAATGGGACTCCTAGTTCCAGGTCCAAACTAGGTCAACGTATTATATACGGCATAGTATGAAGTATTAATAGTAATAAATTTATTTAGCAACACGTTTACGGGTTGTAATAAATAACTTGTCATAAACAAATGTTACACAATTACATACGTATGTTTCAATTCCGTTATTATATAGTAATAACTACTGTCTGCAGTTTAAATTGGAAATATTAAATTAAAAATAAATAATATAAAAAAATATAATAATAACTCTTTATTGCACAAACACCCGCGGCAATATATTTTAAATGATGGACTTTTAAGATGAACTAACAAACACCGTTAACGGTTTAAAACGCGATATATTAGTTAAACTTATTTGAAAATGATTTTTAACGTTTCGGATGCTTTGCAGCAGCCGTGGTCACGGGGTTTTCAAATAAGTTTAACTAATATATAGCGTTTTAAACCGTTAAAGTGTTTTATTTAAATGTGTACTACTCGCGTAAACTATAGACAGTATTTAATTAAATGTTGGTCAAATTTCTTCATAAGCCAATAAAACTGTTTGCCAGGTCAGCTAAATAATATTCTAGAACTTATCTGCCGTGTATTAAACTAGGCATATAGACTGTGTTATTACCAGAACAGTATACGTCACAGGAGATGTAGGTATCTCTTGTACCGCAGACAAGCCCTTACGAGCGAGTACTCTCAACTCTACAAGGCTCTTATGCCCTAGTACATGTCATCTTCAAGGTAATGTTACATTTTCCTGGAAAAATATTTGAAAGCCTTTAGCCATGTCCCTTTATTAGGCGAGGAGACGCTAAGCGTCGTACCTTGAAGTTTTCAATAAATTTGAGGCTGCTAGAAGCTAGTGGCCTAATAGAGAAACATAATTCCAATAAGGAAGAAAATGAATTTGTCCCATTATTTGTGTAAGAATAATGGGAACAAATTTCGGTCACTGTGCTCTTGTGGATTAACATTTTTAGACTATAAAAATATAAATAAGCAAGTCATTGAATTGCAGTTAGGCTACTCTGCCCTTGGCGGCCTTATATTTATATATGGAAGGTGAAATAACCCAGCAATATAGCATTTAAAAAAAATGCGCTATGTACCTATTTAGGCTTTGGATGTTCGGAAATCCACAGACGGAAACCGAATCGCAATTAAATTTTAAGGCGTTTTGCTTTGAACGGTGGTTCCGAGCCTGGATGGAATTAACCAACTATTAAGACCAACATGATTTAGAAAAAAAAAATCATTAAATACATGCCCCTTTACTCTAGCAGATGTTTACTTATTAGTTATAACAATCATCGGACCAAATTCAAAAGTTTGAATTTTCGTTAATTATTTTGTCTTGTCGGTTTGATTGACCTATACGAGAAAAGACATACACCTGTTTAAAGTTAGGCCTTTATAAAATGGACGTCTACTGTCACCATTTCATGTCTACATTTTACATGTAAGATGCTAAAAAACAGCAAAACTCTTCTTAATCAGCAAAAAAATAACGGTTTAAAACGCGAAATATATTAACTAACTTGACTTTATATTTATTTCAACTACAGCCCGACGTTTTAGAAGCTAACGCTTCACGTTTTAAACCGTGAAAAGTGTTTTATTTAAATACTAGGTCACGCGTGAACTACAAATCAATTATTTCATGTCTGTATTGGTTCAAAACTACCCGTGCTTTTTAGTCGATTTTAATTTGAAAATAAAAACAGAAAATACATAATTTCGTCTAGTCATCTAGGGCAGGAGGCTTCAGCGAGAGATCATTAGCGCAGCAGAGTGGCTGCAGGTATAAACATTAAGAATTTAATACATCGCATGAATAAACGAGCTGCTAAATAACGTAACGAATTCAGCACGGGAATTGTAATTTTAAATCAGGGAGTAACACTTCTAAATAAAACACTTTAACGGCTTAAAACGCGATACATATTAGTTAAACTTTTTCGAGAATAATTTTAACTACCGCCCGTCGTATCGGATGCTACATAGCAGCCATGGAGTCTCGGACTTTAGTTAAAATTATTTTTAAATCGAAAAAAATCGACGACGCGCGGAACCCTGTGAATGCCAGTTCAAGTCCCGCCAACGTGGTTATGTTTTGATTCCAGTAACGACATAATGATCGTATGTATTCGAAAGTAAGCCAAAACAGTTTTTACACTGGAGGTCGTCTACCAATATAATTCTCAGTATCAAATTAATTTTGCTAAGTTTAGCAAAACAAGATCAAAGATTCCACCAAATTTCTAATTAAAACACAACGTAATTAATATTCTGTTTACATTTACTTTAAAATAACCGACTCAGTCGAATCGTAAGTAATAGTGTTATAATGTTGTTAGGTTGTAACCTTCTTTGTACAGTCAGAGAAAAAATAATTCACGACGTTGCGTTGAGATTGGGTTTTTCCAATCTCTACATTAACCGAGTAGGAATATATTATACATATAAACAGAAATGTTTTAAATAATAAAATATACGATATAAATATAAGGGTTGCCTGGAAAAGATCGCTTAATAGCGATAAGGCCGCCAGTTACACTACATACTTTATAGATATTATTATTATGTTTAGTTCATTGTAATTGTGTGCGTGTGTTGTGTAAAAATTATAAATAAATTTCCTGGAATTTAAATGTTGATGTGACGTTAAAGTACATCTGACCTTTATGTAAGCCGTCTTTGCCAGTTGCAGCAGTCTCCATCTATGATTATTTTAATAATAATAATTTATTTGTCAGACCATAGATCCATACATTATTTTAAAATAATACATAATTAATTAATTCTAATGTGCGTTAGTTGGGTTAGTAACAATTAAAACGTTTCAAAAATATTTTTAAACGTTTCAAAAATATTTTTTATTCCACTAAAAAAGTGGTACTTATTTTAAATCAATTGTTTGACGGGCTGGGACGTAGCAATGTCTAACAATCAATGGGTCCACGGGTTTAGATTCCTATCGGATCCAATCCAATTTTTCTGAAACATGTTCTTCGTCTGGAAATCTGAATATTAATCGGGTAGTAGGAATGTTAAAACTCTGTCTGGGTTACAAAGCCGCGTCCAAAGATAAGAAAGCGGTCAAGTTTAATCGCGTTTCGGTCTGTCGATTTTAAAATATCCAAAGGTAAACAAGATGTATGTTTAAATAAAACACTTAAACGGTTTAAAACGCGATATATCAGTTAAACTTATTTGGAAATGATTTTTAACTTCGGCCCGACGTTTCGGATGCTTTGCAGCAGCCGTGGTCACGGGGAGACTGACCATTTCCAAATGAGTTTATCTAATATATCGCGTTTTAAACCGTTAAAGTGTTTTATTTAAATGTGTACTACTCGCGTAAACTATAGATAGTATTTAAGATGTATGTTTATTATGTTATAAAAACAGTCCCTTAATAATCTGTTGTTAAAAGTCTTTTAATATATATGCTGTGTGCTTGTAATAAATAAACTTGTCCAAATAAGTCGACAACTCATCTACATTACATATGGAATGTCTTACCTTCTATCGATTCAATGTGGCAAAAGACTTGTTTGCAGTGTTTGTGAAATGTTAACTACATTTTTTGTTGACAGTTGTACCTCCCGGGACACTGGCTGGTGGAAGACCGTCAGTCCGGGGCAAACCAGAGATCCCCCGTGGTTCCACGGCTGGTCTGCCAGGTAATAAAAGTGGTACTTACCATAAAAAACGTTCAGCACGCGATATATATTAGTTAAACTTATTTGAAAATTATTAAGCCGTAGTTAAAATAATTCTCAATTAACTATAAACAGTATTTACCTTCCACGTTTTGATTTTTTATCCAGCGGAAATCGAACTCATGGTATGACAGTTATTGTTATGCTAACATGAGACCAATGAGCTCATTGCATTACTTTACATATCGTTGATCTATAACAATCTTTTGCTTTTAAAACGTCATAAGGTAATTTTAATTTGAGAAAAGTAAAGAATAGAAAAATTGAGTTTTGTTTGATATCAATTTTTTTTTTAATTTTAAATACATAGTTACTGCTTTTTGATAGAATGAGATTTTTGTGCAATATTTGTTGTAACTATATTATGTCTTTTTATACGTCTTACTTTAAAAATGTTCACCTAAACATTTTTCATACTACTCGAATTAGCTAGTTTTATGTTAAATATATGCGATATACACGTTTAGCCAGATGGTTAACCGTGTTGCATAGAAAGGCGTTAAGCGCAAGAGGTTTTATTATGTTCGAATGTCGGGTAAACAGTAAATTCGGCCAGGCAGAGTACAGAAGTCTGAACTACTTGCCTGTAAAAGAACCGATCAATGAAATGAACACAGAAATATGTTTGCCCCATGTTCGTTAGGAAACGGGTTTTTAGTATAATTATATTACTAGCTGTGCCCGCGACTTCGTCCGCGTGGAATAGTGACTTGGGGTAGAAGAAAGTTTCATTGTTCTACCTTCAAAAACCACGAATTTTCATACAAACTTTCATCCCCTTTTTCATCCCCCTTTTCAACCCCTATCAACCTTCTTTTGCCATAAAAAGTAGCCTATGTCCTTTCCCTGGCTCTAAAATGTCTGTGTACCAAATTTCATTCAAATCAGTTCAGTAGTCTCGGAGCTACTTTCGCATTTATAATATTAGTATAGATAGTATAGGAAAATATAATGAATTCTTAAATAATGCGACTCCTGAGTGCCTCGCATAGACTTAAAATGAAAGCACAACGTTATTTCAACTCAATTCAAACCTTTTTTATTTATAGAGCTTCTATTGCTTAAGTTATAGCGGCACCGAATTTTAAACAGCCCTCACGAGGAAAACGTTGAGACAGCATTTTCCGAAAATTGAACTCTCGAACATTCAAGTTTTTCTTTATTGTGCCAATTCTAGGGACAATTTATAATTTACCGCTGCAATTTTTCATATAGTTCTTCATTAAACTGAAATCCATGATACGAGCGACCTATGAAGCCACGACCCAAGAGTGTTCTCGCTGTTATAATTCCCTTACAGTGTTTCGCGGCGTGAGTTTGTATTTTTTACCCTTTTTTTAAATAGGCACTCATGGTCATGATCATGTAAACATTTTAAATAAACCATGAAGGTTCTAAAAACAGTCTTTTCCTTTTTATTCCAAGTCAATTTAAATTTCAACCGTTAAAAACGCGATAAATTTGTATTAATTTTTTACCTAAAATATTTCGTTTCAGATGCTTTAAATTTACTTCAGAGGGACGTTATCGTATTTGAAATATATTCCACGTTTTAAACCGTTAAGATTTGTGATATCAAAGTAATTTCATTTCCTGTAAAAATACCTGTACGAGTCAACAATAATCTTTAATCTCTGTACGTACTCGTGCTTAATACGTTAATAAAAAATGTATACAGGAGCGAGTCCTCTAACAACGGCCCCCCTAGCCGCCCCCCTCCACCCGGCGACCCGACAGAGGGAGGCACAAGCACTTGCGCCCCCACAACACGCGTAAGTACTAAAGCTAATGTGATACACGAAATTGCCCAAAGGATTGAGAGCTTTGACGCTCTTGAAAGCTCGTGAGAAAACAAAAAACATCCGAGCTCTTTTGTTATTAATCATTCAGGGATTTTCGAGGGGAAGAATACATTATCTGTGTCTAAGTACTGCCTTTATTAAATGGTTTAATTACGTTAAATACAAGCTCCAGAGTTCCATGGGGTTCAAACCCTGATTAAAAAGATCTAGCTTAAACATTAGGACGGTACAACGCCATATGCTTATCCTAACTGCCTAAGAGTCTGTCGCGTAAATTCAGAACCTTCTTAGGACACCCTTGGTTTCCCCCTAGAATAACAAATGGTTTCCCCTTCGGGGCACACTTGGTCTCCCTCTTGGGGCACACTTGGTCTTTCCTTGGGGGCACTGTTAGTCTTGCCGCAAACACTCCAAAAAGTCCGGCTAGTAATAGTATAGTAGTAGTACCAATTCATAAAAGAATAAATTTAATGGATAACTTTGAAAGACTGTGCTGAACTAGGCGCTAACAGACTCTTAATTGTATCTTCCCTAAGGGAAACGCAATATCACAAGAAGTAGATAGATAAAATAGATTATTTCATGGTCATTTCGTCTCACGATACATTCCGTTATTAGCAAAGTAGCTTTATACGATATATACTCTAGTAGTTCTCATAACATAAGCCAATCTACAAACATGGGCCAATAAGCAATTTACCACACGAAAGGACGATTTCGTTTAATTAAAATGTCCAAATGCGGTGGTCGATGTATGTAATGTCATGTTCATCAAATTATTAAACGCTATCGATCGTTCAGATCGTTCTTACGCAGGACGTCGACTGGGAGCGCCAGTTCCGGGGAAGCACCGGCACCGTCGCCAAGTCCATCCGGGACAAGCCATTCGGATAAAGATCAAGATCCACAGGTATCTTTATTATTAAACATCTTCGCTATATTATGTTAAGTTAGTGTATGATAAACTGAAATCCCTCTTCCCCCATCCCCAGGAGTTGGACTTGTTGCCCGCCATGAATTATCATTAGTTTTGGCTCATAGATTTTTTAATTATACGCCTTGCTTAAGCACTTCAAACAAATTGTTAAATACGACCCTCTCACCTTAATCGCTTAGTTGTAAAACTTACAACATAGAGAGAGTTTTTTGAGCTTAACATTTGGGTTTGGTTCGGTCCTTTTCTTTAGCTCTAAAGCTTCCGACGATGTTGCTCCGGTGTCTAGGCCGGAACCCAAGGTACCCAAGTAATAACTCTTACTAATCCGTTGATTACCTTATTCCTATTTGCTAAACTAAGTATGTGACACTTTTAATTTCGCACGATTAATTTAACATTGACAGTGACATGTTGACTTATCTTCTCTCTCACTCAGGAAAAGATCGAGAAGTTGGAAGAAGACAAGAAGAGAAGACTGCAGCTTTACGTTTTCGTGTCAAGATGCATCGCTCATCCTTTCAATGCGAAACAACCGACCGACATGACGCGGCGTCACACGAAAGTAACCATGCACCAACTGGAAACTATACAAGCCAGATTCCAGGTTTGTCATACAACAATAATTGCAGCAGCTGTGGTTGCGGGGATATTAAAGATGGAAGGTGTCTATAATGTCAAAGTAAGACATTATAGACACCTTACTGTTACGTTAGCGCCATCTGTTCTGTCGTTGTTGATATTAGCGAGCCGCGTCCTTGTAAAATGGGACTAACTTTTTAATATGGGATACCTGGGGTATTTGATAACTGGAGGCCATCTTCCACATTGAAAGTTTTGTGCTTTTTAACCAAGGGATTGTGACCACAGCTACTGAAACGTCGGGCCGTAGTTAAAATAAATTCCAAATATGTTTAATTACTATAAATCGTGTTTTAAACCGTTAAACTGTTTTATTTAAATGTGTACTATTCGCGTAAACTGCTCAGTACTCCCTTGATAAAATTAATATATTTATTACCCATTTGCATCGTTTTGCACCTTATCCCTGGTCAGATGTTCATAATTGCTTCTCTTTCAGGCTTTCCTCAAAGGGGAAACCCAAATTCTAGCGGACGAGGCCTTCCAAAATGCAGTCCAAGCGTACTTCGACATCTTTTTAAAATCTGAAAGGGTCGAACAAATGGTTAAAGCCGGCGCTTGCACTCATAATGACTTTAGAGAGGTCTTCAGAAACAATATTGAGAAGAGAGTCAAGTGAGTATTTTTCTTTTGATGAAGAACAAAGAGAAATAAAAAAGTACAGTACAACTGAACGGAGCAAGTGAATATTTTTATATTAACCTATTCTTTAAAGCATAGTTTGATATAATTTATGCCGAAGTTATGTAAAATAATATGACCAATTAAACGCAGATACTTAGTAACAGCTGGAATTTTGGGTTTGGTTAATTAAATATTAGGTAACAATATATATCGTTAACTTGTTTTATTTAAATTATTACTAACTCCAAAAATTAAAAGAAGTAGACAGACTTGCACTCCATCATGTGAATCCCTTGCTGGTCTGTGCTGTGGCATGTACAACTACATACTATATACATAGTATATTTATCATTGAATATTGGTTGTACTCTACAAGGTTGCACTGCCCTTTGTTGCAGTGAATGTATCTTCAAATCGCAAGCAGAAATCGACGGCCTGACAAAAGACACCGTGGTTACCACGTGGCTAGCCAAACTTGACTGCATTATGAAAGGAACCGGTGAGTGTATTGTTTATCAGGATACTTCGGGATTAGTTAAAACATAATTGTGTGTTAACTGGACAAGTAGCAAATAGAAGGATAGAGCGGTTATAACACAGGTTTAGAGGACTTGTGATTCCTTCCGACTTGTATTTGTTAATTGTCTAAAGATTTAGTACTTTAAATGAAATGTCTATATAGCATGAAGCTACTGTGTGAAGTTATGCTTGAGCCTGCAGGCCTGAATGTGTGTAACCAGTAGCGTAGCTAGGCGAACAAGGCCCCCGGTCTACCAAATCCTATGGCCTAAGAAAGAATTGGGCCCTCATGCCCTCTTTCAGCATAGCTTGAATTAAATGAACCTCCAAAATTATAAATAGCAACAAGACAAGAAGACCAGTTTATTCAAATACGTTGATAAAATCCTTTTCTTTTACGCTTAAATCTTTTCAAAGATGAGGTTAAGGGCCAAGTTCCGGGCCCTGCTGCATTGCACCACCTGGTCCTACGATAGCTACGCCACTGTGTGTAACTCTTTTCGTGTGCTAATAGTTGTTTCAAGCCAACAGGTATAATACATAAAAAATATAAATAGATGTAGCAGTAACAATAACAAAAACTAAATCAAAGATAATTCTAATAATCAAAGAGAAAACAATATAGGATTCTTATTTAAAATTTGGCTGTCTCGCACTAGTGTTTGGTTTGATTTCTTAGTATTTGTTTTGCTAAAATTAAAATTAAAAATAATTAGGTTACAAATAATCGTAATGCGGTGAAATGATTCCCTTCTTGGCGAAAACAGAACTACCCCACAATTGTTTGTAGATATCGAATAACGGAATTCCGAATTCAAATCCCATTTAACAAATTTGAATTTGGAACTCAACTGTGATGTTATATGTTTTGATATCAATGTGTGTCGCCTGCATCTGTCTCACTGTGTGTGTTTCTGTCCCACTCTTTCACGATGCCTCTCTCTCACATCCCAGGAATACCAGGTATCACGACATGAAAAATTCATTAATTCCTTTTTTCATACTTTTCGGCTTTTGTCTTGTGATGTTGCTTCGTGTTTTGGATGTTGTAGACAGGAACGGCTTTAGGGGTTCTGTATATTTATACCATAGAAAAGATACTATTCATATCACGATTTTTAACCAAAAGCCCTAACGCCGCATTGTATGTAGAGTTACATCATTATTTACAAAGAATATTCACTTGTCCACTTATATAATTTATTCTTTCTCACTATATACTAGTATTTTTTTTAGTATTACATATTTTTTAACAACAAAAAGCTATCAATTCAGCTTCTGTTTTGAAATATATATCTCTGCTCTTTAAACGTCGATTACCAAATATTTTCGTTAATCTTAAATATAATATAGACATATTTAATACAATTTTAATCTAATAACTTTATTCACTTGAAGGCTGTGGTGTAAGTACTATAATTCCACTTTTATTAAATTCTAATAGACATAGTTATTACTAGAATAAGTTATGGAACAATATACTAAGACATTTTATTACATTTTTGTAATCAACTCTCTTTCTCTCTTTAACTCTTTCTGTACTTATTTGTCCTCTTAACCTTTCCTTCCTTTCGCTCTCCGTCTATCATGAAATATACACTCATCGACCATCAGGCGTACCAGGAGACGATGAATCGAAACGGCCGTCTCGAGCCCAGCAGCAGAGTCTCAACGCCGAGTGCATCCTCAGCAAGGAGCAACTGTACGACATGTTCCAACAGATACTGGGAGTGAAGAAATTTGAGCATCAATTACTATTCAACGCACTTCTTGTAAGTAAATTAATTATTTCCAATAATAGGGATTCGCCGGTAAACAATTTGAGGGTTTTGCCAACAAATAAATCTTACATATCTTACCATATCCGGCATCCATATTGAGTCAAGCACCAGTTTTCAACCAATTACGAGTCGCTTCCGCTCTCTGCTTGATGCGCCCTCTATAGAACCTATCGCAAAGTACAGTTAGTCAGTCTCGAAGTACACTTTACTATTATAGTACTCAAAAATCACCTGGATTCCAAATTTTTATGAACAATAGTATCAACAGTACGAATCTTTTAAAAAAATACTCCACAACGGGCATTTTTGCACCATTTTTAAACCAATAATATTGAGAGACAGTTTTCAGTTCATCGAAAGTTATAAATTACAATCTAATTATGTATTTATAAAGTTTTCTAAATACATGACACATGCCTTTTCATTCTTTACTATAAATTAGAAAAATGATGATTGCTTGTGGGACTTTTATTACTCGAGTCTTGATTTAATTAAACCCCGATCTACTCTTAAACTTGTTTAATAAATTGAAATAAATTTTCGTACATGTGGCATAAAACTATTTTAAACCGTCGTAAATCCGCACTTTTTGCGCGTTTCGTAATTATGCTTTTGATAATAATTGTGAAACGAAAGTATATTGTCAACTTAATTTGGCATATCAAAACGTCAATGTCAATTCTAATAAAACAATTAGGACAGTTGTGAAGTAATGTTGTTATTGTTTATTATTTTACAACATCTATCTGATTATTGGTTTTACATTGCCGTATATTTAAATAGAAATTTTGGTTTAAACGATGATGTTTCAGATGTTAAAGTAAGCTAAATCAAAATGAATAAATCTAGTTATATGCTGTAAGTTGACCTAAAGGAGATAATAATATTGTATTACTTTATTAGCTGGATTCAGCAGACGAACAAGCAGCAGCCATCAGACGAGAACTGGATGGAAGAATGCAGAAAGTTAACGAAATGGAAAGGGTACGTTGAAATTAGAAGTCTTTGTTATTGAAATCCCTACTGTAATACTTGAAGTACTTTTGTTCAGAGTGAAGCACTTATTAACTAATGAAACTGCAACACTAATTAAGTATCAAGTGATCCAAGGTCTGAGAGAAGAGCTCCTCTTAATGTTACATGATTTGATACTTACCTACTGCAGAGCTAGTGTTTGGAAAATAAAATCATGCCATTACATTCTTTCAGAACCGTAAGCTGATGCCGAAGTTTGTGCTGAAAGAAATGGAGTCCTTGTACATTGAAGAGCTGAAGTCGTCTATCAACTTGTTGATGGCCAATCTTGAGTCACTCCCTGTCTCAAAAGGCGGGGCGGACTCAAAGTACGGCCTTCATAAAATCAAGCGGTATAACAACAGGTCAGTTTTAAACAACATTTACGATAATTTAATAAATTAAATTAAAATAACTGATCTTATATTATGGAACACATGTTTACAGGAGGTAGGAGAATGCTAATCACCAAAATGCAGAATAATATCTCTATGTCAACAAAAACATTTCATACAATACGAAACTTTAAAATGTTAATTGGTTATATAACACACAAATTTTCTTCTAAATTACCCTGTGTTTGTTATGTTTACTCTCTTTTTCTACTTGTTCAATTTTACTTTGGTTTTCTGCCCCTGGCACTGGACGGTCTGAAGGAAGTACAAGTAATAAGTCCATATATGATATAATTTGCGCACGTGTCTTGTGTAGCCGGACTTGTGTCACCTACTGATCCTGAATCCGTAACTTTAAATCCAAATGTTGTCATGTTGACCGCTGTAGATTTAGACAATAGAGTAGCTGAATTTAACTCATGCAGATGCATAGACACAATAAAATAGAATATTACCTTTTCAACAATCATTGTATCTGTGTGAGTTCGATGGAATGAAATACATACAACAATAGTGGTCTAAAATTCAAACCAAACAAAATATATTATTCAAAATGACAACAATGGATAAGCTTCCACATCGCCAGAATGCTTGTTTTTACTAGTTAACGATTTAGGTATTTTCAATGAGGAGCTTTCATAAATGCTTGTACAAAAATATAAACAGGAAAGCTAAGTAGATAACAACTTGTAGAAGCACTAACAAATTACAGCCCATATAATTAAATAAAACAGTATTAACGCTTTAAAAGGCAAAATCTATTAGTTCAATTCCTTCTAACACCCAGTTTTTGGGTGCTCGGGGGGGGGGCACTTATCTAAAATTTCGCGTTTTAAACTTTCAAAGTGTTTTATTTAATGTGTAGACCTTGCGTCAACTACAGACACTACTTTACCAGTATTTTTGTATTTCTTGTTTACACTATATTTTTCACAGCTTAACTTTTTTCATTTCACTTTTTTGGTTCTTTAAACTTTTCTTATATATCATATGGAACTCTGGGTAATATCCAAAATAGTATAAAATGCTTGCTTTTAGGGCTTCGCATACACGTAACTACTAGTTGTAAATTTTCTTATATTTCACCCTCAAACACCTTAGTATTATAATAGCTTGTGTATTCCATAATCTATGTAATATTTTCACTTTTCATGCTTAAACATTCTTGGTATTGGTGACGGTTCCACATTGTATGCCACCTTTGTCTCTTGGGCTTGTGAATGTTCCATATGTGTATTCAATGCCCGGTCATTTTGTAATATATTTGTTGTAAAATTATCTGGATTCATATTCAATATGTCATTAATAAACTCATTTTTAACTAAGACTTATGGTTATTCATATTTAATGTGTCACATTTATCAACTATTCAATCAACGAATGTCCCTATTTATGCTTGGTACTTAATACTCTATAACTATCTGGTGGTGGTAAAATAGAAACGCTGGACCAGATCCGAGTCCAAGGTTGAGTAAGCAGCTATGTTTCAGATCACAAGGATCTCTAGCCAACAAACTGACTGGCGAGGGAGACGGCGGTGATGTTGACACGCAGCTTACCAAAATGGATGTAGTTCTCACATTCCAAATCGAGGTAATTTAATGTGAAAGAGAAGACATTTGGGTGATGATTACCAATATATGGTTATTATAACCCAAATATTCTAGATAAGGCTATAACAATCTTTAATTATAGGTAGTTGTTATGGAAGTCAAGGGTTTGAAATCTTTAGCGCCAAATAGGATTGTATACTGCACCATGGAGGTAGAAGGTGGAGATAAACTACAGACTGATCAAGCGGAAGCATCGAAGCCTATGTAAGTTCATATTAAATTGTTTTCGTTATAAACCTTGTACCTGTACTCAAAGAGTCTGCATTCAAAAGGTGGGATACTCAAGGAGACTTCAGTACAACTCAACCGCTGCCCGCTGTTAAAGTTAAGTTGTATACGGAGAATCCTGGTGTACTGGCATTAGAGGACAAAGAGTTGGGGAAAGTTGTTTTGAGGCCTACACCCTTATCCAGCAAGGTATTTCATTGTTAACTAATATTAAATTTTGAACACTCACACAATTTGTTTACCATGACATAGAAGTAATACTGACTTATAATCTAAATATTAGTCGTGCATAAAAAGTAATTATTTTTTGCATTTTTCACTCTAATGAAACTTGTAAAGAAAAACGAAATATTTCAATTACTAAATTTTCTGATATCCCTATTTTGATTACGAACGATACCCCTTGAAGGGTCTTCTGAAGCTCCCTCTTTATCACTTAGGACACAAAAAGATCATTTTGCGAGTCGCCTGTAGGTTTTTATTACTATTAAATTTATTTGTAGGCACCAGAGTGGCATCGGATGACTGTGCCCAAAAACCTTCCTGATCAAGACCTTAGAATTAAAATTGCTTGCAGAATGGACAAGCCACTGAACATGAAACATTGCGGGTAGATACTGTCTATAGTTTACGCGAGTAGTACACATTTAAATAAAACACTTTAACGGTTTAAGCCGCGATATATTAGTTAAACTTATTTGACACAGTCTCCCCGTGACCACGGCTGCTGCAAAGCATCCGAAACATCGGGCCGAAGTTAAAAATCATTTTCAAATAAGTTTAACTAATATATCGCGTTTTAAACCGTTAAAGTGTTTTATTTAAATTGCGGGTAGATACAAACATATTAAAATGCTCGTTATATATTTTAACGGCCTTTGTCTCATGGTAGCAATGTATGACGGTTCCGAGTCCTATGACGTATTAATAGAAACAGTCTTTAATGTTACTTATTCTGGGAAATCTTTATTAACTGGCTAAGAATATCAAAATTCCGCCCGGGTTTAGGAAAAAGCCGTGAGGTGTAATCGTGTTTCGCTTCTAGTCTGGATTTCTGAATGTCCAATGGCGGCATTGTTATATGGCTATGTTATTTCACCTTCCATCAAGTACCACCTCTTTTGTCTTAGAATCTCAAAGTCTTAACTAGGTGCGGGCTGAAACCACGTCCCGTTGATACTTTGCTACCATTACTTCCACGAGCACGTCGAAACGCCAATAAAACTCAGTCTACACTGACAATATGACGACAGAACGTCGAAAGCCATTTCTCAATTACGACGTTCGATCAGGTCGAAGACCAAGCTATGTAGCTTTTATAAGTTAATTATATTAATAATACACTTTAACGGTTTAAAACGCCATATACCTTAGTTAAAGTTTTTTGAAAATTATTCTAACTACGGTCTGGCCGTTTCGGATACTTTGCAGAAGCCGTGGCCACGGGGAGACTAAAGTATCTGTCAAATTAAAACCGCTACGCTAGCGCCATCTGTTCCGTCGAAGTTGGTATCTGGCCGTAGATAAAATAATTTTCAAATAATTAAAATATATCGCGTTTTGAACCGTTAAAGCGATTTATACACAGTAGTTAAGTTAATGAATAAAAATCTATTATCCAGTTACCTGCATGTAATCGGAAAGGCTGTGTGGCGTAAATGGAAGAGGAGGTACATGGTTCTGGTCCAAGTGAGCCAGTACACGTTCGCGTTGTGCTCATACAAGGATAAGAAGTCGGAGCCAGCTGAAATGATGCAACTAGACGGTTTCACTGTGGACTACATCGAATTGGCGAGTGGTAAGATAATTTCAGGCGTTATTTTTTTGTGTATTACTTAATTTTCAAATGAATTCAAGTAAGAGTTAAGACTAAACATTGTAGTTTACGCGAGTAGTAATCGTTTTAATAAAACAGGTCAAGCAAACCGTGAAAGCTGCGATAACATGAAGATATCCAAAAAATATATATGAAAGAGTAATTCGTCTATGCTAATATATAAAGGAGAAGAGTGTGTTTCTTTGATTGTTTGAACGCGCTAATATCAAAAACTACTGGTTCGTTGAATTCTTGTGTTTGTTAGAGCTTTTATCGAAGAAGGCTTATGACTATAAAACATCACGCTAGAAAGAAACAGTTGAAAATGTGCAAAGTGGAATCATTCATTTTTTAGAGTTCCCGTTGCGTTTGCAGCGCACGCAACGGTAAACGGCTCTAAAACGGTTTAAGATATCACAAGTTGTGTGAAATAATGATTTCTCTATAAATTATCAGAAAAATTGTCCGTTAAATTATATATCTATCTGTTAAGACTCGCACGAACGACAGAACGCGGACGGCGTCGTGGATAACAGCTAAAATTTGATGCCCAAAATTACTATTCTACGCGGACGAAGTCGCGGCCACAGCTAGTTTAACTTTGTGTTTTATTTAAATGTGAACTAGTTTCGTCAATCAGTGACAACACTTAATACAAACTATGTTAAATGATCAAAACGTTATACAATACTTTTCTTTTTCTTTCAGCTCAACTAATGGTTGGACAAGGTATGTATTGTAAGAATAGATATTTAAAAAATCTTTTATAGATTGTCTACTACGTTTAAGCACTTCATTCATATAAACGTTATATGACGAAATTTGTCTTTGTATATTACATATCCCTTTTTGAGAATTGACCCCTTTGAATCTAGTTTTATTGAAATTAGTTTTTTAAACACATTAATTATAATATAGAAAAGTATATTTCCTCTTGTGTATTCTCAAATGTATATTGTATACTTCCAGAGCTCGAAGGTGCTAAATACTTCATGAATGCTGTGAGGGATGGGGAATCAGTTCTGATGGGAGTAAGCGATGAGAACGAATGCCACTTGTGGGTTATGGCCCTGTACCGGGCCACTGGGCAGAGCCATAAACCAACCCCTCCGACCACGTCAGATACTCATATCAAAATCATGGGAGGTCAGTTGCTTGGCTTCCAAGTTAGTCCATGAATATATCAAAAAAATAATAGACATCAATGGCTTTGTGACCATGGCTGCTGTAAAGCATCCAAAACGTAAACCGTAGTGAAATAAATAAATACTAGTTAACAAAAATATTTCGCGTTTTAAACGGTTAAAAGTGTTTTATTTAAATGTATAGGTGCTACTCTTGTTAACTATAAACAATATTTAATTTTTTAAGTTTAAATTAAAAAAAAGTTTATTTTCTTTCGAACTGCGATGCGTACACATTTGTGTGTCCGTTTCACTGATCGATTTTTGAACTTCTATACCCAGCCTGAACGAAACAATTTATCGTTTCCCCGGTATTAGAATCTAGGACCTCTCGTGTTAACGCGTTTATCTGAAGGCGTTTAAAATTACATGTAAGTCATTCTTCAGATACTCTTCTTGTCACTGGAACTATGCTTATGTCAATTAAGGAAAAATAAATGATTAATCTAGTTTAATACTTGTGCAAAAACTTGAGCAAATGTAGTCCTTGTTGGGAAAAGACTCCATATAAACGTCTGCATAAGTAGCAGCACGGATCTTCAGCGCTGAACGAGATCTGCGCAGAAGTCAAAAATAAGGTATCGAAGGGACGGAAGCGGGCGCGTTGCGAGTGAACGTCATGTGCGCTAGCGTTGATTGGTTCCCCAGTCTCGAGTACAGTCACGTACAGATGCGCAACTATCCCCTCTACATTTCGTTCAGCGCTAATATGGCATACAACAAGGAACAGGCCCAGATCAATGCACTCTTGTGCCCCTCTCCCCTCCACTTACATTCGACGTACGTCTTGTACTCTGTCATATAAGTTACGTTTCATCTCATACCTATCTCATTGTCTAGATGCAGATAAAGCAAGAAAGCACGGAATGGAGGACTACATACAGGCGGATCCTTGTCAGTTCGATCACCATCAGCTCTTCTGCACTCTGCAGTCGCTGACGCTTAAATATCGGCTGCAAGATCCTTATTGTTCCCTGGTAAGGTATCAACTGCTAAGCTATCTAGGTTAAGCTGTTGTAATTAAGAAATGTTTCAAGACGTTTTTCCACCACGACTGTATGACATCTTAAGATGTTAAGCGGTTTTTGACTCGGCGATGTTTTTGCTATAATTGCCCAAAATGGCCGCCAAAGCTTCATACAGTTCAAAGTTAATTTACTGCATATTCTGGAAAACGTTTAAAACAGTATTTTTATGTTCTCTTGTTGAAAGGTGAAATATAGCCTAGTAACATAACATCTCAACCGAATGCGCTGTTGACCTGTTTTGGCTTTGAATATTAAGACCTAAACCTGGCCTGCTTACTTGCTTGTTTGTCCTTTTGTATTATAATTTTTTTCCAATTGGTTAAATATAAGTTTAATTTCAGGTCTGTTATCACATTTTGAAGTATAATTCATTTTCAGGGTTGGTTCTCGCCTGGTCAAGTATTTGTCCTGGATGAATACTGCGCGAGGTATGGGGTCAGAGGGTGCTATAGACACCTGTATTACCTTTCCGATCTACTAGATGTCGCTGAGAGCGCAACACAGATGGTGGATCCTACCCTCATGCATTACTCCTTTGCGTTTTGTGCCAGCCACGTACATGGAAACAGGTAAGTGTCATGTTTTAGTTGAGGTTGAGAAACATATACCAAACTATTACAAAAATATATTATATTTAAAATTGTGTATTTTTTCTAACTTGGCATTTTCGGTAATCAAACAGACAATTCACAGTAAATCGTGATTTTCACAAGAGACACTGGATTATATATTCAACTCATGATCTACCCCAAGTTCAATTAGTAAAAACCACAATTCCATGCTAATATTAATGGAAATCCTAAATGATTACAAAAATGGACAGATCATAATTTCTTTTTGGTTAAGTTTGACATTTACGTAAGGATGGGATGTAAGCAAAGTCAACGACAATAGAAAGTGCCGCTCGTACACGATCGCTGAAAAGAGTTACAAACGTCAAGTAATAATAGTGACATGAAAAATTTAAAAACAAGGTCGTCATAGAAGTGATTTTGAATATTGGCGTCGTTCGGTCCATATATAATCGATAACCCTCTATCATCTGTGGTACCAACTTCACTGTATATATCTCAAATCATCTAATGTTCCAATCAATATTTTTTATTTAAATAAAACACTTTAACGGTTTAAAACGCGATATATTAGTTAAACTTATTTTCAAATAAGTTTAACTAATATATCGCGTTTTAAACCGTTAAAGTGTTTTATTTAAATGTGTACTACTCGCGTAAACTATAGACAGTATTTAATCAATATTTTTTCAATTCAAACCACGAGATATTATATGAAAATGATGTATCTACTGTGGTTTACTTAATCTGTCGTATGAAGCCCTTCGTGCGCGAGTCTAATTCACATTTTTCTTGTGTATATGAACATACTCTGTATTATAAACCCTCTTACTACAAAATACTATGTCTATTTCCAAACTAAAGAGGGAAAATTTATTTCCTGCAAGATACAATGTTAGTAAGCATGAGCATTTTAATCTACTCTTGTCGATTCCGTATTATTTGTTGATGCTATAAGCAATATTTTAATTATCTGTGTGTAATGTGTAAATAATGATTCGTGCGCATTATCAGCTGCCAAACGATTGTATCGTCTATGGAAAGAATCTAATATAAAACGCGTATTAGACCGTTACAAGTGTACAATGAAATAATTAAAACGAGTTATAAATAAAACCTATAGATCTTTTATGGCAAATATTTAAATTTCGTGCGGGTGACGAACCACAGATTAAAAATTCGTGAAGTTATTAGCGCTTCGGCTTTAGTCTGTCGAATTCCGAATATTCAATATCTAAATAAATTTACAACACATCTTGGTGACATGCTTGTCTCCCTTCTCTGTCAAAAACAACGATACAATTGTTTGTCCAGTGAATCATGCGACCACGTTGATGTAATTTCGAAAAGGCTTAACCTTTCGTCTGTATTGTATGCACTCAAACCTATTGTATGTGCTTGTCTATACTAACAACCTTTGCACAATAATCTTTGCCTGTAATAGGGAAACTGCTGTATTAAGTAATTAATAATCAGATAATATGGATATTACCACAGAATATAATAAATATATATTACTCAGTGATTAGATACTAACGCTTTTAAAACACTACTGGTAAAAATACTTCTAAAGAACAATGGCCAAAATTGTATAGGTATAGGTCGCACCGATGTTTAGTGCCAAACGAAGTGTAGAGGGGATAGTTGCGCATCTGTACAATCGCGCACGTAATTGATTGGAAAACGTGACTGTACTCGAGAAGCAAGCGGAGCGTCGTATTGGTCCGAGAGAGACAACACGACTGGGGAACAAATCAACGCTAGCGCACATGACGTTCACTCGACCCGCGCCGCTACCACTCTATACGAAAACAATTTTTAAAAAGCCAACATAATTTAATATCGTCAAAAATAGACGATAATAGGTTATAATCAATATTGTTGTATATCAATAGAGTTATGTGAAAAGCAGAATAAGTGAGGGAGGGTAAATAAAAGAATTTTAAACCTAATACGTTTCAAAACAAACGCAATTACAACTGCCAGTCATGTGTTACTTATCAAATGTCAATCGATTGAGTTGCAATTACAAATCTTTAACTTTACATATCATATAAACAGCAGAAAAATCAATAAATAAACATTGTATATACGACGTTATTAATGTTATCGAATGATGGATTCTATATGCAAACTCTTAACGATATTTTCTTAAAACATAGATAGAAAAATATCATATTTGAAAAAAAATTATATCGCTTTTTCTGGCTTCATTGTGAGTTATTATTATTATATCCTCGAAAACACATATCTGGTCGCCGTCAGGTACGATTTGGCCATTTTTTATTTTGTTTTAACTCTCGAAATTTCTGATCTCTTAGTACCTTATGAATTTTTCTGTTCTCTTCGAAAATACAGCAGTTTCCTAGTTTCCCTTCCTGCTTGTGCCCTACTAGAGTAAGTCCAGCAAGCCTTTCACAGTACTGCCACGTTGCCTGGCAGGCCCGATGGTGTGGGCAGCATCACGGTCCAGGAGAAGGAGAAGTTCGCGGAGATAAAGGAGCGGCTCAAGACGCTGCTGCAGCATCAGATCACCAACTTCAGATATGCGTTTCCATTTGGAAGGCCGGAGGGGGCTTTGAAGGTGAGTTCTTAAGTGAGACAGTTAAGAAGGAATAAACAGATTTATCATCTGTAAATAAATCACAAAATAAAAATCGATTCTAGACGGAAAAAAATGTTCAATACGGTCAGAATTACTACTATGGTATAAAAAATATTAAGATTTATTATATTGTAGTAGGTTCTTTTCAATATTAAAGCACTTCTGTGACACTTTAGGCAACGCTGTCACTGTTAGAGCGAGTGCTGATGAAGGATGTGGTAACACCAGTCGCACCAGAGGACGTCCGAGCCATGATACAGAACTGCTTAGAGAACGCAGCGCTACTGAACTACCAACAACTTAGTCAGAAGGCTAATATCGAAGGTAAACATCAGGATATATCAACACACTAGACGTGTTCGCGACTTCGTCTGCGAGAACAGTTATTTTGGGCATCGAAATTTAGTAAACCTCTACCTCATCTTTATTGATTTTAGCTGTTACCCACGATGTCGTTCGCGCCCGTCGTTCTTGCAGGTTAATCTTAAAAGATAGACATATACTTTCCCGAACATTATTATAACACAATATATATATTTTGGGTATCTTCAACCATTTTCGTAGCACACGCAACGGAATTTGAGGATTCCGTTGCGTGTGCTACGAAAATGGTGGAAAATGGATGACAAATTTTCCCGTTTTTTCCACATTACCCAAAGTTTATTCGCTCCTATTAGTCGCAGCGTGATATTTTATAACCTAAAGCCTTCCTCGATAAATGTTCTACGCAACACAAAATTATTATTTTTTTAATTCGAACCAGTAGTTCCTGAGTTTAACGCGTTCGAATAAAACAAACAAAATCTTCAGCTTTATGGTAGGAGTATATCAACACACATCACTAATTTATTTGCAATAGCCGTGAAAGCCCATCAATCAAGACTGGTACAACAAGGTGGGTCTAAGATATTAAAGCATTCCCTTTGAAAGTGGAGACCCGCGTTTAGCTGGTTGAAAATACCTAAATTAAACACTTGTTAATTAAAAGTTTTTTTTACGTTTAAGTTTGTTTTTTTTTAACCCAGAGGACCTTCGTGGCGACACCATGGTGACTCCCGCCAAGAAGTTGGAGGACCTCATTCGCTTGGCGGAACTTTGCGTGGATCTTTTACAGCAGAACGAAGAACACTATGCCGAGGTATGCTACTGCCAAACGCTCTTAGACGATATTAATATACGTCAAAATATTTACATGAATTATTTTTCATAGTTTATCTAAGCTACTAAAGTTACTTACTAATAAGCTAAAAAAAAAGAAAAAAACATAACGCGACCTTTGAGTACTTTGCTGATTGCTAAGTATTTGTCCAGATAAAACTCTAACGATTTCAGGTAATTTTTATTTTGAGAAAAGCACACTTCAGTAGATTGCAATAAATTTATGATTCGTAGCTAAAAATATTTCGATTATTTCCTTTCATATTTCTTACAATAAATATTTTTAGCTAGACAAAGAATTATATTTCGTTCTGTTAGCCGCAATACATTCGTATTGTTTAGATCAATGTTTTATTGTATATTCTGTGTTTTGTGTCGCTTTGTCGTAAAAGTGAACTTGTATAAAATAAAAATAAATAATAACAAATTTAAATAAAACACTTCAACGATTTAAAACGCGGTGTATATTAGTTAAACTTGTTTGAAAACAATTTTAAGTACGGCATGCCATGATCATGGGGAGACTAAAGATGGAGGGTATCTCCGACGTCGAAGTAAAGTACGTCGCTAGTCTCTAGTCTCTAAAATAGTTTTCAAATAAGTTTAACTAATATACTTCGCATTTTAAACCGTTAAAGTGTTTAATTTAAATGTGTACTACTCGCGTAAACTACAGACAGTATTTAATTTAATTAATATCTAGTCGATTGTTAGCCAGAGCCGAAACCGAATTTTCTAATACAAGTTCATTTGTCGACACATAATTCGTATAATTCCACCTCTATCTTATTTTCTGTTTCTCCGCAGGTTTATAACGCAAAATCGGAATCGACCGGTCAACAAAATGTAACTACTTTGCCGGCTATCCGATCACTTAATTCACAGACTTGATCATATTTCACTATGGTTGACCACAGACTATAAAAGATTTCACAGATTAGATTTGTGATATCAAACCACTCGCTTGTGGCATAGTTTAGACAAATCTATGGCGCATTTTTTGATTGAAACAATACCATGAGTTCTAGCTATCGTTTTAGATACTTTGAAATCAATTATTATTATTGCATGATATTAAACTTTCTGGCTTCGATGTCTTAGACATTTTGGACATTTATTAGTTTGTGTAGTGTTCATTGTAATTATAAAAAATGCTAACAGCAGCAGAAATTTTAATATCATACTTAACGTTCTTTTTTGTAACCAGCCAAGTTTTTTTTACAATTCGGATTTTTTAATTCGTGCAAAATTCTTACATTTTGATATGATAATTGGCGCGAAAAAATAACAAAGCTACCGTTGATGTTTATAATCGGTTACACGACGATAAACATTAAGTAATAAGCTTAGCATTTTTTTTACTTTTCACGCATACATTTTCGAAGCTACATACACTATATATCTACATTCTTCTATAATGCATAATTGACATTGTAATTCTATAACGCTATATTATATAATTTCACTTAAATTTGCTTTCTAAAAACTATACACAGTTTTAACAACAGTTGTATAAATGAAACACTTTTAACGGCTTAAACGCGGATGAAAATAAATATAATAAAAAATAATTAACTTTTTTAGATAAAACACTTTCAACGGTTTGAAACGCGTAATATATTGCAATTTATTTTAACTACGGCCCGACGTATCAGATGTTTCGGTGCAGCCGTATTCACGGGGGGCTATAGTTAAAATAAATTATATAACTACTATATGTCGCGTTTGAAACCGTTGAAAGTGTTTTTTTTTTAACGTGTATAACTCGTAAAATACAGAATACTTAAAAATGAGTTTAGTTCGGAATTTAAACAGTTAAAAAGTGTTTTATGTAATGTGTTAATACAGTATATCAAAGTTTGAGTTACAACTTAGCGATAAATTAATGCAAGTAATTGTAGCTAGATGCATGTATTTCGTACAGCACTAACCTGATTCAACAACTGAGTAATTCAGTTTTTAATAACCGAGGAGATTCATTTATCCCAAAACTCCACAGCTAATCTAGAAAGAAAAAAATGTATGTCTAAACAAAACAATATAGTTTAAAACGCGAAATGTATTAGTTAACTGATAGACAATTTATTTTAACTACGGCCCGACGATTCGTATGCTATGCACTCGTGGTCACGGGGCGACTGCTGCAAAGCATCCGAAACTAGAGTTAAAATGAGATGTACGTAAATTAACTAATACATTTCGCGTTTTAAACCGTTAAAATTGGCTTTTTAAATGTGTACTACTCGCGTAAACTACAGACAATACAAGATTGTGTGTCTGTCATATTTTTTTGTGGATAAATACCTCCCCCCTATCACTTTCCAGTAGCTCAATTTGGACTGAGCTAACAAGGCTATAAACAAGCGTCCTGAAAATGAGGATAGGACCTGAGATGGAAATGAGAAACAGCTTTAGTATATTTAGATGTATAGTGGTATCATTTGTGCGCAGGCGTTCGCGTGGTTCTCCGACCTTTTGACAGAGCACGCGGAGATTTTCTGGGCGCTGTTCGCCGTGGACATGGACAGGGTTTTAGCTGAACAACCCCCCGACACCTGGGATTCCTTCCCATTGTTCCAAATCCTTAATGATTATTTGCGCTCCGATGGTAAGATGAAAGGCAAGGTCGTTTTTAAGTGAGGTTTTTCGTAGACTAGAAGCCGTAGAGTGTGTGTAAATTGTTTAACATGTATTAAAGCTAAGAAACTACCCACAGAACTTATGTGGGTAGTTTAAAAAAAGTGAGCAATTAAATAGTACGTCTGTGTATTTTAACTATATTAAATTAAAAGATTCATTTTTTATGGAAATAACAAACTAAAAATTAATAGCGGATTGTTTTTTTAAGTGTTAAATAATTTCACATCTTATGTCATTAGAAGTAGATTAGGCATAATTGTAACATCTCATTGTTTTTTTAATTACCACAAAAAAATCTGAGAATAAAATAGAAGTCTACAATTTAGCGTAGAGATTATGGATAAAAATGCACTGTTTTGTGGCGTAGATCACCGAAAAATATTGTTTTTGTTAATTGTTTATAGATTGGCATTAGATAAAAGTTATTTTCTAAATTGTTAGTTGTTAGGAATTCGTTTTAAGCACAATAATATACAATTGAACACCACGTGTTAATAGTATAAACAAAACGCTCCCAACGGTTTAAAACACGCAATATATTATTTAACTTTAAACAATGACCAAGCGTTTTAGAAGCCGTGGTAACGGATATATAACTAAGACTGAGCACCTAAAACGTCGGGTCGTAGTTACAATTAGTTAAATTATGTATTTCGCGTTTTAGACCGTCATAACTGTTTCGAACGTGTACTTCTCGCGTAAACTACAGGTAAAGGTTAAAATTATGTTCGTCTTTGCGAACTATACTTGCTTTTCAGTTTGTATTCTTATAATTTAACAAACTACCCTATTTATATCTCAAAATCGACCACAGCTTATAGATAACATACGCTTGTATCATCGATGTCTGGCAGGTGACTAGTTAACTGAATGGGGCATGAAAATTCCAGAAACCTTGAGGAATGGCCGCTTCCACGAGCACCTCCGGGACACGTTCGCCCCGCTCGTCGTCAGATACGTGGACCTCATGGAGTCTTCCATATCTCAGTCCTTGCATAAGGGCTTTGAAAAGGAACGCTGGGAGATAAAGGGGTAAGTGGAATTGTGGTAGGGTCGGGTGGAAGACACTTTTCCCCACCAGATAATATCCAACTTTTGTTTTTATTCAAATGACGTCAAATATCGCACAATTTACGCGTTCTTTTATTTATATAATACTGCTAAAATTATTTGACTTTTCGTTGCTACAGCCTTGATCATGGAGAGTTAAAATTATATATTTCGCGTTTTAAACCGTTAAAGTGTTTTATTTAAATATTGTGCCGTACCCATGCCAACCGAAAGAATTATTGCGCTTCTCCAGATATTTTACTTTGCCTTCCAATACGTTGCTGTATATTATTTATTGTCAAAATAAAAATATATAGTTTAATGCAATAAAGATATTGTATGATAGATGAGGACAGACAAACATTAGGATCGTATCGTCAAAGGTGAAATACCCCAGTACTCTAATATTTAAAAACTCAAATCCTCCACAGAAATGGCTGCGCCACCAGCGAAGAGTTGTTCTGGAAGTTGGACGCGCTACAGAGCTTCATCAGGGACCTGCACTGGCCTGAGCCAGAGTTCAGGTCACATTTGGAGCAGAGGCTGAAGCTTATGGCTAGTGACATGATGGAGACCTGTATACAGAAGACAGAGGCTTCCTTTCAGGTATAAGAAAGAATAAAGCCTAAATCGGTGAACATCTCTTGTTTATATGGCTGAGGTTTTTCACCCACCATCTAGTGATCCCCACGCTTATCTGATCTCTCTGTCATAAATAATAATTTTGCAAAATTACTCGGAAGTAAAATAATTCATTGGAAGAGTCATTCCCAGCTGTTGTCCATTTTATCTTTTATCAAAGTCAAACGAGGGACTAAATGTCCTACTAATGACATTATCCAAAAGAATATTCAAAGCCATAATAGTGATCAAGTACATTTGAACACCAGGAAATTAGTGGTTACAAGTGGCTTTAAGCTAGAGTGGCCTAATAACAAATGTTTGTAGTATTATTTGTATAAGAACTATGTCAACAATTTTCGGTCACTGTGTTCTTGTAGATACACATTTTTAGACTATAAAACTATAAATTAGTCAAGTCATAAAAATGCAGTTAGGCTACTCTGCCTCTAGCGGCCTCAATTGTCACCCAGCCCTCGAGAAATACAAAAACCCTGTCTCTTTCCAGGCGTGGCTCAAGAAGAGCGTCACCTTCATGTCAACGGACTACATAATTCCAGCAGAAATTTGCGCTATGGTGAACGTAGCTCTGGACGCCAAGAACCAAGCTCTGAAGTTGTGTGCCGTGGAGGGGGTGGATATCGTACGTAATTCAGTATTGTTAAAAGGAACACATTATAATGGTGGGGAAAATAAGTTTGGCGGGCTCTTTGCTGTAATGGTAGCAATGTATATCTAATAAACAACGGGTCGTGGATTCGATCCCCAATCAGATCCAACATGATTATAATCAATTTATAATTTTTCGAAAACGTGTTGGACTGGAAATCTCGATATTAAATGGAGGCCAAATTCGGTCCGGGTCACGAACCACCACAGATGAAAAAGTCGTAAAGTTATAGCTCGTTTGAAGTTCAGTCTGTGGATTTTCGAATATATAAATTATTTAGATACTATAGGATATAAGGTATTTTACCTACCACCGAGTGAACTCCTTGCTTGGCTGTCTTGTATTATAATATAAACAATAACATAACATTTCAAGCTTGGTATTTAATACATTAGTAATCCCACTTCTGTATTTCATAACCTTAACAAAAATATAAAAATGCTATATTGTATTATCTAAAACATTAACCATTTTCAGATGCTAAACGCTTTGTCATTAATTGATAATTCGAATTTAGGGTTGCCATGTCAATTGTGTCATTAAATTGTCATCTCATTCCATCAAGCATCCGAACAGTTGGTTGTTAACATTTTAAAATGCACATGGGCAATTCAGGGGCGGGGCCAAATTTACATACACATCAAATTGGCTTACACATACTGCTACCACCACTAATGCCAGACGAGTAGACGGGATCCTAGCGAAGAATCTTTTATGTCAAGTGTATCGGCGACTGATAATTTCTATGGAAAGTAAGAGCTAGTATTTGCTAATAATGCTTGTTAATAACTCGTATAGCACGAACAAGAGGGGTTATCATGGGGGAGGGAGGAAAATAAGCTATCTCTTAATTAAAAATATATGAAGACATCATGAATCGGATTATAACATAAAAAAAGACATAAGGTCTTTATATTATGCTGTATTATACCTACTAATTGAAGTTAGTTGAAACAAATAAACCTATAATTAAAGCTTATTTAAAGATTAAAAGGAAATAACAATTTAATTAATATTTATTTATTTATTTATTAATTATTTAAAATATTTAAAAGATAAATAATAAAATTGTGAAATTTAATACTTCTCTTTGAGATACTAAAATATTTTGATTCTTATAATAAAAGTCTACTCCTATATATATAAAAACGAGTTTTGAACCATTTAATGTGTTTAAATCCACGTAATGACAGTTATGAATTCCATAGTAATTTTCAGTTGCATAAATATACTCATGTAACTGACTCCTTGTCTAGATCCAGCTTGATAAAATGGCGACTAGCACAGAGGCTGCGATTGTAAAGACTCGAACAATACTGGCAACCTACTCATATAACCTTATTAGTAGGTAGTTATAAACAAACCTTTATTGATCGACAGATTGACTGACTGTACAAATTAGACAGACTAAATTTTCTGTAAAAAAAAACTGTAAATGTCTGCATATCCAAAGCTAAGTTGGCAGCACATCTTGATATTTGGCAAGAGTGCATCACTTTCCATGCCATGTGGACATCATGCTAGTTAGCCCAAAAAAACCTTTTTGAAATCAGCATGCAATCTTGGTCTTTTACAGTTTGCCTAGTCTGTATTTCAGTTTATATCAAAACTGGTAAGTGCTGCCCATCATCAATCGTGAGGCCGACGTGCTGTTGCCGTAGCTCCACCGAACCATAGCTTACTCCACATTAACGCTTGACATTGTAGACATACAAGCATTAAACACTCCACACGGGGTAGCAGCTCCGGTTGAAATGTTAACACCGACCTCTCTCACAGTACCAGTACCATGCTAAAATGGATGCCCAGATCGAGACGTGTCTGCACGCGATGGCGACTGGCATGACGACGAGGCTGTCCGCGGTGCTGGAGGCGACCCTGGCTAAGATCGCCCGCTTCGATGAGGGAAGGTAGCGTGATGTCTGGAGTTTATTGTAGAGCACATTTGAATGGAACACGGTGAACGGTTTTAAACGAAAAATATGTTTTCTTTGTTTTTTAAAATGTACTGAAATTGAAAATAAATAACGACACGGGCGGGACTCCAACGGGCATACATGGCATTCATGCTGTTGCTCCTAACAATTTAGCTGCCGTGTTCTACACGTCAAATTTTTTCAACCTATTGTATACTTCAACCTCTTTTTATTTATTACTTTGATTTATACTACGACCCGACGTTTTGTATGGTTTGACAGAGACATAGTTCACCTTGAACACCTGGCCGGGGAGGGGATTTGTTTAATGATTCAGTCATATATCAATGTGAAATAGTCTTAATCTCTTTATGGTTTGAAATCCCAATGGCTTGAAAGATGAGACCTCGTCATCTCTGTTCTAGAGATTATGAAGAGAGGTAGTCATTTTTTTTGTAACTTATTGAATCCTTGATAAAAAGAAAACTGCGTGTATTGTGCCTTGAATATCGTTGCATGTTATATTTCGTCTATTTTGATTTTACCATCATGATCATCACTTGAATGTTATCTTGCATTTCGGTGTTTGCGTCAATTTGTTGAACACGATGGAAGGTGGATTGGGTTTCGGGTCAGGGGTAGGTGCAAGGGTATTTCACCCTCCATCAAGTAAACTGCATGCTTATCTGCCTCTATCATTAAAAGTGTCCTTGACGCCCAGATGACGTCATCAAGAGATGATGATCGTTTCTTGGTCCAACGAAGAAATTCCTTAATAGTTGTTACTATTATGCACCGTTGTACAAATCGTCACTTTTTTTTTTTTTTTTTTTGTACCGTCGGAAAATGCCTCCCTGGGTACGGCTCTGTGTTAAGCTGACACGTCTAACGACTGCTCAAGCGGCAGCCCATATGTGAAAGCGAGCTAGCCTGTCTCCTTGGCCTAAATGCTGCGCTAACACACCCCAGTGGACACGGACCAAAGGCCGTCGCCCGCCCGTGACCACGTTAAGGGGAGGGGTGCCGCGAGACTGCGGAAGACGATGCCGCCACACTTCGCCAGCGGAGAGACAGCCGAATGGCCGCAGTCCACTCCCGGAGTTTGTTAAGCATACCCCTCGCGGCGCGGTGCAATTGCGAGGGGTTATGTGGGTCTCTCCCACCTCGAAAGAGGTGGGCATACCGCACTAAAAACCGACTGCGCCGTCTTATCGCTTAAGGATGAGCCACGGTATCAGCAGAGCCTTAACCACGTGACCCACCCTGGCGAATGCCGCAGCGAAGCTGCAGCGCTCCTAAAGCGGCCGAAGCCGCTTCCGCGCCTCTCCTTTGCCACCTTGGAGGTAGCACGCTGACTTGGAGTCAGCCGTCCCACGTGCCCGAAGACACCACTGCCCAGCAGGGCAAAAACTACTAAAACGGGCGAAAACGCCCCCACCATTATGCCTCCTGTAGGGTTTTCTGTCGAAAACCAATCAGGAGCTTTCACCTCGCGGTCTTGGAGACACGCCATCCACCGTGCCGAAGCACCACTGGGTCCGAAGACCCGACGACAAAAGGCGCTGAGCGCCCGAGCGATGAAACGCTCCCTTTCTGGCCGTTTAGGGTACGCCCGTGGAAACCCACCAGATTTGGTCCGCGCCGGCAGCCTAACTGCCGATAGTCGCCATTATCTGACGACATTTCCCCTATCCGCCACCTGGGGACGCGCCCGGTGGAAGTCTGGCAACTCCCCCCTGCAGGGCACTCTGACCCCACAGGGTGCCGGGTGTACAAATCGTCACTAGTCTATATATGTTTTATCTCTTTGTAATCTATTAATAATTCATAATACAATCTGCAATATTCTAAGCACAGAATATTTTTTTTGTTTTTTTTTTCTTACCTAAAATACATGGGTTTCTTGCTACCAATGATGTCGTCTAAATATATATTTCAGTTTAATTGGGTCGATACTCACGATTGCAAACGTGTCCGGATCGGGGAAGGACATCGGCCAGGGTTACGTGAACTTCATGAGAAACTCCATGGATCAAATCAGATCAAAGGTAGATATGAAATCATAAAATAGAAACGATTGGGTTTTGGTTTGTTTGAAGAATGTCCAAAATCAAAAAGGTCTATAGCTTATTCTTTTTTTAATCTTATATGGTTAGGGTTTGTATCCTGTACTTTTTTGTCGTTGACAATAATACTAACATTTATTTTTGGTTACTAACAATAGGTTTTATATTCCACTTCTTCCAAAACTATTCCGGAAGAAAATAATGTGGCAGCTAAAATTTACAAAAAATATCCTGCTCATGGTATGTACAACTTTCGCAGGTGACAGACGAGCTATGGATCCTACAGCTGTTCGAGCAGTGGTACGGAGTTCAGATGAACCTCATCGGGAACTGGCTTCAGGAGAGACCAGCGTTACACCCACAGCAGGTGGCCTGCTTGTCGATTGTTGTTAAGGTAAATGACGAATAGAAATAGCACTGCACAGGACAGTGGTTAAATCTTGCTAAAACAAGAACGTATTTTCTCAATAAATCACTTTTAACGAAATGCTTTGTGCTAAATTCGGAGGATACTAAAAAACATATTTCTTCTCAGAAAATGTACAGCGACTTCGAGCTTCAAGGCGTGATAGATGACAAGCTCAACTCGAAGACTTACCAAGCTGTTGCCTCGAGGATGCATACGGAAGAAGCTACTTGCAGTCTTCTGCTGGCACAACAGGATACTGGGTAAAGCATGATGCTTGAAATATAAATAATAAGAAAGAAACTATTCCTTATTATTATACTATAACAAGTAGCTGTTTAAAAGTTTATAAATGTTATGTTTTGGCAACAATTCTTATTATCTATTTACTTTTTGACGGTCACATTGGTATTATGGTAGCAATGTGTGGTTTATTATCAACAGGCCGTAGGTTCGTTCCCCACTGTATCTAGCATGGGTCTAATCAATTTATAAGAAGTCGAAAGCGTATTTTCTTTAAATGTTATATGGCTGGGGTATATCATCTGCCATCAAGTGAGCTCTATCATGAAAAAAGAAAAGAAATATAAGTCATTTTTCATATGTGGCATGAGATTGGTATATGGACTTTTATAATGAGACTTATGACTAGAATGAAGTTTTTGAAGTATTTGTTACGTAAGTACATACATTTTGCAGTGGTGGCGACGAGGGATCGGAAGATGGAGGTTCCAAAGCCGGTAAATCTAAGTTGGAGTCATTGACAGAGGAAGCCAAGCTTGGGAACGTCTCTGCAGTTGTCGGAAAGGTACTTGAACTACAACTCAGATTTACGTATATACGTTTACAAATTTTTATTTAGGATAGCGTCATCTAGTTACAAAAAAAAGATTCAAGATTTTTTCAATTCTAACCCATAGTTCCTGAGATTAGCGCGTTCAAACAAACAAACAAACTCTTCAGCTGTATATATTAGTATAGATATCCAATTGTTATTTCAGGTCGGCAACATGTTCGGAAGAGGCATCGGAGAGTTATCGACAAAATTGGGAGGAGCTTCGTCTTGGTTTTAGCGCTTCGTTTTAAGCTACCCTCATTTTTGCTCCTTTTAGTATCTGATTTCGTAAAAAACTTATTTCAAATAGAGGTGATATATAAACCATAATATTTCACTATATGTCATCCTCCTATATTTTTAAATTTGTTTGTGTCATAATTACGTTAGATTTCGTTCAATGACACCAAATTTCAAATCTACCCACATACTTTATTCGTAACATAGTTTATACACAAGACAAGTATTAAAAAGTGATTGGCTCCGGAATATTCGAATCGTCACAATTCATAATGATAAGAGACCGTAGCTTAGTTTAGAATTAATGTAGACTTTATTTTATAAAGGCTTTATGTACAGTTAGAGAGTTCATTTGAAGCAAATAATAATATAAGTGTAGTATTTGATAACACAATAATTATTAAAAAAACATATTTAGATGGAGGCATTATTAACTTACATATATATCACTGGCAGTGCTAACAATAAAAATACATATCGCTTGTGCAAAATTACGTTGTAATCCATGGCATATTATAAAAAATGTTGACATCATGTTTATAGTGGCATATATTGGGTCGGGGACCCGAATGATTGATTGTATTCCTTTAAAACGTTGGATTTGGATTGAACTATAAATCGACGATACAAACGAGACTCAAATCACGCTCATCACCTACCTAGGGGCCAGGGGGGTAGGTGAGTGCACTTGCCCCCTCCTTAACGTAACGTTAAAACTTTTCAAAATGTAAGAGGTAATAGTGATGATGTCCCCCTATCTCACATACAACCGCCCCCCCCCTTCTTAGGCCAGAAGCAATCCGTGCTGCTGCTCTATACTCCCTATAATACAGTACAGCATCAGCTCGCACGCAGAGTACGTTGGTTTGAGATCCGCCTGTATCGTTGAATTTTCTTCAATTTACAATATATTTAACCTGATTGCATCCCCTCTATTTTCACTATATAATTTTTTTTCGTAATATTTTATCCCTTGACTTATAATTGTTTATAAATGGCAATAAATCCAAAAATGTCTTGCTCATTGATAGATTTAGCTGAAGTTTTTATTAGATAATAACTTGACGGTTCAATATAAATTTTTTCTAATCTATGAAAATAATATTTTTCTATCGTAATATTTCTTAATTCTTTTAATGAATACTAGCTTTACGACTCTTTCGAAATCTTATGGAACTCGTGTACTTTTAAAGAGTAAAATGTCGCTTCACGCAAACCGCCAAACAGTGTTGCTATATAATGAAACGAAAATTGGCATATCTTTTACTTTTAAAACTATACGAATGGTAAAAACGTTTTGCCGTATTGTAAATCTTTATAGTTTACTCTCTAATACTCTAGATCTTGAAATAGATCGATCTAGTCGTCGGTTAACTGAAGATAACCATAAATAGACGTGGGCGTACCAGGGGAGAGGGCAACTACCCCCCCACTTCCACCTGGAAATCAAAAATGCGGAATCCTTTTATGCAAGAGATCTAGCAGTTTTATTTGCAATACCTTCCATATCTATTTACAAAAATTATTAAGGAAACTCATACCCCTCTTGCCCCTAGTTCCCCCCTCCCCCCTCCACCGAGAAGGTGAGTACGCCCGTGTAAAAACATTTTCTAATATACCTATGATACATTGAAATTTGTTAAAGAATATTCTTCTACGCTATTAAAGTTATAGTAACAAATTTGAAAGGGCTAGCTACAAATTGTAAGGATCTTAGATAAAGTTAGTCTTATTAGCGATTAGAAACGCTAAATCGCCTTAAAACCTTCTTTGTGATGGCTCATGGGAGTATGACCTCATCCTTCATTGTGGACATCTAACACATGTTATTAGTAAACGCTAAAAGTCGTTCTTATGTGGGATTACAAATAGCCCGATCGTTCTGTACTCTCTCGCTTAGGACCAAGATATTTTTGATACACAGTAAGACAAATACATTTCACTGAGATATTTTTTACCTCTCGTCGCAAATAATTCGAACTTATTCACGTTTAAACATAGGTACACCGTTCACAGACCCACATAACTTTTTACACTTTGCTTACACTTAGCTATTTTCAAATTTACTAACTGAAATTTATATATATTATCTTATTAAACTTATAAAGACCTTAAACCGTCTCTAATGAGTTACTTAAATGTTAATTATACAAAGTTTATTATTATTGTTTTAGGTTAGCTCTTTAACGGTTCGAAACTCGATCTGTATCTTTAACTACCACCCGGCTTTCTGCATGCAACACTTGTTCGCTGAGGCATGAATAAACAAAAATGATATGGCTTTAAAAAATTAAAAATCTAACCGATTTTGTTGATTTAATCTAAAACGGATTTTTAATTTAACTAGTACATTTTTAAACAAAGCACTTTAACAATTTAAATCGTATATAATATATACGTACGTATAAATTAGTTAAACTTATTTGAAATTACGTATCCCAGTGACAACGGCTGCTGCAAAGCATCCGAAACGTCGGGACGTTCAAATAATTGTATTTCAGTATTGTTTGTTTGTTTGTTTAATTTCAAATAAAATTAGCTAATATATATCACGTTTTGAACGGTTAAAGTTATTTGAATGTGTACTACGTGTAAACTACAGACAGTAGCACATAGTTCGCGTTTTAAACCGTTAAAGGTACTTTGAATTACATAGCTTTGTTTCGGTTTTTAAGGCTTGTTTTTATCATTCATAATATTATCATTATCATTCGAGTACTGAGCTCAATAACTACATCACGAGCCGACTGAATTGAAAACAGATTAAGCTTGTACGACATTAAACTCGCGATGCGGAATATAGGTGAAATTCATAGATTTGAGTTAAATTAAGATCAAAATAACAAGTGTACTATTAATATTTTGAACGACATCGCGAGTGCAAAGATACAATAAATTATTTACAATAAAATGTTTACTGTTGCAAGGCTTTTTATTCACCACCCGGACCTACAGCGATTCAAGTCTGTAAGTTCCACTAATATAGGCCGCGGCACGGCGAAGCGCTGAACGAAGTGTAGAGGGGATAGTTGCGCATCTGTACAATCGCGCACGCAATTGATTAGAAAACGCGACTGTACTCGAGAAGCAAGCGGAGCGTCGTATTGGTCCGAGAGAGACAACACCATTGGGGAACCAATCAACGCTAGCGCACATGACGTTCACTCGCCCCGCGCCCGCTTCCGTCCCTTCGGTACCTTATTTCGCTAAAGGTCGTTGCTTACTTATACCTTCGTTCCTTTCCTAGTTAGGTATAAGACTATGTCAACTAAGGCTTTCACGGGCTGCTCGGCTGACGTGAGCGAAGATGTGATCCTAGCTCAATTTTTCGAGCAATCGAGGAGCTAACGACTTTTCCTGATGATGCCGTCCGCTCGTGATGCGAAACGTCGAGAACCTCTTCTCGCTTGCGTCGGCCGAACAGCCCGGAAACCAAAATTAAGAAGAGGCTGACTTGATAGAAGAACGAATATATCAGCCCTACTATCTATCATTTAGGTTGTACGTATTATTGCTTTGGACAGCGAACAAGTAATACAAATAAAAAAAATCTCTAAATTAGAAAATGGCAGACAGTGTTCTTCGCTTTCCTCTCCAATTATAAAAATGTATCCACAGTAATGCAAATGGTATAATTTTTCTTTCAATAACAAAGTTATCGATTCTTTAATAAAATCTTTTAATTAACAATTTTTAAAATCTCTATTTACCAAATCTAATAACTAGTATGACAAACCATTTTCAACCTTTGTAGCCTAATGGTTAAACGCCTTGCATTAGTTAAGCACAATACCTTCAAGGTTCGAATCTGACGGAAATAATAAATTATTTCGGCCTATCAGGGCACAGAAGTCTGCTTAACTTGCATGTAAGTAGAGTTGTCATTTGTCTTTACAATATGCTCGTCCCACGCCCCACAAAGGGTAAATAAAATTAACACCTAATTAAGTTCTTTGCCAAAAAAATAATTATTATATACCTCACAGTATTGGCATAAAATGTCTTGGATACTGCAAATACCATTACACACGCACACCGAGGAATCGTGCCAAGAGATTTTTAAAATACAGAGCTATTTTTAACTGCATGTAACAATAATAAATGGTAGGTAATGTGAAACGCTTAACTCACACCCAGTTTACAACAAAAATATAGAAAACACAATATTTAATAAAACACTTAAAACTGTTTAAACCGCGAAATATATTAGTAGAAAATAGTTGCCGAATAAAAAAAAAATTAACTAATTCTGCATTTTAAACTCATAAGCGTTGTATTCAAATTTATAAACTACAGACAATACTTACACATATGCTTAACACTATTTAATAATTATACAAATAAATTTAATGTTTGAAAAATATTTCTTGGAGCACAACGAGGTAATTTAGTTTATGACGCTGGTATCCCTGATCGAAGTCGTCTGACAGTCGCATACGCAGTGCAGTGGACACAAATACAGACAGTGAACGTGTGTTGTGCTCTCGAACGAATTGATGTTTTAGTGAATCACAGAAACGTGAGTATTTTTGAATTGTACTCGTATTATCTTCAAATAAACGACACCTTTTTGACTGCCCTGGTTCAATTAATTGAATTATAATCGAACTCCCGTTTCCGGAAATATGAGATAAGTGGGTCTGGAAAATAAAATAAAAAAGCACGAATGCATCATCTGTTGCATTGGTTGCATTCCAATTGCATTGCGTCGGCTCTCCAGAGCTTTATTTGTCCAATAAATATTTCTCGGATTGGAAATTTAATATACAATTTTCAAAAGGTTATAAATAGATGTACTCGGAGCTTTGCAAAAATATTTCAATCGATCTTAGTAGGTGAGGGTTATACCTGGAATGCTACACTTTTACCTTCGCCTAAATTTAAAATACCTTCTAAATATAATCTGCATCCATAGGTCTTGGTTAAACATAGGCATTTCGTTGAGCACGAGAGATCCTGGGGACGAATCCCGAGAGATTAAAAATATTTTGATCTTAATTTATTCTAGGTATATTGAATCAGGAGAGTAGGCGTCCCATGGCCCCGAGAGATAATACGGGATTTTGCAAATAAACAAATTATTCGTAAAACATGTGCATACGTACATAATATATTACCCCAGCTATGATCTAATTAGAAATGTATTTAAACCCAGATATCGGAATGCACTTTATTCGTCCTCAATACGTCTTCAAACATATCAAAGTGGACAGTTTTAATAGGTAAAGCGTTATAAGTAAAAATGAGATTCAACAAAAATACCGCACTTACGATTCACGTAAGAAACACTATAAAACCTAAATGATATATTTATGTAATAAAAAAAATGGACGACGGCTGCTGCAAAGCATCCGAAACATGCGGCCGTATTAATTTATATTGTAAATAACGAATATAATACATTTTAGCGTTGTTAACCGTTACAAAACGTACTCGCGTAACCTAGAGACAATACCCTACAATTTCTTCAAGTATCTATATGAAAAAAGAATTTAATACACAACTTCTTGTTCGGAGAGGAATCTTAAAAAAAAAACAAATACATTTCAACTCGTTAGTTTCTCTCTGATAGCTATAGGTATAATTTGTCATTAAAGATAGCTAAGTAGCTTACAGATAAACCTAAACCATTAGGAGAAAATGTGACATTCCCAAGATAAGTTCGGATAAGATTGAAGTAAGCACTTAGTTATAAGGCATGTCATATCAATTACGGCCATCGGTCGTTTAACTTAACAATAACTTAAATTAAGCCCATGACAATCGCTTCAGAATCGATAATAATCACTGGGGAAGCCGAAGTTCGGTTTAATGAACTCTGAATAACCGAATTTCATTGAAATGAGAAATTGTAGGTATTTATTATACCTGTTATATGAGAAAAATATAAGCTTCATTAATTCTTTGTAACATTGTTTAAGTTTTTAATAATAAATCTTAAACGTCTTAAACGTGACATCAATCATAACGAAACGTAAATAACGTAATACAGAAAAGCAATTCTCTCGTATAAAGTAAAAGTAACTGTTTAAACAACTCTAAACCAAAACAAAATTGCATTTAACATAAATTATTTCTAGCATAAATTAATATTAATTTCTCACTTCGTTAAACCGAATATTCGGATTTTATTTAGTTTCGGTTGTAACCAGAATCGGTCCATCACTAATTACATTGCTAATGAATATGATTAAAATTTCCTTTTAACACCATTTTTGTATTATTGTAAAATACTGTCTTGCTAGTATATTGATTAGTAGACATAATTTAAATAATGACTGGCGAAATGTTAGTTATTGGGAATACTTCTAGTACCAACACTATTGAAGAGTTAACCCCCAGTTACCTCCATTAGTTTAGTGGTGGCATACCGTGGTGGGTCAAAGCTATAACATCCACTGGTAGGGAGAGAAATGTGTCTTTTAGTCTGGCGTTAAAAGAAGATTCTTTATGACAGAGGACAGATAAAGCATGGGGTTTACATGAGGGTAAGCGATATACCCTATAGCATCTTAACAAGATGTGCTATCGACCGATTCGAATAAAGTATTTAGTAGAGGAATTTTGTTTCTCGTGTAAACAAAAGACAGTCGTCGGTACTAATGACTAATTTCTCTATGACCTTAACCTGGTGTCCTCATTTTTATTTCCAATTGCTTCGTAATACTCCAAAATCATGCCAAATTCTTTGCCAAGTCATTCTCACCTACTAGTTGTCGAAATTGCTTGTCACTTATGTCAGTGTCATCAGTATGTTCGTCTAATTTTAGGGGAATACCCCGGATTCTTTTAACAAACGAAGCATTTGAAATCAATAGTAATATTATTATAAAGATGAAGCGATTGTTTGTTTGAACGCGGTAATCTCGGGAACCATTGATTCGAATTGAAAATTATTTTTATGTTGGATAGACTATTTATCCAGTTATATAAATACTGTGACAATAGAAGCGACGAAACTATTAAAAATTGTGGAATATGGGGAACTTTATTCATCATTCAGAGATTCCGTTGCGAAAACGGTTCAAGGAATCGAAAAATATGTATCTAAGATTAACTTACAAGAACCGTTTTTATATTAATCAAATTTGACCAGGTACTGTGTCAATTCTTCAATCGCTTAGAGTATAGCAGTAGAAGGTTTCAAAACCTGCCCGTTTCGTATTATGTATTTTATTCAATTTAAGTAAAATAGGTTTTTAATTGATATAATTACTGTTAGAGATTTTTTCACTTCGATTTTTCTTAAATTACCTAAATAAATTTGTGTTTCATTGAGTACAAAATATACAATATATATATATTTAGTTATATTAAATTTTTACTTATCATAGAGGGAAATCTACATTTAATTCAGCGTTAAATATCTAAATTCTAAATAGATTAAACCACGTCCAAATAAAGTACAAGGATCCTTTCCTAACGAGACAAAAGTAAATATTGATGCATGTTTATCGACCTAATTCAATCAGGTCCAATCATTGTAATTGTACTGAGTAAACTCTTCGATAACTGTTATAAGGCAAAACATCACTTTCCTTTATTCTTCTTTATTTATTTGATTTCTTGTCAATAAGGAATGTAGAGTTACATAAGTTTAATATTAACCTTTATTTGGTTTAGTAATTTTTATTGTAGCGCAATAGAAATACATAAAAATATGAACGCGTTCGTTGGTACGGACTACGGTGGTATTGTATGGTCGTGGGTTAGATCTCTGCCGGGTCCAACATATTATGTCTAATTCATTTATAATTTTTCCGAAATATATTGGACTTCGACTGGAAATCTGGACGTGCACAGATGGGAAAGCCATAAAGTTTAACCGCGTTTCAGTCTATCAATTTCCGGATAACCAATGCCAGGCCAACCAATAGGTCGACAGCGCACCGTGTTACATGCTATATGACTAGGATATTTCACTTTTCATCAAGTAAACCCCATGCTTGTCTTTTAAATAAAACACTTTAACGGTTTAAAACGCGATATATTAGTTAAACTTATTTGAAAATGATTTTTAACTTCGGCCCGACGTTTCGGATGCTTTGCAGCAGCCGTGGTCACGGGGAGACTAAAGATGGAGGATGTCTCTGACGTCAAAGTAAAAAATTGCTACGCTAGCGCCATCTGTTCCGTCGAAGTTGGTATTTGGCGAAACTGGCCGGGTCCTTACAGAATTGAAAGTTTAAAATCATTTTCAAATAAGTTTACCTATTATATCGCGTTTTAAACCGTTAAAGTGTTTTATTTCAATGTGTACTACTCGCGTAAACTATAGACAGTATCCCATGCTTGTCTGTTTTCCTTTATCATAAAAATGTAGGAAACATATATTTACCTTTTTAGTTACCTATTTAATATTGGTTACCTATTTACTATTGGTTACCTATTTACTATTAGTTACCTATGTAATGACTCGTGAACAAGGTTTAAAATATAATGTAGTACCTACGACTGCGTATGTGGCGAAAGCTAGTATTTCCATTTTTAACAACTGGTTAACTCCAATATGTTTGCCAGTTACCACTTTTTATACTTATCTAACAAACTTGCTTATGTTCGTAAGTGAATAGGATATATAGAACGTTGAACACATAATACGATAACAGAGGACATACCAGCAAAGTGTTTAACATGATGTAAAAAGTAATATACCCGCCATATATAAATATTAAACAAGATGCGCTATCGACCTATTCAGGTTTAACTTAAATATTTTTATATGTCGTATAGCAGATGATCGCTTTATATAAATTAAAAATGTATTTAGATTAAAAAAGAAGCACAGACGGGACTTGAACCGGCATCTATCGTTCCCCGCTGTTGCGTTAACCAAAACGGTATCTTAATTGGACAACCTTTTGTCAAATACTGTCTATAGTTTACGCGAGTAGTACACATTTAAATAAAACACTTTAACGGTTTAAATCGCGATATATTAGTTAAAATATTTGGAAACGTCGGGCCGAAGTTAAAAATCATTTCCAAATAAGTTTAACTAATATATCGCGTTTTAAGCCGTTAATATGTTTTATTTAAACCTTTTGTCATTTAATTTTAGAAATATTTAGGCATTGAAAACAGATCAATATATCGCTACCACCGACTTTAAATCTAAATAACATTAAATGATTTACAAATGCCAGAGCCGACATCAAACCTGCGACCCATTGTATTATCACGTTGTCTATAAATTACATACATAAGGAAATTCACAGAATGAACCCGAAAAGCGAACATTACGGCTTTTTGTGGTTTTCAAATCGGACGGTATTACGATACACGCATTTACTATCCATATTTCTCAAAAATTATAAATTGCACAGTGCAAAAGGACCCCGGAACTTAGGGGCCCTCTAACTTATATTTGAGAAGATATAAGCGTAGAAGACAATTATTTTTTAACGTTCTTGTTGCTATTTATAGTTTTGCTATGCTAAAAGAGGGCATGAGGATCCAATTCTTTCTTGAGCATTAGGATTAGGTAGACCGGGGCCCTTGTCCACCTAGCTTCGCTACTGGTTAAACCGGGTGGGGATCGAACAGACCCGCGGTTACTACCCATACGTTATTACTTCTACCTTTGTCTGTCTTCGCTTGCTACTCAAATACTTAGCAAGTATAAGCTATCTCATTTTACGTAAGGTACTTAAGATAATCCTAAAATGTATTCAGATGAAACTGCTCACATTATTACAACTGTAAATTCCTGCTGTTACGAAGACGATACGATATGAGTCAAGTCTGCGCGTGCGCCAACTCAAAATATATCACGTCGTATGTAAACACAACGGCTTGCCAATATCCAGGTAATGGAATGACGTTTATAAACTGTTCATTTCCATAATCCAGTCGTTGTTTAAACGACTGGATTATGGAAATGAACAGTATAAACGTATTATCTAGATCTAAAATCGCTGGTATTAATATATAGATCTTTCTTGGTACACTCGTAAAAGAGCAGTGAATTGTATTTTAATTTTGATAAAAATCTTAGCTTTTCATTTTCAATATTTTCAATATTCAAAGCGTAAATATTTGTAGTACTCGATCAGATTGTGCCAGACCGATACAATCTATTATTTCCCCGAGATTAGAATCCAGGACCATTCGCACTTAATGCAATGCTGGGCAACGCGTTTAACCATTTGGCTACAGAAGCAGTCTGGTTTAGAAGTTTAGTTACACAAAAATAAAATACTGTCTGGAGTTTACGCGAGTAGTACACATTTAAATCATACACTTTAACGGTTTAAAACGCGAAATATATTAGTTACACTACATATATTGCCAGTACCAACTAAACTCAAATTTTTGACCGCCTTTACAGGATTTCTTTTGTTTCCCAACATTGCGTTAAACGCGAGACTGCCTGGGTTCGAGTCTAACAGAAAAAAATTGTTATGGTCCGTCGGGCACAGTCTGATTAACTTCTTGCCTGTAAAAGAACCAATTCTGTAGAAGAACGGACACAGAAATGTGTTCGCCCCATGACTCACAGAGGGAACCGGGATAATAATTTTTTTTTACTTCAATTTTAAGTTACTCATCAGCAAAACAAAGGCCACACAACGAGTTATGGCTATCACAAAACCATAACAAACGACTGAGTCACTCACAATATACAGTGTTGTGAATTATTTGAAACTGTAAAAAGTTGGCGTTTAAATACAGCCTCGATTGTTTGAGGGAAAGAATAAATATTCCAAATAAATTGCGCGGAGTTAATTAAGGGTCGTCGTAAAAATGTTTTTTATGGTATCTACATGTGTCATATTTGGTAACCAAAGTCGCGGTTCTTAAACTTCTAGACGGGAAAAAGTTATGTGTTTAATTTGGTAATCTTGTGTACATTTGAATAAAACACTTTAATGATCTAAAACGCGATTTATATTAGTTAAACTTGTTTGAAAATTATTTTCACTATGGCCCGACATTGCGGACGTTCTGTAGCAGGTCGCGAGGAGACGGGGCTGCTGCCGGGCCGAAATTAAAATAATTTACAAATTAGTTTAACGAATATATTTCGAGTTTTAAACCGTTAAAGTGTTTCATTTAAATGTGTGCGTAAACTACAGAAATTCCCTAGAAAGATGCCAAATACCGAAGTAACATTTCGTCCAACCCCTGATTCGAACTGTGGACTCGTGACCGACACTCAACTTTACTAACTACTGGACCAATGATGGAGTTATAAAGTTAAATTGTCGTTACAAGATTGTAAAGCCTAATTTGTGTGCATTCTGTAAATTTAGAATAATACAAAAAATAATTAATATTATGTTTTTTATATTACAAGTACATAATAGTATTACTTTATTTAATTACTCGGAAATATTTTCTGAGGCTGCTAGAGGCAGAGTGGCCTAATAAAAAAAACTTGAAATTTTCATTATCAATGAGAAAAATAAAAATGCGCAATTACATTAGGCGAAAATGAATTTGTACTATAATTTGTGTAACAATTATGCAAACAATTTTCGCTCACTGTGATCTTGTAGAATAACATTTTTAGACTATGAAGATATAATTAGACCAAGGCATAAAATTGCAGTTAGGCTACTCTGCCTCTAGCGGTCTGATATTATATTCACGCTAAATTTATCATTCTAGAACTCAACCAAAATTGAATAAGTCATCTATATTTACAACTGACTATTCCACGCCTACTACTTTCATTTTATGAGAAGAATCTATTTCGAATGTTGAGTCATTTGATCATCATATAGTCATTATTTATACAACTTGATGGAAGTTAAGGACAAACGGTGGCTTTATAGCTAAATAGCTCTCTTCCAAGCAACCGCGGTAAAAAAAGCTCAGTAATAGCGCTACGCGTGTCAAAAGAAAAAGGTAGTTACTTAAAATTTAATAAAAATAATATAAAAAATAGCTTAAACTGAAATACAATAGTCAAAACTTAATTAGGTTCCTTAAGTAAACATAAGCGTTTTAAAATTACCTAATACCTCCTTGTTTGAAAACTTTAATATTTTTCACATGTAACTTTGCACATGAAGGCACTATATAATTTAAAAATCGAAAATAAATTGAGAAAATTTTCGACTTGGGCAGGACTTTGAACCGGCATCGTCAGCGATCCGTGCTCTTGCTCTCCACCGCCTTGTTACCAAACGGGTTTAATCAGGCAGGATATTTAGGTGAAATCGATCAATAAAACGGCCACAGAAACGTATCTGTCCCATACCCCAGGGGGACAAAATTTCTAGTCTGCTATCCTATTGATCTATAGCTACCTTATTGTTTTCTCGCTTTTTATAGAAAAAATAGAAAAATATAGAACCTTAGTATTGTATCGATTTTTAATAGGCAAGTACTCGATCAAATATCCGAATTCTACTATCCAAAGCAAAAATGGGTCGACAGCAATCTCGTGCAGATGTCATATACTGGCTGGGTATTTCAGCTCCCATCAGTGAGCATGCTTGTCTATCCTCTATTAGTAAATAAAAAATCTAGTGGCCTGCCTGACTGAAACTAATTATTATTTCTTTATATACGCTGGTTTTTTATCGTTACAAGTAAATGGTGGGAGGCACGTTATTTAAACTTTCATAAATGATTCCAAAAAAGCTATCAATCATTCTGATGCCTGAACTACATCATTATACTCCTCAAATAGATGTACTGCAACCAGGAAACGTTAGGATATGAGCCAGCGAGCATTGTGACATAACAGTTTGCCGCTAAAATTAGCAAATCCGTGCCCCGGCGCATCTTGCAGGTGAGACTGACGCGGACAAACGAGATTGAACCTTATAATGAGTACTGTTAAGTATAAAATTGGATAGACATCAATATCTAAACAATTCAGCGAATGGTCTTCGTCAACGTACAGCTTTGTAAGCAATATTTTTTGGAGTGTTTAAAAGTTTTACAAAAGGTGTGTTAATTATAAACTAATTCTCAATTAAAATATACACCCGAATTGCTTTTATCTAGTGAAGGAACTGAACATTATATTTTTCTATACAATAGGGGACTGATAAGAAACAATCATATTAGATCTAAGATGTGTTTTTGACCTATTTTGCTTTTGAACATTCGAAAATACATAGGCTGCAACCGAAACACAAAATTTAACTTTTTCCGTCTGTGGAAGTCTCGTTACCCGGACGGAATTTCGGTATTACCACCCATTTTATATGACCGCCTCTATAGCCAAATGGTTATACGTATTGCCTAGCATAGCGTTAAGCGCGAGAGGTCTTGTGTTCGAATTCCAGGGAAACAAAAAATTATTTCGGTCGGGCAGGGCACAGAAGTCCGATCAACTACATGCCTTTTAAAGAACGGATTAGTGAAACGAACACAAAAATGTGTTCGCCCCATGCCCCACGAGGGGGAAACGGGATTTCACTTAACTTAACTTTAATGTCATATCCAGAATTTTCGAATCGAAGAATAGATTTATAGTTTGGGAAAAACTATACATTGAATTTGGATTCGTAAAGTCGTGGAGTTTTTCTTCGAGCTTCTAAATGTCTTGACCCAAAATTTGGTCTCACTCATCTCGATTAGATGATTAGATTCGATAAGAGAAGTGTGAAGATTTTTATAGTTGACCTCTCATCACGTCCCACCATACCTAAATACTGTCTGTAGTGTACGCGAGTACTACACAGTTAAATAAACACTTTAAACTTATTTAAAAATTATTATAACTACGGCCCGACGTCTCGCGGTGACCATGACTACTGCAAAGTGTCCGAATCGCCGGGCCCGAGTTAAGATAATTTTCAAATAAGTTTAACTATACATCGCGTTTTAAACGCAGTTCATTTACATGAACCATACTTGTGTACGTTTGTTTAAGTCTCTAGACATATTGGTGAGCGTTCCTTAGTCGTTAATCGAAACAGAATCGCAGAATATGACATTACGACGTTCCTAGATCTAAATATTTTGACGAGTCATCTTTATCCTGGGTTTAAATTTAACTGGGGCGCATTGCCAAATGGCAGGTGGAAACATCGCAGTTATTCCGGCACTTATTCCTTTGAACTCTCAGTTTTTGGGTTAGTGCTAAATGAATTTATTGTTATGAGCAGTTAATGCTTCGCTTGGTGTTAAGGAAACTTGGGTGCTGAGGAACTCTGTTAACCCGTTTACACCGAGTTTATGGTACGTGCAAAATGTCGTTGTCTTAAGTTGTCTATGGTATTTTTTTTAGTCCCGCTACGTACTTCCTAAGTCCGGGTTGGTCTAGATTTTTTTCTTTGTCCGAAATATGTTGGACTTCGTTTAAGAATCTGGATATTAAATGGTTGGAATATCGACATCAGGTCCAGGTCACATGCCAACGTCCACAAATGAAAAAACCGTGAAGTTTATTCTCGTATCGGACTTAGTTTGTGGATTTGCGTATATCCAAATATGGCCGCCATATATGGCGGGGTATGACTTACCACGACATGCTTGTCAGTACCCATCTCAAAAAAACAATACATTACTACAAACGGGACGCTACGTATTACTCCGAAGGAGTCTTTTATATAGGAGAGTTTCTTTTACTTCCTCTTTCTTCTATATAAAGACCGAAATAAAATTGCAATCCAACTACGCCCAATTCACGGTCATGTAACTGAACCCGTAAACAATGTTAACGTTAAATAACTGTTTTATTATTTGGACTAACTAGGGTTGCCAATTCTTTTTTCGGCGTAATATACCATTTTTATAAATTAAAAATAACCATCTTCAAAAAAAAAAAAAAAAGTGTCTTGCACAAGTAAATAAAAAGATACTCATATTTCGATTGAAGTCTTGATTGATTTTTTTTTGTAGTGAGACTACACTAGAAATATTTAAGTAGAAAAGTACACTTATAATATAATGCTTAATATGGAAAATTATTTATATAATATACTAGCTGTGTCAGAAACTTCGTCCGCGTAGAATAGGTATTTTAGGAATCCAAATTTGTTTTGACCTCCTTTTCATTTTTATATGTTTAAGTTCTTACCTACGACGTCGGTCGCGTCCCGTCTTTCTAGCGAGTTCATCTTAAGAGATAGACGTATATTGACGCGGACATTTTGTTTATCATTACAGTTTTTTGTATATCTTGAACCGTTTTCGCAGCGTACGCATCGGAAGCCCACAAGGTTGACTAATTTCCCCCGTTTTTTTCACATTTCCTGCTATTTCTTCGCTCCTAATAATCACAACGTAATTTCCACTATAAATCCTCTCACTAAAACCAAAATATTTTTTCAATTCGAAACAGTAGTTCGTGAGGTTATTGCATATAAACATACAAATAAAAAAACTCTAAAGCTTTATTTATTAGTATAGATAACATCGGTTAAAATTAAAGATTAAAACAAGCTTTTTATTGTTTTTGAATATAGAAAATACTTTTCACTACGTTAGTTAACTAAACATTACTCTATCAATATATTGTACGAAGACCCAAAATATAGTAGGTACAATAACAGAAATTATAGTACGATCGGCAACCCTAGAAGTAACACTGCGCGGACGCAAATTAATAGACGCGATTATTCCAATTAATGCGAAAGCGTGTAGATGTACGATTTAACAGTCCAGTTTTTGCGACAATATGCAGGTATTTCTATGAATTTCCGCCAGCGAACGTTTATATTGATCAATAGTTCCGGGTAAGCAAAGTGTGACGGTGCGAAAATGTGATGGGGTGACCAGAATGATTTTAACCTCAAATTAATAAATGAGTGTAATTCCGTTTCCCTCCGTGGGGCATGGGCAAAACACAGTTCTGTGTACGTTTCACTAATCGGTTATTTATAAGCAAGTAGTTGATCAGACTCCTGTGTCCTGTTTGACCGAAACTATCTATTGTTTCCTCGGGATTTGAACCCGGTCGTCGCGTTTACCGCAACACTAACGCAATTTGCAACACCTTTAAACAAAGGTAAATGAAGCATTATTTTATTCACTTCTACAATGAATTCGAAAAACTAAACTAACAAAAAAATAATAAATAACTAATATTCTAATATTTAATTGTGTTACTGTCTATAGTTTACGCGAGTAGCACACATTTAAATAAAACACTGTAACGTTCTAAAACGCGATATATTAGTTAAACTTATTTGAAAATGTATATATATATCGCGTTTTAAACCGTTAAAGTGTTTTATTTAAATTTAAATGTGTACTGGCGTAAACTGCAGACGATACTAAGACACGATTCTATCGAAAAGAACTCTCTGGCATCATTCGATTGTGCGAACGAACTCCTACTCGATCTAAATTTACAAGTAAACATTTTGCGAGGTATTTTACGAACTAAGAATACAGCTCGCCACTTTATTTATACCATAATTGCTTTTGGTTTACCTAAAACTAAACTTGTCTAAAATTTAGATTTTAGACGATCTACATTGAAAACTGGTGGAATATCACAATACCTATACTAATAATATAAAGCTAATGAGTTTGTTTGTTTGAACGCGCTTATCTTTGGAACTAACGAAGCATTTATCGAGAAAGGCTTTAGGCTATAAACGATTCAAAATACCCAAAAAATATGTGTAAATACTTAATAAGATTAACTCGCAAGGACCACGGGATGCGGACGATGTAAATATAATAAATATAATATGTAGCCGAAAATAACTAATCCACGCGGACTAAGTCACAAACACGGCTAGTAATACTTATATAGACTGGCAAAACCGTTCTGAAAAAATACAATGCTCCAATATACAAAGCCTGCCCCAATATCCAACTTTATGGCATCCATAATTATGGTGGACTATATTCTATGTTTAGAAGTCATAATTTTCCTTGTGGCTGGTGATTGACACACTTCTAGTAACACAATTTTCCTCATCACTCGTTTGTTATTGAACTGTAACTTAATAAAACGACACTACATATAGGTAAAGTTAACCTCTATAGCTAAATGGGTAAACGTGTGGCGTTTAGCACGAGAGGTCCTGCGTTCGATTCCCGGCAATAGATTAATTCGGGCAGGGCATCAAAATATGATCAGCTACTTATCTACAATTAAAACCAGTAAAATGCACCAGAAAGAGGTCAGTGATACGGGCACGGAATAGTGTTTTTCCCACGGGGGAAACGGGATTTCATTTTTTTATATATTGTCTATAGTTAACGCGTGTAATGCGCATTATATATTAGTAAATTACTTTTCCGTGGCTGTGGTTGCTGCAAGAAGCTTTGAATATTTTAATTAAACACTTTAACGGTTTAAAACGCCATATATTAGTTAAACTAATTTGAAAGTGATTTTTAACTTCGTTTCGACGTTTCAGATGCTTTGCAATCATTTCCAAATAAGTTTAACTAACATATCGCGTTTTAAACCGTTAAAGTAGTTTATTTAAATGTGTACTACTCGCGTAAACTATAGACAGCTTTGAATATTCGAAAATCCACAGACTGAAACAAAATGCGGATTTACACTTCACGGACTCGTGAGAATTGTTAATTTATTTTTACAAAATATGTTGGACCCGGTATAAATAAAATCTGACCCGTTGATATTAGCTATAAGATGTTTCCGCTGGACCAGCAAGCCTAACAAAACATCTAATTTAGACCGACAGTATTGTTCTCTATTTTCAGTTCATGTAAGAATATCTGTTCACTGAATTTTGAACTGCTCTGCTTTAACCCATTTTATGGAAGAAAAATAAGTGTCATGTTACATGTATATTTAATTGGGACGCGATATATTTAGACGTTTTCCGCAGAGATCGTTCACACGATGGCGAAACGATGTTTTCTCTTGAGACACACACACATTGCATTTCTGAGATCTTTGATTTTATGTATGAACTACTATTTATAAATAAATGACTTAAACTGTGTGTATTACACAGTTATTATAAGTCATTTATTTATTTATTAAACCATAACTTTCTTGAGATAGGTAATTTTTGAATTTAAAATGCTTTATAATCTCAATAAGTTTAGTTTTAAGAGTAAGTATAATTTAAAAGAAGATTTTTATAAGATATTGCAATCATTAATAGTTTCAGAATTATTTGAGACAGAAATATTTGAGACGGACAATGTGTCTGACATGCCCGTCTCAAATAACGATTCGATTCATCATTCATTGATCATGTGGCATTAGTAACAAGTTCTAAAATAACAAGCGGTCGTATAATTTTTTTTTTTGAAAGATCTGTAAATATTCACTTTCAAATAAAACACGTTTAACAGTTTGTAACGCGAAATATATTAGTTAAAATTTACAAATTATTTTATCCCTGCGTAACCACGCCTGCAAAGCATCTGAAACGGCGAAACGTAGTTAAAATAAATAGTAAACTGTATATATAACTTAACTAAAGACATTTCGTGTTTGTTAAAAGCGTTTTATTTAAAAATGTGTCACGTTAACTTTAAGCGTCCTTAAATATTCACTTATGCCTAATAACATCTGTGGTTCAATCATAAATGTCGTACGATAGTTAAAACTATCGCGCGGTGTCGTGTAATCGTGGCACGACTTTGTGCGTCGGCGCGGCGATTACAACATAAATTCTCGTGTATAAATATACCTCACACCTATCTCTTCTTTGAACTAACTAGTATACCAGCTATTTAGGTGCGCGTATTTAAGATCTAAATACATATGTAACAATATTTGTTCTGAACCTATATAGTTTACTAGCTAAGCCAGCGACTTCTTTTGCATAGAATAGTTAATTCGGGCATCCACATTCGTCTTTACCTACGACGTCGGTCGCGTTCCTTCTCGTCGTTCTTGCAAGATAATCTTAAGAGATAGACATATAGCGTCGCGGACTTTTTTTAGATCATTTGTAGAGAATACATTCTGTTACACATTTTTTGGGTATCTTGAACCGTTTTTGCAGCGTAAGCCTCGGAAACCCATAATGATGGATAATTTTCCCAATTTTTCTTCACATATCTCGCTGTACCTTCGCTTGTATTAGTCACAGGGCGATGTTTTACTACTTTAATAAAGCTGAAAACGTTTGTCCGTTTGTTTGTTTAATAAACGCTACAGCTTAAAAAAACTCTTCAGCTTTAAATATTAGTATAGATAATATATATATATATAAGCTGACTTTTTTTTGTTGGAAATGAATTGTGCAGCCGCACGCTGGGGCTTCATTTAATGAAGTGGAATGGGAATTTAATCCCTAGAACCCTATGATCATTGCGCGCAATTACAGGAAGATCAGCACAATAGTAACCTTGTCCAAAAGGCCTGTCCCTCGCTGTAACTGTGCCGCATTACAAAATGTGCGGGACCCACCTTCGGACCTTCAACTTACTTTTTCTAACTTGGCAAAGAATTCAACAAAAATGACCGATTTCAAGCCATAGAGACACAGTGATGACCTTTTATAGAGTGCCTAGATACCACAGGGATAAAAAAGCATCGATTATATAATCATTTCAGTGTTTTTAAAGTTAATCAATGTAAACCTTGTAAACGAACGTAAAAATGACGATTTCGTGTGCGTTACTAAGGCGGTCGTTTATGGTTTATAGCATTTTTTACTGATGGTGTAACGTCGGGCAAAAGTAACACGGGGAGTATGGTAAGCCCTCTACGGTGCTTTGAGGGAGCCCTGGCAATAATCGTTTATACCCTAATAACATAATAATAAAAAACTAATAAATATATGATTTGAGTATATATAATACAATTTACGATATTTTTGTTTGTACATCTGTCTGGTGGTAACTTAATATTGTTTTCACTAGTGGGCTTCAAGAGCGTTCCTCGTCTTAGGAAAGACTGTTCTAGTCTTCGCTATTAAAATTGACTCATTTCTGTGTCCACAATATAGATTTATTGAAAGCGAGTAGTACTTAGTCTTCTGTGCCCTGTCCGACCGAAACAAAGGTCCTTAGCGCATTACTTACATGGTTAATCACTTAACCATAGATAGTCTCAGCTTTACTCAAATTATAATCTGTTTTTTTAGCAAATCAAAATGGCGACAACAATGGAATCTTCACAGAGCCTTATACAAGCGGAGTCGAGGGTCACACATAGCTACCAAGAAGTACAGGTCTCGGAAACGAGGCAGGTGAAGAAGAAGAAATCCAGTAGACGGCATAAAGAGGAAGGATCTATATCCGTTGTAAGTATAGCAAAACAAAATAGATCATCGTTTACTTTATTAAATTTAGAGGTTTACTAAAATGGCCTCTATATTCTATCGATATGGATGTAAGAAACGCTACGTCATGTTGGTAAAAATATATGCAGTTTCTAATCATTAATTTCACATCACCTTGACATGACGAGGTGGCCGAGTGGTTAAGGCGTTGGACTGCTAATCCAATGTGCTCTGCACGCGTGGGTTCGAATCCCATCCTCGTCGATCCTTTTTTTTTATTTATTCTTACTTTCTATTAATGGTTTAATGATTCTTAGTTGGCCTAAATCTTTATATTTTTGTATTTATAACAAATAAATTTTATACTATTTATTAATTAAATATAATTACATTATATTGAATTTAAAACATTAAGAATTTATTACCAAGAGAAAAAAAATATTTATTTAATTTTTACTTATATATGTTTTTTAAATCTACCTGTTAACGTTGAAAGGTAAGAAAATTTTAACTAATTCTTCCAAAACTATTTTTTAATTTACCAAGACGCAGCGACTCCCATTTTTCGCGAAAAAAAAATACTAAACGAGACTCAAAAAGTGATATTTACCATTTTTGTAGTCAAAGAGTTCGGAAAAACTATTCAAGAAGATGAAAGCGGCGGAGGAAAACCCGAATTGTGCTAAATGCTCCCGACCTGTCTACGCCATGGAGAGGATAAAGGCAGAGAAACGCACCTGGCATAAGGAATGCTTTAGATGCGTGCAATGCAACAAGCAACTGACGTACGTATGAAAATTTAAATTCTTGCCTAATAGTGGGAGCTACAGAAAATAAATTCCATATTAAACACTTAGTTTACGCAAGTATTACAAATGTATCGGATTAAAATACACATACAACTTAGTACAACGCATAGAAAACTTCGGATCATGGAATAAATTAAAAATAAGTAAATAAAGTGTTACAACACAACACTGTTCGTTTCGCTAATCGGTTTTCTCAACAGACAAATAACTGATCAGACTTCCATCTCCTGCCCGAACGAAGCAATCTATTGTTGTCCTGGGATTCAAACCTCTCAACTCTCAACACGCTTAACCTATCAGTTACAGAGGCGGTGTCTCTATAAATAATATAGAAATTAAACATCAACAATACGGGCGGGACTCGAACCGACATCCACGTTTCGTGCTGCTGTTCTAACCAATTGACCTGCAGTTCTATAAACGTAGTCGTAGTAAAGTTTCACGATTTGAACCGTTATTTTTTTATTTCAATTCCAAGTGTGATATTTTTTTAAGCATATTAATTTGATCCTAAATTTGTATATAACGGTCTATAAATGTAATGCGCTAACTGTCAATATGTCAAAATCTATGCTATATAGATTACTAGCGACCCGCCCTGGCTTCGCTCGGGTGCAATGCCGATACTACGCCACGGAAACACTGAATATTGTATTTAAAAACCTTTCTCTTGAATGACTCTATCTAGATACTGTCTATAGTTTACGCGTGTAGTACACATTTAAATAAAACACTTTAACGGTTTAAAACGCGATATATTAGTTAAACTTATTTGAAAATGATTTTTAACTTCGGCCCGTGACCTCGGCTGCTGCAAAGCATCCGAAACGTCGGGCCGAAGTTAAAGATCATTTTCAAATAAGTCTAACTAATATATCGCGTTTTAAACCGTTAAAGTGTTTTATTTAAATGACTCTATCTATTAAAAACCGCATCAAAATCCGTTGCGTAGTTTTAAAGATTTAAGCGTACATAGAGACAAAAAGGCGTTTTATACATAATAATGATAAAATTTTTGTAAATTTCGTTTCCAGGGTAGAAACGTATCAAAGCGACCACACAACACTCTACTGTAAGCCACACTTCAAGCAACTTTTTGAACCGAAGCCTGTTGACGAAGAAGACGAAGTTGACGGTATTTATCGCTTTTAATTGTTATTAAGTAATTCTTGTACTTTCTTTTATTGACTGTACTCATTTTCTGAGTTTCTCGCCGTACCGTACCGCACCCTTAATAATTCCTGTACTCTCTAAGTACAGCATTGTTGAATTTTATATTAATTTGTATTTAGTGTGTATTGTAATAGATGATTTAGTAATGCAATTACATTAAGATTCAATTTAAAAATCAAACTGTTAAGAAGATTCCAACTTCAGAATCGAAAATAATTTCCTAAAAGTTGTTTTATTAAATTCGCTATGAATGTATTAAGAAACGGAGTAAACTTTAGAGGATTATATTGTTTTAAATGTACTTTTTAAACAATAAAATCGAATAGACATATGCATAACAGCAACAGTTGCATTGCAACTGTAGCCTTTGGTGTATGGCTAACGTTTATCGCTGTCCTCGCTAGATGGCGCTTCAAATTCCAGCACCGATCTAAAACGCGCAAGTCAGATCTTTTCTAAAACTTTGACTATCTGGCGTTTGGTGTGAACGGTTATCGCTTCTCGGCCTTTTGGCTAAGATCAAAGTGTAGTATCTGTTCTTTTCAGCTTAATATCTGAAAGTTCCCGCATCGCGGGACCAGTATATTAAACTGATTTTTGGAAGCTGACGGGATGCTCGGGGCTCGCTCCACTCCTGTAGCGGGTCGGCCCGGCATTGCAGTGCCGCCGGGATCGGCCTAATAAATTAAATAAGTCGACAACAACATGGTACTAATGAATCGGTCTAAGTCAAAATTAAAAGCACTATTTAGTTCCGTATAGGTTTTAGGTCTATAATAAAGTAGAAATAAAATAATCTTCGATTGCGCGGAATATGTCTTAATTTACTATTATTATATGAAGCGGTCCCTTTTTTTGTTTTTAATTCTTGTTTCTTTAAATCATATTGTACTCTTATCCTTTATTAATTTCATGTAAAAATAAATTATATAAGTTTCATTGTTTTTCAATATTTAAGACTAGCTGTGTTAACGACTTTGTCCGCGAGAATTGTTATTTTGGGCATCCAAATTCGTTTTTACAAACCCTTTCATCTTTATAAACCTAAGCTGTTATCCACGACGTAGGTCGCGACCCTTCCCGTCGTTCTTGCAAGTCGGAAACTCAAAATAATTTTCCCAAATTTTCACATTTCAAGCTGTATCTTCGCTTGTATTAGTCACAGGGCGATGTTTATAGATAGACAATTTTGTTGCAGCCGCACCAAGGAAACATCAAATGATAATTTGCGAAAGTAACCCCGTTGAACTTCCGCCAGATGTCGTTAGAGGTTTGTAACCATAATTTAGGCCAATCATAACAATTTTACATATTTAATGAGATTAATTTTTACGCTAAACATTCATAAATCTTTCTTCAGCATCAGACAAGCCAGATTTAGGTCTTGAAGAGCTCGCCACGTTAGACGTCAAGTCACGCTTTGAAGTCTTCGAAAAGAAAGCACAGCCCGAAGAACGGCCATCTCTGGAGAAACACCATCGGGAGAAGAGCACTACTCTTCTATCCAAATTGGCAAAGTAAGTTAAAAAAAAACTACTCACAGTTCCTCTGTTTCTGTCTTAGAAGGAAATGATAATTATTATAGTCCAATTAACTTCCATGATCGGTCTATAGATAGATTACTCTTCTTTGAACAGTTTTAAAAATTTAAATAATTAGTGACGAGATTGTGGCAGACATATTTCTGTGTCCGTTTCAAAATGATTTAACATTTATTGTACTCACAGAATGTTATTTTAAGTACCAACGTTGATTATGGAGTAGTCTGAATATTGAGTTTCTTTAAAAGTATTAAAAATCTCCTTATTTATTTACATTTTATTGCACAAAAAAAATGAAAAAGTATGAACGAGACTTATATACTACAAAATATGGAGTGCAATGGGCGGCCTTATCGCTGACGAGTGATCTCTTCCCGGCACCCCAAGATAAAAGGGCGAAACAAAATTTACAATCTTAAAACTATTAAAACAAAACATACATACAGTTTCTAAACTTATTGAAACTAAATTAAGAGTAATTATATTATAGTAAGAGTTCTCTATACTATAATGCAGTAATAAAGAGTTATTCTAATTTGAAGAGTGTAACCTCTCTTGAAGAGCTATAAAAATAAACTTTCTACTGTTTATACCATCAGTATAATCGAAAATAAACTTTAAGATCTCAGACATAATGATTATTTTAAAAAACCGAATCGTTTTTAAAATTCCCTAGTCCTGTGCTTTAAGGTTGATTTTTCTTTAAATTTAAGTTACAATAAATCGATCCACATGTTCTCATTTTTTATTGTTTCGCGTAGGTAGTGGATGTTGTGTTACGCAAAGTGTAAGTTCTTAAAATGAACAGTTAACATCTCTCTACCTATCTTGAAACGTGGCGTTTTTGTTTATTTAGCCCTAATTTTAAGGAGTTTAAATTGAGTTTTGTGCACATTTAAATAAAACACCTGCTTAAAACGCGAAATATATTAGTTAACTTATTTACTTTTTATTTTAATTACGGCCTGCAAGGACCCAGCTTGATTCCCTAAATATGTATTAACAACGAAATAGATAGCGCTAGTGTAGATACTCTGACATTAGGGACTTTTTTTTTCAAATTATTTTCGCTTTTTAGAATATATAGTGCCTTCATATGAAAAATATTAAAGTTTTCAATCATTGAAATTCAATTTAAATAAGTTAACTAATATAGGTATTTCGAGTTTAATCGTTAAAGTGTTTTATTTAAATCAGTTTAAAGTGATTTGCGGAATACGGCGTACGTGTGTTCTTCTGGCAAGTAATATATTTTTTATTAGATTCAAGGCAAAGGGAATGGATATAGGCGTTTCTGACGAGTATTTAAATGGCGTTGAACCGGAGACCAGTGAACATGAAGATGACGAAGGTAAGTTTCAATAAAATAATTTCATTGTATGCCAAGGAAGTTTTACTGAAATTCAGTATCTTTTTTATTTCAAAGAGTATTTGCTCACTTGTGAAAAAACATATACATTTAACAATTGCTTAGCATTGCGTCGCAAATCGCAAACGCGAGAGGTCCTCTATTCGAAGCCGGGGAAACAATAGATTCTTTCGGTCTGCCAGGCACAGGAGTCTGGTCAACTATTTGCCTGGATTTCCCTTCATTATATGCTGAAACTTGCTTTAAGCCTGTTTCGTTTATCCTTGGTTATTCTAGATGAAGACTCGGTGCTCAAAAACTCGTATAAGCACAGCGGCGGTCGGGAACAGCCAGTGTCGTTCTGCAATATGAGCGAGATCGTTGGCCGTTTTGAGAGCGGCCAACACGCCAATTCGGAGAGACATCGCGAAAGGAAACAGGAGATTCAGAATATTAGGAGTAGATTGTTTATGGTGAGTGGGTGTTATGCGGTGGGCGACATATGAGGCCGCTAGAGGCAGAGTAGCCTAACTGCAATTTTATGACTTGACTTATATGCTCATAAAAATGATAATCTACAAGAGCACAGTGACCGAAAATTGTTAACATAAATCTTACACAAATCAATTTTCGCCTAAGTTAATTGGGCAATTTTACTTTCCTTCTTATAGAAAATCATGATTCTGGTTACTAGGCCAGTCTGCCTCTAGCAGCCTTATATAATTTAGTAACAAATGCCCCTAAAACTCCAGACCTCTAAATTTAGCTCTGCATCCACAACTAGATGATAAATATTATATTTCATTAATTTAATTTTAAAAGCGCTCTGTTTATTTTTACAGGGAAAACAAGCAAAGATCAAAGAAATGTACGAACAATCGGTCATGCAAAGCGAGCAAGGTATGGGTTGGTTAGAATTAATATCTTTTGAGAATAACTTTAAGTACACTTTTGACGGTTTAAAACATGAACTACATACGGCTTTCTAATTTATTTTAGGTCGTTATAGCTGTTCAGCAGATGTTTTAAACCGTTTAAAATGTTTTACTTTTATAAGAATAACCTTATTTACAGAACGCTCTAAAATTTTATGTTATATTCTATCGTTACATCACGTTGATAAAAATTATTAAATAATTTATTTTAAACACATTATTTTCTCTTTAAGTGCTTACCTATAACGGCTCGTTGATCCAATGGTAGTAACTTATGGCTAATAATCTGGTCATGAGTTTGATTATATGTATAATACATTTTTCCTCGGAACCTTCGGATAATTCGTCTGGAAAATTTGAATTAAATGCCCGCATTTCGGTTCTAGTCTGTGAATTACCGAATATTCGAAGCCGAAATAGGTCGATAGCGCGTCTTGGTTTTATGATATTTTGAGTTTAAAAAAAACTGTTAAATATTGCAGGTGTAACATCATCAGAGAAGATTGCCAAAGAACTAGAACTAGACGCGGAAAAAGCACGTACAATTAAGGAGCGGTTTGAAAATGGCGAGGTTTTCAACGATGAGAATCAGCCCCCTAAGAACAGGGAGTTTGAAGACAGAGCTGTTTTCAACGAAGGTAAGTATCACTTCCATTAACCGTTATACGGCCATTAGATAGCTGAGACTAAATATACCATTATTGTATCTGCTTTGGGTGTAAAAGACTAGAAAAACATAGCTGGGTGCTTAGATACTGTCTGTAGTTTATGCGAGTAGTACACATTTAAATAAAACACTGTAACGGTTTAAAACGCGATACATATTAGATAAACTTATTTGAAAATTATTATAACTACAGCCCGACGTTTCGGATGTTTCGCAGCAGCCGTGGTCACAGAGACAAATAAGTAAATTTTTACTAATATATATCGCGTTTTAAACCGTTACAGTGTTTTATTTAAAAGAGTGAATCAACTTTCTGTAATTTCATATTTCTCTTGAGCGTGACGGGGTTTGCAATTCTTTAATACTATTACGAAAGAAGATGAGATGTCATGACGGCTAATTAATTTTCAGGTATCGCCAAGAAATCAAGGTCTATATTCCTGGAACTGGACGCGAACGCCAAAACAATGCCTCCGCTCTCACCACCACCACAGGAAGCACCGAAGCGAAAGGAACTTGTTAGTTTTTATTATTTTTTACGATAGAACATGAAATGATATGAATTTGGGACAGACAGTATGCGATTCACTAGATATTAGGTGTAATACCCTAAACCATATAAAATCTAAACAAAATGCGCAGTCGGCCTATATTGGTTTTGGTTTGAAAACCACATACTAAAACCGAACCGCGAATAAACTTGACGGTTTCTTCATCTGTAACGGTGGATCGTGACCCGTAAAATTATATTGGATTTTTTAAGAATCAATAAAACAATTAAAAAAAAACAATAAATTTGAATAAAATACACAGGCGAGACCGGCAATCACTTCGTTCCGTACTGCCACTCTAACCAATTGAGCCACCGTGTCAAACGTCAGCTCATCTAAATAACCAATCTATATAATGCCATCGTCAGATATAACACGTCAAAAATATTAAAGTTTTTAAACTCAAAATAGTTCTTAGATGTTTTTGTTAAGCTTTAGTTGCGTTTATCGCGCTATAACATTGTTCTTTATCCAATTAGTTCTTTCCTTTCCAGGCCTTTGTTCCGAAGGATGTCGTTCGCGCTGCCGACAAGGTAGAAGATGTGAAAATAGAGACTTCAGACATATCTGACCGTTTCAAATTCTTTGAGACGTACCAGCCGGAAACACAACGGAAGGAGTTTCGCATGACACCACCCAGGCAAACACTAGTCAGTTCGAATTTGTTAGACGTATTTACACTTTGTATTTTTCTCGTAGGTAGTTTGTGCTAGTTTCAACTATAACAGATGGCGCTTGCTTGTCTTGAATGTGACAAGAGGTGTGTTGACATCGATACCTCGTGATGATGCCACCTCTGGCGCAATGTAATTTCATCGTATTTTTTTTTCAATTTATAATCGATTTCAATTTATAGAGCGTGTGCAATGCATGTAAAAATACAATTATAAGTTTTGATAATTCATAAGCTTTGACTGAAGGTCTAAGTGTAATTTAAATAAAAAAAGCCCCATATTTTTAAACGTGAATTTGATTTATTTTTTGATGCTATTCCAGCGTCCTAAGTCACCTTCACCAGAGATCTACCACGAGCCAAGTGTTGTACGAAGTGAGGATGCCGTAGCCGACACCAACTTGGCTGCCAGCCGACAGACTGCTTCTAGAATGATCTCCGTCTTCCAAAAAATGGAAGAACAGAGGCACAAGCAGGAGGAACCACAAGGTAGAGATATCATCAGAATTCTTCTCTATTGTATCTGAATTCAAATTTCAAACAATTGTATTAATATATATAAATATATATATATGCAACATATAGATTTTTTTTATCATAGTTACAAGTCCCTTGTTTTTTGTTGGTAGATACCATATTTACAGCACATGAGTTCTTATATTTTCTTTCTTGAAAAAAATGTTTCCAATAATCGAATATGTATTCGAAATACTGTCTATCTGTCTACGCGAGTTGTACCATTTCACACTAAGGTTTAAAACCGATAGTGAAACGGAGCGAAAATTGTTTTAACTAGACCCGACATTAAGTACTTTTTATTCCAAAAAAGAGCATACTAGAAACCTAAAAGTCAATTTTTAGTTTGATGGAAATACCTCGTGGAATTTAGAAGGCGCTAAGCAATGAAGTACTTTAACTTCTTTGGCTCCTTTTAGGAATGGGAGTCGGGTAGTGAGAGTGAAGTGAGAGTGGGAGTTAGAGTAGAGTGATGTGAGGTGAGAGTGTTGCGGCATAAGTAGAACACTTCACGCGTTTAAAACGCGATAGATTGGCTGCCTTAAATGCGTCCAATTACATAAATTACTAAAATAAGCCTAAATAATTAGACATTCTACACCAAGTCACTATTCCAAGCGGACGAAGTCTCGGGCACTAGCTAGAATGTTTTTCAAACAATTTTAACTAATGTATATCGCTTTTGAAACCGCTTAAGTGCTATATTTAAATGTTTTCTATAAATTTACTTTCACAGGCCCAAAGCCGCTGAAACGTTTCACTCCTCCGCCCCCGGGGGAGCACACCCACACAGGCGACACGACATCGTCAGAGGAATACAGCGACGAAGAGGACAGTGAAGAAGAATATCGCCGCACTTGTATTGAAGCAAGACAGAGAGACGAAGCATTGCAACAGGTAAGCACCAAAAAAAAGTAAGACCAACCCCTTTTAAGACAAGTTCGATATAATTATATAGATAGAAAACGATAAGGTTCCTACAGACTAAATATGATTTAATCTATAGTAATATACTAGCTGACCCGGCAAACGTTGTCTTGCCATATAAATAATTTTACTAAAATGGGTATTAAAAAATAAGAAAAAAGAGGGGGGGAGAAGGGGGGGGGGGGGGGGGGAAAGAGAGGGAAAAAAAAAAAAAAAAAAAAAAAAAAAAAAAAAAAAAAAGAAAAAGGGGGGGGGGGGGGGGGGGGAGAAGAAAAAAAAAAAAAAAAAAAAAAAAAAAAAAAAAAAAAAAAAAAAAAAAAAGGGGGGGGGGGGGGGGGAAAGAAAAAAAAGAAAAAAAAAAAAAAAAAAAAAAAAAAAAAGGGGGGGGGGGGGGGGGGGGGGGGGGGGGGGAAAAAAAAAAAAAAAAAAAAAAAAAAAAAAAAAAAAAAAAAAAAATATATTTTGTGGGGGGGGGGGGGGGGGGGGGGGGGGGAAAAAAAAAAAAAAAAAAAAAAAAAAGGGGGGGGGGGGGGGGGGGGGGGGGGGGAGGGGGGGAAGGGAAAAAAAAAAAAGGGGGGGGGGCCGGGGGGGGGGGGGGGGGGGGGGGGGGCGGCCCCCCAAAAAAAAAAAAAAAAAAAAAAAAAAAAAAAAAAAAAAAAAGGGGGGGGGGGGGGGGGGGGGGGGGGGGGGAAAGACGGGGGGGGGGGGGGGAAAAAAAAAAAGAGAAAAAAAAGAGGGGGGGGGGGGGGGGGGGGCCCCCCCAAAAAAAAAAAAAAAAAAAAAAAAAAAAAAAGAGGGCGGGGCCCCCCCCCCCCGCGGGGGGGAAAGGGGGTTGGGGGAAAAAAAAAAAAAAGGGGGGCCCCCCCCCCGGGGGCGCCCCCCCCCCCCCCCCCCGCGCGCGCGAAAAAAAAAAGAAGGAGAGAGCCGGGGCGCGGGGTTTGGGGGGGAGAGAGGGGGAGGAAAAATAATAGAGATTTTTGTGTTTCCCCCCCCAAAAAAAAAAAAAAAAAAAAAAAAAAATTTTTTTTTAAACGGGGGGGTCCTGGAGATGGCGCGTTCAAAAAAACCCTTTAGCTCATATATTAGTATAGATTACGTTCTTTGAAATATATCGACTGTATACTCCAATTAGTACATTCGTAAAAAAACCTTAGCGTATTATCTAGATATTATGGTCACAAAGATTATTCAAACTCCTATAATTGTTTCAGGCCCAACAATTAGCCCGCACGAAGAGTTTCCGCGATCGCTTTGAGCATTGGTCAGAGAGCGAACCACAGCGTTCTCCGTCTACCCTCATCATCGAACGTGACTGTGAAGAAGATGGAGACTCACTTGCCACTGCAAAGAGGTGAGTCACTAATTCTTAAAAGTAATATGAAATTTAAATATGAGACTTAAACGGTTTAAAACGCGATATATATGAGTTCAAATTATTTTAATTACGGCTCGACGTTTCGGATGCTATGCAGCAGCCGTGGTCACGGGGAACACAGAGAATTTGATATGTAATTTACCTCTTACAGTCTCATCAAGATAATGTTCTACAATACTCTGCTTCTCAGATTACTCAGTGGAAGTATTTACAGCAGGAAGTTAGTAAAGTAAATTAAACCGTGGGGCATGGGGCAAACATATTTCTGTGTCCGTTTCACTATTGGGTTTTCAGGCATGCAGTCGGACTTCTGTGCCCAGCCCAAACGAAACAATTTACCGTTTCCCCGGCATTCGAACCTAGGACTTCCCGCGCTTAACACAATGCTATGCGGCCTATAGTCGATTAGGCTTTTGTGCCCTGACCGACTGAATTCCATTGTTTCCCCAGGATTCGAACTCAGGATTTACATTTAACGCAAAGCTACACAGCATCTTTAACTATTTAGCTACGGAGGCGGTCAGGAGTTAACTGGTCTAATGTACAATTGATTGTAATAAAATTTTCTCTCAACAGTTTACGCGAAAAATTTGAAAATATGAAGGTGCACACAACGACAGTCACAAAAACCTTCGTACCGAAGGTCAACAGATTTGTGGTATGTGTCGTTGGCTGAAAATTATAATAGAATGTGATTTTATCAAATAATTCAGTGAAGTCATGGAAGCATTGGGGGCTCACTTGATGGAAAATGTAATAACCCTGCCTTATAAAATCTCATCGAGATGCGACCTATTTTGGCTTTGAATATTCAGGAATCCACAGACTGTAGTAGGTGCGTCGGGCGGAGCTACGATATTTCTACCGATGTTTCAGAAAAATTATAAATGGATTAGAAAAAAGTAGGACTTGGTAAGGATCGAATCCACGGCCCGTTCACCATATATTGCTACCTTTTAACAAATTTAATAAAAAATAGAGAAAAAATGAAAGTTTAAATACACGTTCTTGTTTATATATATATGTACTAGCTGACCTGGCAAACGTTGTTTTGCGGAGAGGAAAAATGATTAAATTACTAAAATGGCTATTAAAAAATAAGGGTTGACGTAGAAGGGTGAAAATTGAGGATTGTATGTATTTTTGTATGTTGTATCATAAAAAAAATGGAAATTAAAAATTATGTCTAAAAAATAAAAAAATTAAGAGTGAACAACCCTTATCACTTAAGGGGATGAAAAATAGATGTTGTCCTATTCTCAGACCTACTGAATACACATATCAAATTTGGTGAAAATCGGTCGAACCGTTTCGGAGGAGTTCAAGTTCGAACACCGTGACACGAGAATTTTATATATTAGATGTACTTATGGATGAGTATTTAATATTGATTAAAAAGATTATCTGTTTTACAGTGACCGTCGCACCCGTTCGTGAATTTAAACCAAAGCCCTCTGTCAACCAGACTACACCGTGTGAAAGAGATTTATAATTTGAACATATCATTTATCATATATGTTGTAGGCGCATCTTGAACCAACAAATGCCTTTACCCAGTGGCGGTCTGTGTTGTATAATTTTAATATAAAATGTAAGCTTAATTTTACTGAAAGAGAATATTTCTGTGTATCTAATATCATATTTTATAAGCGTCTTTGTTTATAACTGGCTTTATAGTCGTTTTAATGACTGATTGCGCCTTTTCTTGTCTTCGGTTCAATTTGTTTTGAACAAGTTACTTATGTGCCATTCAAGCATCAACGTTACGTAACGTAACGATTACACATATAAGTCATTAAAATTTTAACTAGAAAACCTTCTCGGGGGCGGAATACGGCTATAATATAGAATTTAAATAAAACACTATAACGGTTTAATTTTGATATATTAGTTAAACTTATTTGAAAATGATTTTTAACTTCGGCCCGACGTTTCGGATGCTTTGCAGCAGCCGTGGTCACGGGGAGACTGCTCACCACGGCTGCTGACAAATGAAAATAAGATTTAAAAGGATTAAAAAAATACTTGTTTGTAACTATGAATATCTTAAAGAAACAGTTCGCATTCTCCTAGTACATAGACTTAATTTATTATAGTAACGTATTATTTGACTTTTGTGACGTTTTAAAACCCGTCTGAATTCTTATTTATATTACTTACGAACCATCTCATATCAATTTAATACTCCCAACTACATTATATATTTTAGGTGTTATATACTTAATAAAATTTTCAAGTCATTGTGTAAAATACATTTTGTAAGATTTTTTAAAATAAAGCTTTGAAAGTTAATGTATAGTTATTTATTTCGCAACTGGCCTAAATGGTAAACAAACATGGCTTCCTAAAACCCAGTGGTAAAAATCTCACGAAAAGCTGACATTTTTAATGTAATTTATGTTCAAAACCTACAATTGCTTAAAAGTATATGATGTGCTCTACAAAAAGAAACGTCTTATAATACAGAACATTAGATCTAAGATAACACACAACACAGGTAGGCTTTTTAATTAATGAAAATTTTAAATAAAACGGCAACACATCTATCATAAATCTATTTATTATTTTCAAAAAATATATATACGAGAAACAATAAATAATCATTTAACGTAAAAACGTTATAATAATAATCACATTAGTGTGATAGGGGTGGGGGGGGATTGGGTGTGTGTTTGTAATTAACATTGAGTTAGTTTAGAACAATAAAATTTGGATCTAAACGTTCATACGTAAACGTACGTAAAATTTAAGTATTTATTATGTCAATACCAAAGCCCCTGATAAATAATATGTAATATGACATTATAATTTGAATATTAAATAACAAATTGATTAAAGAATATATATACATTAAAGGATTTTTTCTCATTCCCTAATAGAAGACATGAGTATATTTCTTTTTAAATACCGTAGAAGAAGTACTGTATGCGTCTTTAACCATATGCAATTTCAGATATGAAACAATTTTAACGGTTTAAACACGGAAATGTCAATTTTAGACTAAGACCTGATGTTTCAGATGCTTTGCATACGTGGTCTTTACATTCATAATCCGTTATGTCATTTATTTAATTGCATGTAATACTAAATCATTTAGTAGAATTAAGCTTCACAACAGTTAATAATCTTGCGCAAATCACAAATATTGAGACGGAAATCAACAAACACACGAAAATATGCGGGTAGTTTTAACTTCCACAAATATGAGGGTACTTTGTCAAGTACTAACGGTTTTAATACATCATGTATTATTTCACGTGGGCATTGATAAGAGAGCTATTGTATTTGTATCAGTTTAGGATTTAAAATGAAGAAGTGAACTTAAAGGTACTGGGTATAAGTAGATCTTAGAGAGGGGGATTGTGGGGGGGGCGTAAAGAAGGCCAGTATCTGTATGATTCTTTTCACTGGCAAGCTGAATTATCACCTACAACATACGTCTTTTATTCAGTGTAATACTATACGGAGAGAACTTATGTGTATTTTCCCTAGCAAACTTTAACGCAATAAATAAATTATTAAAAATCACAAAAAAACGTAAGTTTAACTCTTAGCTTAGAATAATCTAAGTGCAATCGTCAGAATTATGCGTGAATATCTTTAACTTCGTCTTAGAATTTATTTATTATATTATCGTCTTCATTTAAAACTCTTTAAATCACATTCATAACGCAGTTTTAGAAATTAGAAATAAATCAATAATTTCACATACAATATTCAAATATATAGATATGTACAATATGCGGGTTAGCGTTGGTATCACCCAAACTGGTTAGGAGCCGTTAAAGTTTTACATAAGCACGTTTTTTGGGGGGGGGAGGGGACCGGTGATTTGTGATGGTCTAGAATCAATAATATATTTAATAATCAATATTAATAGTCTATTCCAATCTCTAGAATTTATAATAAATGGATTAGGTGTTAGAGGTGGGGGGGGGGGGGGGGGTTGATCTAAAGGAAAAGCTTTTGTAACACTTTAACAGCCCCTTGAAAATTGAATATATTTCAATATAAATTGATTTTGGTAAATAATACAACAAAAATGATAGTCTGTTAATAGCACAACTGATGTCAAACAGTAGAGTCAACATTTGAGCATTTCGGTGAGTCTAAAACTGCGCCCAACCATATACCGCTTAGCCTCTGAGAGACACCTTAACTTATATGTACAAATACACTATCAATGAGTTCTGAATGTTACGGTAAAGTTTGAGATCGAATACTTGATAATGGGTAGAATAGACGTGCGATGAAAAACTATTCGAAATGTTACTATTTTTTACATTGGGACACTGTATATTAACAACATTGTTATGTTAAAATATAACATAGCACGGGCATGGAAGCCGCGACTTAATATTAATATTGGAGTTTTTCTTTAATAAATTCTCGCAGTCTCGTCGAAGATACATTAAATTGTAGCATGTCTATTCCAAAATAATAAATGACAAAGTTATCAAAACGTTTAAAATTTGGCCCCAGTCAGTGACAAATGAAATGCCCCTTATTTCAAAGTCAAGTTTAAAACACCTTACCGTTACATTCAAACACTAATCCACTTAGTCCGGTGGCCGATGAACTACCTGCGGTAACTTATCACTGTCACAACTCTCAACACTCTTCGTCTCTTTCACACACACAGATTTCTCGTCTGTAACGTTTCTTGTCTCGTTCACAATGACCGGTTTATCTTTTACACTGTCAGATCTTTCAGAGTTCTTAACTTCCTTGACACAATTAGAGTCCACTTTCTCTTTTGTGCTCTGAGAACTTTTTGTATCAAGGCGATCCTTGTTCCCATCTCTATGTTTCTCGTGTTTCCTGTCAGAACTTCTGTGCCTGTGTTCTCTTTCTCTTCTATCAGATTTATGAGACTTATGTTTTGAATGTCTTCTATGATGATCGTGTGATTTGTCAGAACGGTCTGATTTTTCGGTCCGGCTATCGGATTTTTCCACTCTACTATCAGGTTTATCACTCTTATCTTTCTCAGATCGACTTTCATTTCTATCTGTCTTCTCTGACCTACTTTCGTGTTTATCTCTTCTATCAGATCGTGGCTTATCTTTATCTGAAGGTCTATCCGATTTATTTTCCTTCTCCAATCGACCATCCATCTTATCTGAACTTTTAATATCGGCTTTATCAATTGTCGCTTCTTTGTTTACTTCAAGTTTATTAGGTGTCTTTTCTGCATCTAGTCTTAATTCTGGTTTTATAATATACGTGTTTACCCCTAAACTTGTCTGTTCAGTTTTTTCTTCTAGAACCTTCTTTTCTGGAGTTTTCATGTCAACATTTTCGTATTTCAATTCAAGCTTTTCCTTTTCTGTAACTCCGCTTAATCTCTCCGGTCGGTCTGTTGAGCGATGTGATTTCTCCGATCTATGTTTATCTGAGTCTTTGTGCCTGTGGGTGTGCCTGTCTTTCTGTTCACTCTTATCTGATCTTTCGTGCTTCTCGGACCGCCTCTCATTTTTGTCCTTGTCCAAACTTTTTCGGTCTGTCGCTATTTTCATAGCTGATTTCTCCTTAAACTTGGAACTGAGAGCACGCATTTCTATAACGCCGCTTTTGTGTTTTGATGTTTTAGGATCTGGAAATTTCAATATAATATTTTAGAGAGAATAAGATAGTAATCAAATTAAACTCTTAAATGTACTAAGAACAAATAATATAATCCTTTATGTATCGATTACAAAATCTTTCGTCTATTATTAAAACCCACTTAATTATATTTTCTAATAACTAACCTGCGTTATTAACGACGGGTGCATCAGGTGGCAATCTTTCATCAGCCGGCGAAGAGGCTTCAGATGATGGGTAATACTGCTTCAGGCGTAAGTGCCATGCTAAAAAGAAACATTTCGTTAATCATATTTTTGATAACAGACAGACATACGAATGAATTTGTTTCTTCTGGTTCATGCCACGTTAATACGTATTATTATTAATACTAATTATTGTCTGTAGTAATATAGCTATCTCGTACTCTTGTATTACAATTTTATTTTTTGTCTATATATGTTTCCTTTATTTTTATTATTTTACCATTAACAGAAAAAAGAAGGGGGTTTGAAGGGGACATAGAGACATGAGAGCTGGATAACTCAGTCTCTCTGTATGAGGTATATAGATTAATTGCGAACCTGCTTTCGGTTACCCCAATAGAAAAAAAAGGTATTATGTATGTGCGCTTAAATTAACTCACCGATCGACGTAACAGCAGAGACCGTTCTGAACTGATGTATGATGTTTCTGGGCAAAAAGTAAATGTCGTCCGAGCAGAGAGGTAAACGGGAGTACCGTACCCCTTCGCGTCGAAGCTGATTCAACTTTGCCTCCTCCAGCCTGGAAAACATTTGAGCCACATTAATTTGGACATGTGTGTATATTGTAGTTTAAATATGAAAGTGTGCGATGCGGTAGCTCAATTGGTTAGAGCAATAGGTCGAAACGATGTGGATTCCGGTGCTAGTCCAGCCCGTGTCGTAAAATCTTTTCAATAATTAAATAATAAAGTATTTTGAATCTCATTTTTACTAAAGATTCGTATTTCCATAGAGGTTGATATTTTGAGTTTGGCTTCTCGATATTATTTACTAGGGCACGGTGACTGAAAATACTAGATAGAATAGTTTCTCTAGATTCGAACCGAGTACCTTCCAAGCTTATCGCAATACGTTGAACCATCGAGCATTGGAGAAGGTTACATTGAAACATCTAATTTAAATGGGAACATCGAAATTCCGTCCGAATTGCGAACCATCGCTCACAGATGAAAAAGTCGCAGTTTAATCGCTTCGGTTCCAGTCTATGATATTCGGACAGCGTGTGTAAGATTCGTTTAGATGTTATATAGCTAGAGTATTTCATCATGTTTGTTTGTCATCCTCTATATTAAAAACAAATGTTGAGCCCTGTTCACTTACCAAGTGACACATTGCGAGATTGGTGGCTCGTACAAGTCAAGCTGCAGCAACTGCACCAGCTTGTTGAAGTCAGCTGCATGGAAGGCCACGACATCCTTCGTTATCCTGCCCCGGTCCTGCTCGTCGCCGCAGTGTATCGCTTTTAGGACACCTGTAACAAATATAACTGTTAGGCATTGTCTGTAGTTAACATGCGATGAAAAAACACGGTTTAAAACGCGAAATTCACAAATTGAGTAGATATAACGATTTTTTAGGATGCTGCTCAGCAGCCGGGTCGAATTAAAAATAAGTTGCGATTAAAAATAACGATATATTTATTAAGTGCGTAAGGGAACTTGCAACAAAAACTTGGCGATAAGAGGCGTGGCAGCGAGTTTATTGCCGGTTCTTCTCGCTCGTTCTAAGGCCTAGATTTGAGAACTGTTAGTAACTGTACATTTAGACTTTTTAGTTATATAGACGTTCGAAAGTGTGTAAAGATATTTTCTTATGTTCATTTCGCGTTTTAATTTGTTAAAAGTGTTATCACAAGTTATACGAAGTAAAGTAACGTAACATACAATTTATGATTCTTCGAACTTGAATAGTCTTTTATTAACATTTAATATTATTGTGCGTATCTTACGTTTAAGAGCTAAGACCCACCACGCTGCTAAAGGTCGAAATTAACGCATTAGACGATAATAGTTGTAAATTAAAAAAGGATTTTAGCTTTTAAAAAAACCAGTGCCCTGTGAGACACGGTATCTTAATTGGTTAGAGAAGCTCGGAACGCTGTGGATATCGGTTCGCAAGTCGGAAGTCGTAACAATTTTTGATACAAAATCGATTTTCAATTTACATTACGCTATCATGTGCCACGTGAAAAATATTAACGTTTTCAAATGTTAGAATTACATTTAACTACATAATTATTTAACAAATGTAATAATTAATTACATTTGTCGGATGAGCTAGTTATACTGACCAACTGCGGCGGTAGTGATGCGGTCCAGACCGTGCCCCACGTGGTCTGCGTGCGCGCGGGTGCGGTCTTCGAAGAGGAACTCGCGCGCCTCGCTGTAGCGCGGCAAATACTGTAGGTTTCGTAGCTCGTTGATACCCGTCCTGTAAAGAATATTTATATGTTAATACGTTTATATAAAGTCGATGTTATTTTTTGAGAGACCAACAAGTATGTCCTTCACTTGATGCAAGATTAAATATTCAACAAATAATGAATAATAGCCTATTTACTTTAACTTTTTAATGGTGAATGATATTTTTAATTAGCACTGTAACTTTTTAAATTTCTTCAGTACAAATATTTATACACGCACACTAATTATGATAAACTATTATCATAATTAGTGTGTGTGTATAAATATATAATATTTTATGAATTACTTTCGCAGCCAAAAGAGAAGTTAGTATTCTCTAACAGATATTATAGATATCGTAATCCTACATATTATGTCTTTTTCATCTTTTGACGTTTGTTAATATGTATTTCTTTAGTCAATCAGTGATTTAATTTGCTGATTCACAGATGTATACTCAAATATAGTACATATTTTCATGAAATGATTTTTGCATATTGATTCTCACCGTCTCTTCTTGATGGGGCTCTTTCCTAGCTCTGCAGTGGGTACAAGTTGTTCTCCAGGGCGGATCCATAGAATTGGACCATCGTTGGATTCCGTGGGTTCCATTTCAACAGCGGCCATAGGACCCCACGGCATTGTCTGTAAGTATAAAATGGTTCATAATCACAAAACAATAGTCCGTAAAAACGACTGTATACTTATTTTTTTTTTCACTAGCTTAATCTATACTAATATATAAAGCTGAAGAATTTGTTTGTTTGTACGCGCTAAACTCCGAAACTACTGATTCAAATAGAATATTATTTTAGTGTTGGTGAGAGCATTTATAGAGGAAGGTTTTAGTCTATATAATATCGTCACGACTGCAACACATTGGAGCGAAGGAAGAACCGTTAGTGTTTTTATTTAAATATTCGATTGCCGATTTGTATATCAGATCAGGCCTAAGATGTATGGTATGTATTTATAACTTACCAAATTCAAGAATGGACATTCCCCCAGCATTTCCAGCATATCCGGGAAGTATCCGCCTACTTCCTCGTGGACGGTACCAACTAGGGATATTTGGTGTAGGGGACCACTGCGGAACGTGCCCGCTAGGTATGTTTGTTGCACCTGTAAAAACGAAAGTTTGAGTAGACTTCAAATGTAGCATATACCAAAACAAAGCAATTACTTTTTATTATTATTAGTTTTTTTACTTTCACGAATCCATCACCAACCCCTATTTTTTTATATTTGTTTTATTACTTTAATCCAAAGCCAAAAAGGTCGCAGTGCATTTTTTAGATGCTGTATGATGTCACCTACTACCAAGCGTAACCCTATGCCTATTTGCATGAATGTCTATTTATCCCCCCATTCTACGGTGTCAAATCTCGCTCAGTAAAAGGCACGGAGTACGGATGAGACCGGAGGCGGTTTTACCAGTTTTCACATTAAAACATTCCTAATGTTTATTTATATGGCAATACCGCGTTTGCCGGTTTAGCTAGTAATATTCAAATTCAAAACATTTAATTGTCCTTTCGACACACAAATAGTTATAAGAATGTTTGTTACACTCAGCAGCGCTGGTTTTCAAACTGGCCTGGGTATAGTATATATGTAGTAAAAGAGTCAAGTTTATACGATGATTTTACATCATCTATACTAATATATAAAGCTGAAAAGTTTGTTTCAACGTGTTAATCTCAGGAACGGGAGTTCGAAGTGAAAAAAAATCTTTTTGTGGTGGTTAGAGCACTTATCGAGGTATAAAAGGATACAAGTGAAGAAACAGTGGGAATTGTAGAAAAAACGGAAAAAAATAGTCATATTTCTGGATTTCCGATACGTACGCTGCGAAAACGGTTCAGACACCCCGAAAATATGTATGATAGAATGATTCCTCTTTAAACGATCTAAAAAAAGGCCGCGGCACTGTATATCTATCTTTTAAGATTAACTTACACGAACGACGAGACGCGGATAAAGTCGCAGGTTAAAGCTTAAATTTAGTTAAACAGGAGGTTTGCAAAAACAAACTCGATGGCCAAAATAACTATTCTACGCGGACCAAGTCACTGGCACAGCTAGTAAAGTTATAAAACGATGGATAATAACATCAAAACATACACACTCATAGTCATACGCTTTCGTTAAAACCGATTTAGACATCTTCTGTCCAAGGAGGTCCGGTTTTACATGTACACGATATAGATATAAGTCATACCTGTTGATAGTATCTGCTGATAGTAGTCGTTTCTATATCCGACGCACGCGCCAGCACCCCCGCCTTGACGGTCAGCGTCGGGTACTTCTCCGACAGACACTTGAGGAGACAGGGGAGTCTACCGGCAGCGCCTCGTACCACGCCGCAGACGAAGTTCGCCCAACCATCACTGTTCTCCGAGAAGACCAGCTGAAAAGAATAGGAAACTTTATTAGTAGTAGTTAGGATAGAAGTACACTTAAAGTGAAATAACCTACAGACAAGAAGTGGCGGCGTCCAGCTATGTATTGACTATTCCTACCAAAAAAGGTTTTAAAATCGTTTTTATTTTACTTTTTCTCGATATTACTGGCGAGCTGTCCCATTGCATATTTAGCAGGATTTTCGACATATCCAATAACACGTGACCGCCTCTGTAGCTAATTGGTTAAACGTATTGCCTAGCATTGCATTAAGCGCGAGAGGATCTGGGTTCAAATCTCAGGGCAACATAAAATTGTTTCGGTCGGGCAGGGCACCGAAGTCTGATCAACTACTTGCCCGTTAAAAGAACGGATCGGTGAAACGGATACGAAATGTCATTCGCCCCAGGGGGCCCCCGGGGGGGAAACGGGATTTCACACTACACATTCGTATAAATATTTAAGTTTGAGTTACCTTGAGAAACTCCTTCGCAAGAGCCTCTTGCTGAGTAGGCCCGAGCATGTCTACATCGTTTTGATGTAAATATACAACACTAGCGCCACCATTTGGGTGCGTTTCTACTCGCATCAACCTAGAAACATTATGGAGTGATTAGATACAAGGATAAGAAGAAAAATATATGCACCTGTAAAAAACAGTAGTAACTGGTTACTATTTTAAGGGGTATAGATTAATTACATAAATTGGTAATAAACATGAATGTTTTATATATGTTTACGGGAAAAAAAAAAAAAAAAAAAAAAAAAAAAACGGAAAAAAAGGGGGAAAAAAAGAAAAATCTTTTTTGAAAAAAATTTTTAACTTCGGCCCGACGTTTGGATGCTTTACAGCACCGGTTAGTCACGGGGAAAGGGGGGGGGGGGAGGAAAAAAATTTTTTAAAAAAAATTTAAAAAAAATATCGCGTTTTAAACCGTTAAAGTGTTTTATTTAAACATGAATGTTTTATATATAAACAGAGAAAAGAGAAAAAAAAATAAGTTAAAAAAAACGACACAGGCAAGACTAGAGCCACAGCATTCCGTGCTGTTGCTCTAACCAATTTAGCTACAGTGTCAAAGCTTTTCAATTGATTTTTTATTTATCCACCATGTGTAAAGAAGTACTAAATTATTATAACAAGTAGATTGATACACAACTTTAACTAGGATCGGGCAATTATTATAGGTTTCTTTACGTAGGGTGGTGAGAAGGATGATTTTAAATTGTTTTTTGCAACATTACGTGTTATTGTGGCGGAATAGTATTCCATACCTTAAACACTTACTTAAAGAAACCACACAGCAAAAACCGGAGTGGAATCATATAAGACATATAATGTTAAATATTGGAATAATAGCTCACCGATGATACTTCAACTCCTTAAGATCCAACGATGAGGCAAGAGGACCCCAAGTGGGAGCTGTTCGTTCACGGCGGCACTGGACGCCTATAGAACATCGCTTCACTCTTGCTCTGCGACGGCATTGCTGGCACGAGTGGCGTGATGAATGGGACCTGAAGCAGGATAAGAGTTTTGTAAGGGCAAAGCTTTTTTTAAAGGATAGAGATGGACAGACAGGCCTGGGCTTTACTAGTTGGCACATAATTTCACCTTCATTGTTCTAGCAATATAATATGGTCCCAAAACCCAGACTAATAGCAATTGACAGCTTACATTTAACCTCACGTTGGTCTAATGGTGTCAATTTATCTATAATACTCAACCACTTGTGGCTTTGATGTCCTGTTTCTAATAAATTTATTTTACTAAAACTTGTTCATCTAGTAATTTGGATATTAAATTAATGGTATCGAAAATTCCATCCGCGCCACAGGCCATCGTCCACGGATGAAACAGCCGTGGAGTTTAATCGAGTTTCGATTTCAGTCTGGGGATTTGCGAATATCTAAAGCAAAAATAAGTTGACAACAGATCTTATCAATCTTCTCAATCAAAAACGCTTAGATAGTTAAATAGAAAATGATTTTTTATTTTGGGCCCCCACTCGGGGGGTTTGGGGCCCCCGGGGGGGGGGGGGGGGGGGTTTAAAACCTTTTAAACCCCGGGAAGGCCCGTTTTAAACCCGTAAAGGGTTTTTTTTAAAAGGAAACTACCCGCGGAAACTATAGGCAGGATTTAATCTCCTCTATCCAAACAACGCTTAGATAGTTAAATAGGAATTTTTAAAAGGATTTATTTACCTGTCCTTCTCTCTATCACGGTCTCTGTCTCTTTCTTTATCTCTCTCCACTTTCACCTTAACATCATTCTGGACTTTATCCACTTCCATTTTAACTCTATTAATACCGTAGATCTGTGGAGATGTCGCCCTTTCCTGCTTAATTTTCAAAGGTAGCTCCAAGTTCCCATAGCACGGCAGCTCTCGTCTTGGTGCTTGGAACTTTATAGCTTTGAGAGACAAGTTAAAATGTGTCGACAGCCTTCTAGAACTTGTTCCTTCTAAGAGGACATTGGCTCTCGTGACTTTTGGGTACTTATACTTGAACATAGCATGTTGGAAGTGAGCATTGATGATCCGCAGCTGGCGTGACACTGAGGAGTATATCTTCTTCGTCAAATCATCATCAGGTATTGTATTTGAGAGTTGCGTATGCTTCCATGAAGCGTTGATGCCTCCAACATAATCAAGTAAGGGTTCCGTAATGTTTAAGTCATTGTTGTTAAATAGCAGTGGGTTTTTCACTGGTGGTGCTTTCTGTAGTATGTGCATGGTGAGAATGGAAGTATCCCCGAATCCTCCAGAGTCAAATACTGGCCAAATCTTGCTGAGTTTAGCGGGGCGAGTATTTTCACCCCAGACACTAAGTTCTTTGGAACCGGTGCTGTGCTTACGTTTTCTCTCTGTAAATATAAAACTTATGATTTTTAACTTGTCTGATATTCAAAAATCAAAAAGCGAAATGATGGGTGAAATGGTTACCAGATAATGTGTGTGAAATACCGTTTCCCCCTCAGGTGGGGGGATCATGGAGCATTTCTGTGTCCATTTCACTGATCTGTTATTTAATAGGCAAGTAGTTGATCAGACTTCTATGCCCTGCCTGACCGATACATTTTTTTGTTTCCCTGGGATTCGAACCCAGAACCTCTCGCAATGCTAGACAATATGTTCAACTATTTGGCTACAGAGGCGGTCTTCTAGATAATGTGGGCTATCAATATTTGTTTCACCTTCAAAGACAATATTAAAGTTGAAACAAATGAGTTTTTGCAAGAAAACCAGAAGGTTGAGATATTGATGGTTCAACCAGAAGGTGGAAGAGACTAGTCAACCACAACACAGGCTTGCGTGAAATAGGAACACTCTATCAGCACCATGCAGGTGGAAACATAATAAAGACTTTTGATTTATTTTGACAGGGACAGTTAAAGTTGAATAACCCACTGTCTTGATAATGTTGATTCTTAACCTAGACTTTAAGAATGCTGCCAAAAAAATTTTATAATATTTTACTAATGCTAAGATGACTTTCACTTTGTAAATTAGGATTTTCTTGTTTTTATAGGTAAGCTAACGCTATAGAATGTTATTAGGTTATAAAGTCTTATACTATAACACCGTAGACGTAAGGATGTATAATTATTATTTTCTATTGGAGACAGTGTAGAAGACGGGTGATCAGTCTCCACATTGAGTTGCCTTCATACCTTCTGTTTTCCTTGTGAAATCTTTTATTTTTTGCTTTAATTACCTTTTGGGGTTTCCATGTGTTTGCCTTAATTTTGAGTACACATAGCATTCAGTGAATAGATGGTTACTATGTTGTTGTTTAAGGATCTATGATAATGCAAGTGTTTTAGATATTTGTATTGTAAATTGTTTTTTCAATATGTACTTTGTTAATTAATTGCATAAGTTTTAAGTTATTTATTAGCTTAAGTGCTACCACATATTCCTTTGCTGCAGATATGGTGTCTGTGGCAAAGGAATATGTGGAAATCTTGTTAGAAAGAAGAAGTGTTTTATTTTAATGTATGCATTAACTATAAACAATACTGTCTAAATTGTATGTGTACATATATGAGTGGAATTAAATATAAGATATATTGAATATTCTACGGATTGTAGGGATTTTTACAAGAGAGCATATAGAGTGATGGTTTGTTACCCATGACCATAAAAGCTAACAGTGACAAAATCTCAGTGATAAAGGTCGATAAGTACTGTTATTCTGTTACTATGTGAAAACATTTTGGACAATTCCCTTATGCTACACAAGGATCAATCTAGAGAGAAATGTTTATTTAAACACTTAAATGAAGTATCTAAGTTCACAGAACACGAACAGAGAATAGATCTAAAAAATTTGAGCACAATTAGTGTGAAATAGGAAATAGAAAGTAGATTCAACCAACAAGGTCAGTGTTGCAACTTCAGCATCACCAGACATGAAGATCTACTGTAACTTATGAAGTATAAGCAAATGTCAAGTTATAAAACGTTCGTATCTGCTAAAAACTTTACAAATGTGCTCGAAATGTTTATAAACAGCAGTGACCTCCATTTAATGATGTAATATGGTATAGGTTAAAGTTTTCCCACCAAAACGTGAAAAAGGTCACGGGGATAGCTTCGAGATAAATTAAATTATTGAGTATTTTAGTCAACAATGAATATAAGATAAGCTATTTGTACCTTTGAAATCTCTTGTTGTTGCGTGTTGCATATCAGTTGACATACTTGCATCGTTTGCCAATTTCGTCTGTTTTCGGCAGCCGTGACTCACGCGACGGCGCTTGATACCTTCACCGGCGTCTAACTCAGCATTTTCACCGTTACGGTACACACTGAAGGCGTGATTTTCACTCACTTTTGCATGAGATTGTAAAGATTCCTTCGACGCCATTGTTATTCGCAAAGCGGTGAAGTGTCGACGAAATAAACACACTAGTATAAAGTCACATCGGCATAAATAATCAAATGTATGTAACTTGAAAGTTTAACGTTAAAAGGCTTTGCAGCCGATTAAAACACATTTTTGTTTTCTATAAAACAAATTGAGACGCCATTTACTTAGCAATTCGCTGCCTCAGACTTTTTTTATTTAATTTACTTGACCTGGAACATAGTCTATTGGCCCGCCCGTCTTGCAAAATTGCCACAATTAAAAAAAGTTTCCTCTACAAATATAAAATTACTATATATACATCTGTTTGCCAATACCTTTTCCATATTAAACATATTTTAGGTAACAATACATTATTTGATTTATTTAACTAAGAAAATCTTTTGGGACCTTCAAGAACCAATGACATTGATTCAAATGTCAACGTTGACAATGTCAACTGCATTAAAATGTATACTTTTATATCTCATGTGTGTCAGTGTATAAAAATAATTACAATTTAATGTTTTTTTTTAAGAGAAAGGTGTCCGTATTATAGTTAAATGAGTTTAGCGCCATCTATGTAAAATATTATCATTATCTCAATTATATAAAATTAGTTAATGCTTACGTCTGTTAATAGGTGGCGCAAAATGTCAATATTTATTTCGTACTTGTCTAATGTGTATTAGGACTTCATATTTATTATTTTTAAAAGGAAAATATTATAATTAATTCCATTCTTTTTTTATGAAAGTGTCTGCAAGAAAATGCCTACATCTAAAACTAGGCATTTCATTATATTATGTAAATTTTCTCGTTATTAAAAAGTTTCTTAGTTAAATATTTGAATGATTATTAAAAGGCTATTTTTAATATTATATTGTTTAAAGTTGTATTTGCTATGTCACTTCGGAGTTTGTACAGTAAATTTGTTAAAAGTTACACGTGTGCGATTTTAGGAGTATTATAAATTAGCAGGGACGTATTTAGATGATGTAAAAAAAGAAGCCCGGGCAATCTCTCGTTAGTAGCTATTAGTAGTTAAGATGTTATTTTATTCCTGAATTTCAAATGTATAAAGTTAAGTAGGGATATGAAAAAAAATTAATAATATACAAAAAAATACTTAAAAAATGTTCTTTCTTCACGAGTAGTTTGGCAGGTGGCAATTAGTTTTCAATTTATAATACAGTAGAACCTTGATAAGTCAACCTCGAAAGTCAAAACCCTCTACATCACGAAAAAAAAAATTGTGTTCCCTTCCTTTCAAACACCAAAACCACCATTATTCGAAATCTCAGCCCTCTATTAGTCGAAATAATCAGTTAGTCCCTCCCGCCAATTCGATACATAGGTAAAAATATTTTTACTTCTGTATCTCGAAAATAGCAACGTCCTATTTTACAACCTTAACAACTCTTTTATTTAAGACGAATTACATCTATAATTCGAATACAAATAAGTTACCGACTTTAAGAATTAGCAATGAATAAATAGGATTACTACGAATTTATGACATTAACACGTACTTATTTGCTTGCTTGATGTCAAGTGTTTCATTTTATTAGTTTTGATTTCATTTTAATGCAAGTTTTATTTTCAAGTTAATGTTTCAGAAGTAATTTGGTTCTACTGCAATACATATCAATTTGTACATAGTTTACATATATTGTTGGAAAATGAGTGCTGTGAAACGTAAGCTGAAAACTTTGAGTCTTGTTAAAAACTATAAGTGCTTGAAGCTGTGAAGAGCTGTCAAAAGAAGAAAGATTTGCCGAACAATTTGCCTGCCATGAGTACTATCAACAATAATAAATCGTTAATAATAATCGGTGTCCAATTGAGGCAAGAACCCATTGAATACTTTAGAACTTTTATTGAGCAAACAAACTCTGAAGAATAAAAATTTTCTCCCTTATACTAGACGATTCTATAGATAGAGAATAACCGAACCGAATTTGTTTTTTTTTATTTATTTTACCTCTCTTACTCAACATTTATAGAAATGAATCTCAACCTCTTTATGTCGAATCAAAATCCCCTTAGTCGAAATTCTCTCTAAGTCGAAAACTTTATAACTCGATTTTTTTGGCGTCTCCCTTGATTTTCAAATACTCGAGGTTCTACTGTATATCTTTAATAACATGTGTTTCATATTTAAGCATAGACTTTAGTTATACATATATTATATGATATAGACAAATTCACGTCTTAAACCGACATTACATTTACCTTTTAAAAACTTTAACTTAATGTGAAAAGTTTTATTATTATTACGTGTTTTAACTACTAACAAAGAGAATTGAAGTATAGATCTACTTTAAGATCTCTTTGTTTTCAACTTTGACTGATATTAGGGCCCCAACTACGGGGCCTCATTATAAATCGTGCGATAACCAGGCATAAGCGTAAAAACAATAGGCATATCAACACGTAAAGCATTGAATGATTCGTGAAACATGGCGTCCGCAAGCGTTTGACAATTGTAAATAGATTTATGGGGTACTTATATAAATATTACTATTTATATAGCAATGATGTGCCTGTGCTTTAAATTAAAACAAACGAATATCTACAATCACGCGCTTTACATAAATTGAAATTAAACATTTTTAACGGGTTAAAATTCGAAATACATAGTCTTAGATGACGTATATGGTGATGCATATGAAAATATAATAATAGTAAGTAGTTATATGAGTAGTAATAGTAATATAATAGTAGATTTTTCGGTGGTCATAAAGTCATAGAAAGCTTTCAGATTATTGTGTCTTTCTGCAGAATCTGTAGGAATAATTAACGGCCTTTTAGGTGGTAATTGTTCATTTTTAATTTATAACATACATATTTTAAAACATTAAATCGTCTCAACTTATGAAAACTTTAATATTTTTTACATGTTATTGCAGATGAAGGCACTATATAATTTTAAAATCGAAAATAAAATGAAAAAAATATTTCGACTCGGGCGGGACTTGAACGGGCATCGTTAGCGTTCCGTGCGGTTGCTCTACCAACTTACTAGACTTGACTCGGTAGCTCAATCGGTAGACCAATATGGTTTAATACTATGTACTACATAATGATATCGTATTACGTAATTTGCTTTTGATTAGAACACGAGTAACGAAGCTAACAAAATGGAGGCTGTTTTATATGCAACACCAAACCAGCAGTGACCCTGAACAATTTGCGAATTTTTTGCTTATTTATTTTCTAGGCGTGCGTTTAGGTAGCCGTCTGTAATAACCAAATAGGAGTTTGCAAAAACTAATTATACTATTTTATTCATTTATTTGCTAAGATTACAGAACAAATTTGATAGAATAACAGGAAGAAGAAGTAATTTACTAAATACTGTCTATAGTTTACGCGAGTAGTACACATTTAAATAAAACACTTTAGGTTTAGAACGCGATATATTAGTTAAACTTATTTGAAACGTCGGGCCGAAGTTAAAAATCATTTTCAAATAAGTTTAACTAATGTATCGCGTTTTAAACAGTTAAAGTGTTTTATTTAAAATTAATTTACTTCTAATTAGCAACGGCTTGTGGGTTTGATCCCCACCAGCTCCATAATGCTAATCCATATATTTTTTGTAACATTTTAAACTTGTCTGGAAGTATTGAAATGGGTGGTAGAAATATCAAAATTCCACACATGTAAAGTTTAATAGCGTTTCGATTTCAGTCTGTCGTTTTCCGAATATCCAAAGCCAAAATAATTCGTTAGGACATCTTGTGCAGATGTTATATGGCTGGGGAATTCCATCTACCATGAAGTTTCTCCAACTGCATGCTTGTTTTTTTTATTATAGAGAAGGATAGCCCTATAACATCTAAACAAGATATGCTAACGACTTATATGGGCATTGGATATTCGGAAATCCACAGACTGAAAATGAAACGCGATTAAACTTGACGGATTTTTCATCTGTGGATCTGTCTTTTGTATTGTCTGTCCTCCTCTATAAAAAAAAGTAAAGCAAAATATTTAAAGAAATACTTGAATTAATAATCTATGTATACTTAGGTACGTAGACCACAGCCTGTGAATACTATTTTCATAATTATTGCTGTTATTGATGAAATAAATCAATAGTCAAGGTCGATGAGCGACCTATAAAATTAATTAGGCCGCGAATTATACTTCCAAAACAAGAAATCCACAGAATATGACAATGATACAGATTATATTATAAATCTACATCAATAATTGGGGCAACAGGAAAAAAAAAAAAAAAATTTGCTTTCAGAAAGAAAGTAGGCGTTTTATATATACTACGTTTAAACCAATTTCGTCCTTGGGGGGGGGGGGGGGGGGGTTTTTGGGGGGTTAACAATAGGCCCCCGCCGGGTCCAAGATTTTTAAATAAATATAATTTGTTCAGAATACAACTTGTCTGGAAACTTTGAGTTAAAATAGGCTTTCGAATTCCGTCCGATCGCGAACCACCTTACAGAGAGGTGAGTTTCGCGTTGTGACTTTAGTCTGTGGATTTCCAAATATTTACAGCTAAAATAGTTCGACAGGGCTTCTTGTTTAAATGTTATATACCTAGGTTATTTCACCTTCCATCAAGTTAACTCCATCTGTCTGTCTACCTCTATCGTAATAAAAGATAGACGCGCAGTAGTAACGTAGTTTATAAAAGCTACATTGCTAGTCAAAACACAAGTCCGAAATAAATTTTCATTGTTGTTTGTGGCATATAGTCTGTTTATTTGAAATACCAAGAGTACTATTCTTAAGGTAGTAAGTAGTTAACTAGAGCCACGAACCAAATTACTCTATATAACTCTAACAACAATATACCATGAAAGACAAACGTTTCTTTTATCTTATAGATAATTTACCTGAAACCAATTAGAGAATGAGCTGACGTGCCCTTATGTTTCCTGGGAAGTAGAACCCAAAACCATTGCTCCTCTCACCCTGGTTTGGCTGTAGTAGTAGCATACTTATTTGAATAAACAACTTTAAGGGTTTAAAACGCGATATATATCAGTTGCCGCCACCTGCTACTGTAAAGCATCCCGTAGTTGAAATAATTTAAAAATAATTTTAACTAATATATATCGCGTTTTAAACCGTTAAAGTGTTTTATTTAAATGTGTACTACTCGAGTAAACCGCAGACAGTATGTCGTACTTGTATAATCGGATAACGCAACTGCTCGCAGTCAATGAGAAGATAATTGACGAAGAAGGCTTAACATCTATGTCTTGTGGAGAAGGAAACCAAAGGACAACTTATTTAATATTATCTATCTTATATTATTTTAGACTTATCTCACACGAGTTGCTCTTATCGTTGTTATTACAGGTAGTCCAAATATTGGAATTGGAGTGGCAACTACATATTGCAACCATTTGACTCGGAGGCTTATTTGTTTTACTAGTAGTTACCGCGACTTTGTCCGCATAGAATAGGTATTTTGGGTAACAAAATGTATGTTTGTAAACAACCTTCTTGGCATAAATTGTAGCTGGTGGGTACCCACGACGTCGTTCGCGTCCCTACGTTCTTGCGAGTTGATCTTAAAAGGTAGACATATATTGTCACGAAAATTCCTAGATAATTTAAAGTAGATTATTACTTTCACACATCTTTTTTGAACTTGAACCGCTATCGCAGCGCGCGCAACAAAAACCTCTTAAATATGAATTCTCCCGTTTCTTCCAGTTTTCCCATTGCTTCCTAGCTCCATTTAATTACAGGGTGATAGTTATAGCCTAAAGCGTTCCTCGATAAATACTGTAATCAACACACATTTTTATTGAATCAGTAGTTCTTGAGATTAGCAAAAAACAAACTTAGGTTTTATATTACAAAAAAATTACTATATATCTCATCTCAAAAAGGTATGAAATATGGAGTGTAACAATTTTCTTGCTTAAGTAACTTAGAATTCTTCAATAAGGAAGTGGTGAATAAATGTTACGCTTTTATTTAATTGTTGAAATCGCCATTGCTACTAACTGCTGGTAAACTTCCGTGCATAAGCGTCTTCGCTCTGAGGATAAGGGCTTTATGGCCCACCACGCTGTTCCAGGGTACGTTGATGGATTACCATTGATAGACGGTGATGTTGACCGGTGCTTTCTACTTCCAAAGTCCTGAATAGTACTAGAATTATTAAGAAAAGCACCAAACTGGCATTTCGCTCAATCCGGGATTCGAACCTGTAATTTAGAGATTTGCAGTCGAGAGGCAAGAGCAATGAGGCAGCTTTATCTGTAGTTTATTCAGTCTCAAAGATACATTTTTTTAAGAAACTCACTTATAAGTTTTAGATACCTGCGCAGTATACAGCGCGCAGCGGAAATGAACCGACCTATCTAAATATTAGGCAAACAAACAAACACATATACTTTCTAATTTGTAAGCATGGAATGAGTTCCGTTTAAAACGATTTTGTACACGTTAAACTACGTTTAGCACGTGAGGTGCTGGGTTTGAATCCATGGAAACAAGTAATTACTTGAAATCTGTTCGCCCCAGGCCCGAAAAGAAGAAACGATATTTTAGTAAAGTTAAAAATCAGTGATTATTAACTTTAAATCTAACTATTTAAAAGTTTATGACGTAACAATATTTCCTGAACTTAAAAAAATAAATAAACTTAAATTGCTAAATATTTATCCTATCATTTGAATACATAATTATCATTAGCAATTAATCGCGTTGCCAAAAATATTCGTGCAAAAAAACTGCAGTTAAGCAGTTAGCATTGGGCCGAGTTGAGGAAAAACATACACGTGTAGACGAAAAATGTTAATAATTATTATCTATATATAGGTATTCTTATTATTTTTTCATTTAATATATGTATATTTGTGCTAAGATAATCTTTCTATATATCTGATGTACAGTATACGTATAAATACGTAATGCTTATATATACTCATTACAATATTTTTAACAGTTTTAAACACGAAATATATATTCATATTCAGTCCCAAGCGACCATGACTGTTTCAAAGAATTTAAAACGTCGCGTCGTAGTCAAAAAAATAAAGTAAACTTTCAATCTGTATCACTTGTGTAAACTACAGGCAACATTTAAATAAAAATAAACATTGTCTCTACTTTATTTACGAAATTTAATTTACTAAGGTATAACACATTGTTATAAACCATGAAAACTGTAAAATCAGACTTACTACACATATAATAAATAAAGATATAAGTAATTAAAACATAAATATCAAATGCTACTTTTAGTACTGGCTGGTTATAGCGAGTTAATTAAAAAAAAAAATCTCTATAGTCTGTTGTAAGTTATAGCCTAGATAAATTCTATAGCCTGTGTTCTTTACATCGCACTGATGTCATTTATAATTTCCTTTGTAATCGTAGATTGTGTACAATAGCTAAAAAGAGGTTAAAAATAAAACAAAATGCGTTGCGTGTGCCCCGCTCGGCGACCACATTCGAAATAATAATTGTATTAAGGAAACATGAGCGCGCATGTGTTTGTTTGTTTGTTTATCCACCGATGACGTCATATGTTTATTCTCGCGGGTGGAATAGGGTTATGTGGGCTATCACCGCGCCATAACACATTTTTTTATTTTTTGTAAACGAAAATATATCTTGACATATCTTTTTAATCTATGATAATGTATACCTGACTATTCAAATACATAATCTAGAATATAAAATATTATAGACATATGTTCGGCTTTAATATAGATATTTAACTTAATTCTAGACTGACATATTTCACATGGGCAGGATACGAATGAGCAATAAAACGAAAAATAATAATAATTCTGTGTTTTAAAACAGTAGTCAAGTACTTTATTTTTAGCAATATATGACCCATCTAATAAGAATCTCTAATATTTCGAAAATTTCGGGCCATGGTTATAAATAATTAGTGAACAAGTTTAACTAATATATTTCGCGTTTTATTTCAATGTGTACTCGCGTAAACTACAGACAATAATGTAATTTGAATTTTGCTCGTTAATGATGTACAAAAGTCCTCACACCCATTGGATCCTAAGACGCTGGACACTGACAATTAAAAAAGGAAGTAAGTGGTAGTTGACTGTCGGGATGTCATTCAAGCCAGGTCGCCCCTTGTTTACACACGCACACATGCGCCGCCGCGCACACAACGCCGCGCCCGTCGCTTATTTAGGTATATTGTTGTTTATTTTATTCGGCGCTTGCTCTACCACGGGCGAGCCTTTCGACTCAGTTTTAACGCACGTTCGAAACGATAACTATGCTATTCGGTCGCTAATTATTCATATCACAACTGTCTCGCAACGACGCCGCGACTTATTCACTCGCAATAAATATTTTTTATCGCCAGCCAGCTCTGTGTCTCCGCGATTCCTAATAGCTGTTAATCATAGTTTATTTTTATCGCAACGCGTGTTAATAATTGTGGGGGCCTCTATTTCGTTCTAGTATTCGATTGAATCGGTTGCGGAAGCGACTGTGAAAAAAAATCGCGAACCGAGTTTGTTCACCCACAGACCCAGATACAGATTAAATACTTTTTTCGGTAATCGCAAATCGCAATTGGCGGGAACGGTGCGAGTTTGAATTTTGGCGGGAACGCGAGTGTACCATTTTGAAGTGGTGCGGTTAGTGTTTTTTTAACGCGTTTTCGAGGTTAAGCGCTATGCTAGATGTTTGAACAAGTGTGTTTTCTAATGGATTTATTTTGAGGTGAGTTTAAATTTACTTGTGTTAGTGTTTGTATTGTTTGCTCGCGATGTTTATGTGTGTTCGCCGGTGGCGGGAAACCGAATACCTAGCCGGTTCTCCGCGTGTGTGAGTGTACAAATAATATTATATCTGTGTGGGTTATTGTCACTTTGTTTAAGAGGGGACGTGAGGAGGGACTTGTCATGCATTTAGGCGAAGCTTGAGTTGAATTTTTTAATTTATGTTTCGTGTATAATGGAAATATGTTTACGTCATCCGTAATGTTTAGACACGTGTAGCGTCTTCAAATACTTACGAAAATATATTTTTGTCATCAGCAAACATCTTATGTAAATGTGTTCGCATTGATGTTTGATAGTAATTCATAGATAGATTTATACCACATACAATCGCGAATAATTAACATTATTCGCGATAGTTCAACGCGTTTATAGCTTTTAAATGAAACAATTTTAACGGTTTAAAACTTGATATATTATTTAACTTAGCTGCTTTGCAACATTAGAAACATTGGGGCACAGTTTAAAACAAATTGCAAATAAATTAACTAATATATATCGCGTTATAAACGGTTAAATTTGTATAAGGCTTTCGCGTCCAATTTGCAGAGTCCTTTAGGACTTTAGCTTAGTTATCTACTGATACTGATAACGCTCGCTGAAAACCTGGATTCAAGAAAGATATCAAACTATACTTAACTAATAACTTTGTTATAATTATACAGGATGTCGTAAAGCTATCTTAATCAAATGGGACTGTAATCTGTGTAATGTCTCTAGAATTATAATCTAAGACATTTACGTACCATATCATATAAAAATGCATCTGTTCCCTATAACAAATAAGTTATTAAATAAAATAATTTCTAATAAGGAAAGGGAGGAAGTAAGTCCCTGCCTCTGTATATACATAATTAGAAGAGTATATAGGCATAAGACCCAGGAAAATGCGGTCTTTGGTCTTACATTTTAAGTAGGTAGGTATTTCATTATTTTTGTAACAAACGTATCAAGTTGAAAAATTTTTTTTCAGTAGTTGTCGATTGTAGGTTTTATCTTTATTTTCTGAACTATTCGTTTCTTCTTTAGAGTTACTGGTAGGTCGAAATTTAGGTTTCGGTAGGTCGAAATATATAAGTTAACTATATTTTACCAAATACCGTACAATAATAATAATATATATAGGTATAGTGTTTTAACTTTGACATGAGGGACCCTCCCTCGACATTGCCCTTAGACCACGAAAAAACAATAAGTTAATCGATATTTCGAATTTTAAACCGTTTAAACTGTTTTATTTAAATGTGTAAGTCAAGTAGGTAACTAGACAGACTTATGAACGTCATCCCAGTTAAAACCTACTAACTAGTAATTCTAGTGCTAATTGCGTAAACAACAGACCAAAGATCTATTTAAGTATGAACTAATACTACGGTCTCAATATCAAAAATGGATACGTATATGATATAGTTAAGACGCGTTTTTAGATGGTATTCCCATTTATAATTCTTACCTATCTTACGTGAAAACCGCTTCGTATTTCCTTCCTCCTTACTTTAGGTATAACTTAAATATAGGTACAACCAACAAACCCTACATACATTTTAAAGTACGGGCTCGTAAGGGCACACTTTTTTTTAAACACATTAGTCTTCGTATGGAAATTTGGATGGGTTATGGGAATGGTGATATTCCGTCGAATCCCGAACCTGGTGGTTCATTTCCACAGATGGAAAAGCTATCAAGTGTATTGCGTTCAGTTGGATTTCCGAATATCCAAAGACAAAATAAAGCGACATCCCATCTTGTATGTTATGGATATTTGACTTACCATCAACGTGGACCTATGCTAGTCTGTGCTCCTCTATATAATTAATAATAAATTGTTTCAGTCGGGCAGCAAAATTATCTGATCTGCTGGCTTTTAAGTATGAAAAACCAGGACTGCGCCTTAATAGCATGCGAATTGAAACACTTTTGTGGTGGTTAGTTGTGGAAAAAAGCTGACAATATAGCGAAGAAACAGTGGAATTTGGAAATAACGACAGCAGTTCAAGATACCCAAAAACTATGTATGAATTGTTATAAATCTTCTTTAATAATCAAAATCAAACCATTTTTATACGAATCGATGCGTCAAAATACTTCATATGGCCAAAGAATGTCTGTCTGGCTAGCTTGTCTGCTCAGGTCAAGAAAGTTTTGGGACTTATCAAGAGAGCTAATGTATCCGCCAAGTTACATACAGCGAAGGTTATGCAAAAACTATACTAATATGTAATTAGTCATAAATGAATAAATTATAACAGTATATGCAAGCTATGTGTACATTACGTAGGAAAAATTAACGTAAAAATACTTTTTGAATATTAAAAGCGTTTTTTAATTGGAGACCACTGTCTTAGTACTTACGCCATGGTGCGTTAGCGTATAATAAATGTTAGAATATATTTTTTTTTTTGTGTTGGTTAGAGCATTCGGCCAGCCGAATGGAACTATTTATCTGCTAGGACTTGAACCCAGGGCGACACCAAGAACGCTGAAAAGTTTTTTTTTGTTTAGCCAATGAATTGTGTAGCCCGAAAACTAGTTTTCTTAAACAAACGGCCAGTTAATCGGTATTTATTTTTTAATTTGTGTGTTTGCGCAGCCAAACCGAACGTCTCCAATTTTAATACCTACATAAGATATTTGTTCTAGTCATTAACACAACACAGCTGTTGACTTTTATCAACAGCACATTTTACCTATACGGTATTAGACCCATTTGAATTTGTAGGTGGGGCACAGTGGTTAAACGCGTCGAGTTGATTGCGACAGATCCGGGACTCGAACCGGGGTACCATTAAATAATTTTTAACATAACGAAAACTGACTTCAAACAGAACTAATATAGCTATGCGCGAGAGGTGCATGTATGAATACGATGAAGAAATTCGGTAGCTCAATTGGTTACAGCAACAGCACGGAACGCTGTAGATGTTCAAGTCCTGCCCTTGTCGTAATTTATTTTCAATCTAAAATCAATGTTTAACTCACTAAGCTAACCTAACTAATTTTGGAAACATCTACATTCTGATAAAAAATTGGTTTCATCAACGATAAATAACTTCGTCCAAAAAAACATATATACAATTCGAATTGAGTACTCTTGTGGACCGTAAATATCGAACATTCAAACAGACATAAATTGTGTGTGTCTTTTTATGTTGATACCATAGATTAAATAAAATAGTGCATACTGCATACAACTTAAATACTGCTTGTAGTTCACGCGAGTAGAATACGTTGAAATTAACACTTTAACGGTTTAAAACGCGATATATATATCAGTTAAACTGAAAATAATTTTACCTACGGCCTGACGTTTCGAATGCAACAACCGTGACCACGGGAGACTAAAGATGGAGGGTGTCTCTGAGGTCAGAGAAAAAACTGCTGCACTAGCGCCATTTGTTCCGTAGAAGAAGGTATTTGAAAAAAAATAGACTTGTGAAACGGATTCAGAAATGTCTTCGCCCCACGCCCCATAAGTGGAAACGGGATTTTGATGTAAAATGGTGATTTTTATAGAAAGCACAGAGGAAATACATTTGTTATTAATAGCTTTTAGAAGCTGTTAGTTGTTTAATGCTAATTACGACCACGGTTTCCGCAAAATGAATTCGGAAGTCCTATGTTTGAATCACATCCTGCGCCAAATTTTATCAGCAGCTGATTTTAAAATTTCCGCCTTAGCTGACCGCCTTTAGAAGTTTGTATGTAAACAGCTAGTACAAAATAACTCAATTGCCAAAAATCGTTAATCAGGCAAAATGTTGTAGGTAAAACTCTTTTACGGTTTAAAACACGAAATGTATTACTAACTTATTTACAACTAGCTGAGTGGCAAAGGTATTTTTACCACATGAAGTTGTTCGACCGTAATTTGAATACCAGACAAGACGTTTCTTATGTGTTAATTTTAAAAGATAGATACAGTGTTGTGGACTTTTTTTTAGATTACATAAGAAATTAGTAACTTAAACTAGGCGATAAAAGGTGTGGCGGCGAGTTTCTTGCCAGTTCTTCTTGTTCGTACTGCACCACAATTTCTACCACTCATTTAATATCTAGAATTTCAGACGAAGTCAAATACGTTTCAGAATTATAAATTCAGTAGAAAACTTTAGACCCGGTGGCGATCGAATCCACGACCCGGTGATCGACATTGATACTATTTCACCAACGAGCCCGTCAAATTAATGATTATTGGATAAATAAATTGTAATTCGATTTTAATAGACTGAATATTACAATTACTATTGGCTTCGCCATCGTTTAAGAATCCATATTTAATTATATTTTTGACACAGACTGTGTATGTGTTAGTTCGCGCGTGTAGGCGTGACGGGCGATAGCGTTATCGTGAGCCTTGCAAAAATACACAACAAACAGATATAGTATATGCAAAAATGTCAGATGCCGCATCACGCCAGGTAACTCTGGTGTTAGTTATAATCCTAGGTATATGCATATTTGAATGAAATTTGACCTTGAATATTATAATAGTTTTGTGAAGGTTTAGAAGATGACGTATTGAAACAGTTAAATATTATATATATAGCATTTGTAACCGTTAAAAGTGTTTTATTTAAATATGTTGTACTCCTAACATTGAAATTATATTTGCGCTTCAGATTGTTAGAGAACTATTTAATACTAATTATACCTACACTAGAGATAGGTAAACCAGACAGTGTGGCGCCGTAACGCGTTACGGCGCGTAACGTTGTAACTTACTCTCAATAAGAAATTATTACTAAAAAAGTAGTTAACAGAGTCATTGTGTTAGTCGTATTGGGTTTTCGATTTTGTTTTCAAAATTATTACATATTATACTTTTTAATTTTAAACTAATTATTATCATAGTGTGTGTCACACATCAATGCTTAAACAAGTTATATATTTGGACGGAGTTTTATTTTTATATCATTATCTATTTCTAGGCGGTTACTTTTTGTGCCATTTTTTGCTTACCAATTGTAATAAGACGCTTTTCACAATTAACCATAACGAACTTGAATACTTTAAATACGATTTAAGATTAAGTAATAAAAACATTTAGTTATATGATTTAATCTTACTTATTTAGCAATTATCGAAACCTAATTTTATTTAATATTCTTTATAGTTTACGCATGTGATATATACTTGGAAATTTTAACGGTTTAATACATGAAATATATTCGATTAAAATTTTTAATAGTAGCGTATCGGTCACCACGTTTGGTGAAAGTAATCAACGTTCGCTTAAAAACGATAAATTGTTTTTTTTTACTAAAGGTTAGTTTAAGAATTAACAATAAACTAGATTTGCATAAAACATATATATATTTCGCTAATGCTAAAAGAAGCATTCAATACGCGAAATATATATGTTAGTATACTTATGTTCAATTTATTATTAGTCAATCTATGGCTACTAAATATATTCCGCGTTTTAAACCGTTAAAGTGTTTTACTTAAGTGTATGTGTACTTCTCGCGTATGCTTAACTAAATGTGTTTTGTCTGTCGATTTTGCATGTACGCGTTTTCAGCACGAAATTGCGCCTTGGTACTGATAAAACAAAACAACCTAAATAATGTTGTAGCCTCGAATTCTAAATAAATGGCTATCAACAATACTTCCGACCTCGTTATTATATCCTAAACATTTTTAGGCGCGTGTAATGCTGTTTCTAAGTTGACTCAAAAAAGTATGTTTATTTATAGACAAATAATCTAGAAAGTGTTGTCCGTAGTTTACGCGAGTAATACATATTGAAATAACTCTTTTAACTGTTTAAAACGCTAAATATAATCATTAAGGAAAGAGTTATTATGACGTTAATCAATTATTAAACGATAAAAATCCTTGCAAGAACCCGCTCTAACAAAAAGAATGTAGTGCACTTAAAGTAGTGAAGACTCTGAAATAAAACTTGGCGATAAAAGGAGTGACGGCGAGTTTCTTGCCAGTTCCTCTCGTTTGCCAACGCCCTTGATTTGAGACCCGGTAGTAAGTAAATGTAAAGTTGGATTCTTTAGTTTTCGATCGTTCATAAGTGTTAGGCATACTTACCTACATGAAAAAATGATTTTTGACTTTAATGGTTTAAAACGTGAAATGTATTAGTTAACTTATTTATATTTTAATTTAACTGGGTTTGCGTGACTTAGTAACTTGTAAATAACTAATGTATTTCATGTTATACCGTTAAAAGTGTTTTATTTAAATATATACAATTTGCGTTAACTACAGACAACATTTCACTTTTTAAACCGCTAAAAATACTTTGATAATAAGGAGATAATTGAATTGTTTTAAATTTTAAAAGTATTACACTATCTTTACAATGAACAAAAACTAATAAAACATACAACACCAAGCTGTTAGTCACGCGACATACACGCCCAAAAGATACGATTGTATATCTTAAGGAGTTCCTATGTCTAATGATATAGGAATTTTATATGCTTCACATGTATACCTATAAAGAGAAGTGTTTAAGTGAAATATATTACTAAATAGTGATACACATTTAAAAATCCCTCTCAACGGTTTAATACACGAAATATATCTGTTAGTGGTTACGCCTCTGTCCGGTGGTCATTACGGTGGACAGAGGCGGTCTCGGTTTAAAACGCGATATATATTAGTTAAACTTATTTGAAAATTATTTAAAATAATAAATAAATAAACTACGGGCCAACGTTTTGGATGCTTTGCAGCAGCCGTGGTCACGGTGAGTCTCCCCGTGTTAATGTTATCTTGCTGAGTGCCTACTCTAGGTCTATAGGTCAGGTTTTTTTTCATCGGGAAAATGGTTTGGCGGCTGGGTCAATTCAATATAAATTCATTAGAAAAAGTGAAACCTCGTTTCTCCGTGTGGGCATGAGCGAACACATTTTTGAGTCCGTTCCACCCGCCGACTTCATTTACGAGTAATTGACCGAGTTAATTATTTCTCCAGGATTCGAAGCCATGCTACAAAATGCAATGCGAGGCAAATCGTTTGACATGTAAAAACATTATTACCTATTTTCCAGCGCAGTCGGCTTATCACATTTTAACACAAGATGATGATTTACGTCATCGAGCACGTATCGCCTAAAATAAACATTCTGTATCAGATACCGAACCTATATTCATTATTTATAACAGATAATGTAACAATATTAATATTAAAAACAGTCTAAATAAAACAAGATAATCTTCGTGCATTCGATAAAATTATTTTATCAAATGAATACTACATAGTACATATTTAGATTCAGTTGGCTTTTTATGGCAGATTTCTGATTGAGAATCTATCAGCCTTATAAGTCGACTTATGCGTGCTTGTTCGAATAATCACGGACTGAAAGAAAAACGCGGATTTACACTTTACGGCTTCTCCAAAAATATATATGAAAGAATAATTCCTCTTTAAACGGTATAAAATGGCCGCGACACTAGCGGCCATATTACAAAAAATGCTTAAACCAGAACTGCGGAGTCTTGGTTTAACTCTTAAACCATGGTCTAAATAAATCTAACTACTGGTCTACCAGTACGAACGTTAAACTTCGTTTAGTAATACGGATTTCAAATAAACCAGCGTTTAAACCAGATTTGAGAGTTAGTCCTTGTTTTGTAATAAGCGTGTATGTCTATCGTTGAAGATTAACATATAAGAGCGATGGGACGCGACCGATTTCGTGGGTATCAGCTTAAATTTATAAAGATAAAGAGGAGGTTTGAAGTATCAATTCCGGATGCCTAGAAGAACTATACTACGCGGACGAAGTTGCTGACTCAGCTAGTAATGTTTATAAATTAGACCCAACGGGACTAGAACCCACGTTTTGTTAGTTATTAGCTAAACACATCTACTCGCCCAACAAGTCAGTAATAGTGGTCTCCCCGTGACCACGTCTGCTGCAAAGCATCCGAAACGTCGGGCCGAAGTTAAAAATCATTTTCAAATCAGTTTAACTAATATATCGCGTTTTAAACCGTTAAAGTGTTTTATTTAAAAGTCAGTAATAATCAACACAACTAAACAAAAATAACTAACAGAAAATTCGTTATGTATCTATGTTTGTTTGATTGAACGCTCTAATCTCAGGAACGAGTTCGAGTTAAAAAGTCTTTTAACCGAGGAAGGTGTTACGCTATAAAACATCAAGTCGTTCTTGCAAGTTAATCTTGAAAGATGGACATATCCCGTCGCGGACATTTACTTACGTCGTTTTAAGAAGAATCGTACTTTCATGCATGTTTTTGGTTCCTTGAGTCGCTTTCGCAGCGCACGGAACGGAATCCATCAAAGATCAACATTTTCTCCCGTTTTTTCCACATTTCGCCTCCCGGTGAGGGTTTACTTCTTCGCAAATGCTTTAACCAACAGAAAAGGTTTTTTCAAAACGAACCAGTATTTCATGGGATTAGTGCGTTCGACAAACAGCAAACGAATTTATGAAAATAATTTTTATTTTTATAAAGTATAGAAGTAAGTATAGATATGTAAGACTGCTGTGACCTGTTTATATGTTGTTATGTGGACGTGAATGGTACCTACGTCGGGTTAGGAAAGCCGAGCAGTTTCCCATAGCCTATTGTTTGTTTCTCAACGTAATTGTGTAAGTGGTAAATAATTGTTTGCTATGTACACAACAGCTTCATGTAGATTAGGTTTGTTTCTTTTAAAACAAGTTTTAAATACTGTCTCTAGTTTACGCGAGTAGTACACATTTTACATAGGATCTGGGTTCGGATACCTGGGACACAGTAAATGGTTTCGGTCGAAACGTATGTGTCTGTAAACAAGTCAATCCGTGAAATTGACGAGAGCCCCATGCCCCACAAAGATAACGACAAATGTATCTTTTTCTCAAAAAAAAAGGAAATAATATTCAAAGGAAACCCGAGTTCAAGGTTAAGTGACTAATTGAATCTAAATACTGTCTATAGTTTACGCGAGTAGTACACATTTAAATGAAACACTTTAACGGTTTAAAACGCGATAAATATTAATTAAACTTATTTGACAATGATTTTTTTTTAACTTCGGCCCGAGGTGTCTCCCCGTGGCCACAGCTGCTGCAAAGCATCCGAAACGTCGGACCGAAGTTGAAAAAAGTCATTGTCAAATAAGTTTAATTTATATATCGCGTTTTGGACCGTTAAAGTATTTTATTTAATTGAATCGTTTATTAACGTCTTTTTTTTTTGTCTACCTACAAGTTTTTCAGCGACCCTGAAATATAATACTAAAAGAGTTATAGACTTTTAAGAGTTTACGTGTAAATGTCTAACTTTATTATATATTTCCTTATCGTTTGCAAAAAATGCTCAATTTGTATACCTACTAAGAATATTCTAAGAGGTAACTAATTACTATATCACGTGGATACTCAGTAATTATTATTTCAGTCTTTTAAATATTAGATATTAAATAGGTAAGAATTGTTTATCCTAAGTAGTTACATTTTCCACATTTGAAGTGGCAAATAAATATTTAAATTAAACACTTTTAACGCCTATTACAGGAAATATCACTTACCTTATATTTTTTTGAACGACGACTCATTAAGAAAGTCTGGTACTTTCTTAATTTGTGACTATGGTATTGTCAGGTCGCAGTAAGTTAAAAATAAGTAAACTAATATAATCCGAGTCTTAAACCGTTAAAAGCGATTTATTTAAATGTCGCATAAGCTTCAGTCAATACTTAATTAAGACATAAAATGACAAAGAAGACAACATGAAGAGTTAAACAAATAAATTTAAAATCTATTTAGTTTGAAAAAATATTACATGATTAGGACTTGAACGTGCATCCACAGCTTGACGTGCTGCCTCTGTAAGCAATTGGGTTCCGTGGTTAGCAGCAAAGCAAGCTGTGAACGCTTGAGTCCCGTATCGTGAAATTTACTTTTATCTAATATAATGTCATCATGTACAATATCAAAAATATTGATGCTCTCAGATATGTTGACACTTTGTGGCATTTTTTTAATTATAGAATGGGACAGACGAAGATAGGGGTACACTCGATGGGTCGTGATATACCCCCGTCTGTCAACGTATGTCGGCTTTGGATACCCGGAAAAGAATATCTTGGTTATATTAGAAAAATACAGATATCAATGCATTATAAACGACTTGAAACTCGGTGTAAACAAGAAGTGAAAACTATCGCGTTCGTTACCAAGTAATTAATTACCTACCGCATATAATCCGTACACGTTTTCAACAAACACTTTTATTGCTTAAAACAAAGCCGATAAATTCACATTGTTTATTTTACAAAGGTCTTATCAGTGTTTATATAATTGTAAATATTCGCGACCGAATGAGCAGTCGCGATAACACAGTTAAGAAAAAATTGGTCAAGAACGAATGGAGATAGTACATTAGGTACATACCTAACCTACTCAACTACCTACATAGGTAGTTGAGTTTTTCATGTGGCGCAGGTTTTGTACATTTTTTCGACAGAAAAGAACAGACAAGCATGGCGTGGTGGCTTGATGGAAGATACTGTTTATAGTTTACGCGAGTAGTACACATTTAAATAAAACACTTTAACCGTTTAAAACGCGATATATTAGTTAAACTTATTTGAAAATGATATTTAACGTCGGGCCCAAGTTAAAAATCATTTTCAAATAAGTTTAACTAATATATCGCGTTTTGAACCGTTAAAGTGTTTTATTTGATGGTAGATAAAATACCTCAACCGTATGCTAAACAAGATGCTTTCTCGACCTATTTTGTCTTTAGGTACACAGTAATCCAAAAATTGCAACCGAAACGCGATTAAACATAACAAACAATAACTATATTCTATTATTAATTATATTAAGATATATAATTCGTATCGGGCGACATTTTATCAGTTCCAAAATCCAAACTACCAATTCCTTAATTAGTGATATGATGGTGCACAAAATATTTAGTACAATGTAACGTGCTTGTAGATCCATTGTTATACATATCATGTATAGCAATTAACTAACGGGTCGCGGATTTGACTCTCACTGAGTTAATCTTCAAAATAGACTACCTACTAACGCATTTTAAATAAATATAAAATGGCTGAGAATATTGTAGTCTCCATCTAGGCTTGTTGGTCCTCTGTTAAATAGTTTTACTAAATACGATAGTAATAGAGTAGAAGCCTCTTAACTTAAGACATTCTTCTTCTTCTTCAGACTTCTTAAGACTCTTACTAGTCATTCCTTTAACACAAGCTTTATTCTTTTGTTTGAGAGTAGAACTGACCATAATTTGACACATGTATTTGAATCCATGACTAGCTAGGATGTTACTCGCGTGCATGATTGATTATCTATACTAATAAATAAAGCTGAAGAAGTTTTGTTTGTTCGATCGCGCTAATCTCAGGAACTACTGGTAGGAATTGAAAAAATATGTTTTATGTTGGTTAGAGCATATATCGAGAAAGGTATAAATAACATCACGCTTAGACTAATAGGAGCGAAGAAAAAGCAGGAAATGTGGAAAAAACTGGGAAAAGTATTCATCTCTGTTCGATGCCGAGCGTACGATGCGAAAACTGTTCAAGATATCGAAAAAATATTTATGAAAGAATGTTTCCTCCTTAAATGATCTAAAAAGATCCGGAACATTATAATTATATCTATCTTTTAAGATTAACTTGCAAGAACAACCGACGTCGTGGGTCCTGGTCAATTTTGACGCCCAAAATAACAATGATACGTGGACGAAGTCGCTGACACAGCTAGTTAATGCAATGCTAAGACTTAAGAAATTATGTTAATGTTTCGTAAAGAATCGTTCGGCTTATTGAAGCGAAGGTATCTACTAAATACTTCAAAGTATAGAATATCTTCCCATTAACAACTCTTTGTGAACACCAATTGAAGTCTTAAAAAAACAATGTTGTTAAAACGTCTCATTATGTGTCTTCGGCTGTTTTAACCACATAAAATAACTCGCTACAAGTCAAGATAGAATTTATTGCCGGTTCGAACCGCGCAAACATTTTGTGTACAGTGCTTAAACACATAGGCGGCTGTGAAAACACACACACACATACAGAACGAGTTCACACAAAACAATCCAGGAAACGTCTAGCGAAAAACAAACAAGGGTCTTTTGTGTTGTGTAAACAATCGGCCGGTCGTGCAACAGGCGTGACTGTAAAAAAACAAGTTCAACCGGTGGTACATAGATGGCGGCTTTTCTTATTATTTAGATTTACTACCTGTGTGTAGTTCAACTTTTATGTCATAGATGGCGCTTATCTCAACATTTATTGAATTATAAATAACATTTGAATTGTACTGATCCACCTGTTATTCTTAAAAATTTAACACGCATTGTTTTCGATAAATTTTCAATAATTTTAAAGCGATTATCTTCTTATTTAATGGTCTAAGTACTACCAAATTTGTTATAATTATAATACAATCTGTTATATAAAATCAGATTGTCTAACATTTTTCTTATTAAATACTATTTAATTAATATTCTATTTTTCCTCAAAGCTAAGTCTTTTTAGACAGATGTAAAAAAGATTATTAAACTATTCGCTTCCCAAACCCGCATAGTTACGTGTGCGCCGTCAAAAAGTGTTTGCTTTTATTAGTCTGTGTACAAACGTGGAACGTGTTATACTTAAATGCACCGAACCAAGGCTGAAGAATGTTGTGGGATTATATTACGTTTTTGTTTTGAATAACATTTAGTTTAGCTTGCTGTTTAGTTTTGTCATATGCTATGATCCACCATGTATAGGTACCTCAATCTTAAGAAAATTCGTTAAAAGACCAAACAACAGGTATACGATTATAAAACACGAATGTCCAAAGGCAAAATAGGTCGACATCGCATCTTGTTTAGATACTGGGGGGGGGGGGGTATTTTACCTACCATCAAGTGAACTCCCATTATTGTCTGTCCTCTCTTATCACTAAAAAATATAAGTATATATGGTGTAGTTAATAGTTTTCATGCAATCAAAGGAAGGATTAAGTTAGTAAAACTAAGACCTACTTTTTATACTTACGTATAATCTCATAGACAAAATATAATATGTTTAAAAATTTTTTTTACAAATAACTAATAGATTATATATTATATAGTATGTTTATGTAGCTTAAATGTTTAGCACGTGTAACTTGGATATATAACGGAGTGTCTACAACACGCCTTCGTTCAATTTACATGTTTTAAGCAAAAGTTTCTAGGGTCGAATCATCACTATAATATAAATAAAAACAATACTATTTTTTTATTTATATTATAGACTTCCTAACTGACGACTGCGTTTTTTAAATTTTTCACTTTTTATTAAACTCCCTATTGCAACACATATAACGTATATAAAAATGTCACCTTAAAATTTATCTTAAAAATACAATTCTGAGGAAAAACATATTATTAGTAACGGAGTGCTATGGGCGACCACATCGATATACAGTGATCTCTTCCAGCCAAATCATGTTTAAAAATAAAATTAGATGAGAATGTGCAGGTACAGTGAAGCTTAAGAATAATATAATAAGTTACATTGCAAACACAGTAAGAAAGTTTGTATTTTGTAGCTAAGCTACAAATATTATCTCAGCAATATTTCTGTGTTAAATTATCAACGAATTGAATGAAGAAGATGGCAGCCCTAGTTACGTTCGCGATAATGACCTTTACAAAATTGCTAATTTATTTATATCTACTACGACATTTTTGATTTTCACTTCCGCGTTTGAACAACAAATAGAATATTAATTTTGTTTATTTTACTTTAATGAGTTTTGTTATTCAACAATTTCGCTCGTTTATTATTTAATCTTGTACAGATTATGTTATTTAAGTACTGTTAAGAATGTCTGTAGTTTACGCGAGTAGTACACATATAAAATACTTTAACGGTTGAAAACGCGGTATATTACATAAACTTATTAGAACATTATTTTAACTACGGACCGACGTTAAAGATGATTTGCAGTAGCAGTGGGCATGGAGAGATTGCTCTAACTAGTATAATATGTATATCGCGTTTTGAACCGTTAAAGTATTTTATTTAAGTCAAGCACTCTTAACAAAACATTTAAACATTATTGACAAGTGTTAATCTTAAAGATTGTCAAAGTTGTAAAATCTAATATGTTAAGAAGAAACCAAACGTGCTTACATTAAGGTAAATAAGAATTCAGTTCGTGATGCATTGTTGTCTATATAATTTATGTTTATTTACGTCATACTTTGAATCCGTGACATTATTTGAAAAATTCGCCTCAATCGTAAACATCCAAACGAAATATTACTTATTTAAAGTCTCTTAACTATTTCTACTTCAATCCTGCTTCAAGCACCAATAATAATAAAATATATGTTTAGAAAACATTAACATTATCTAGGATTCTATTAAAAAATGTGAGCATCCACCATCTGTTTTCTGGGCGCGTTTCGAAAATTAGTCTTACACTAAGTTAATAGAGTTGCCTTTTGTAAAGCATTTCGTACTGTGTCTCTCACCATAACCCTTACTTAACGTACTTAGAGCCATTGCCACTGGCAGCCAAGTTTATTATTGTTTTTCTATTCTGTTACAGATTGTATTCAAAACATTGGGCTCGTATCGCTTCAGTCATTTAAAGAGAACGACGGAGGTGTGCCGCAAGGAGTCTTACTTAGTCACTAATTTTTTATATTCTTCGTACAATCAAGTTCCGGTGTGGTGACTCATCTTTGTGATATCTGGATGTGTCTCCAGCGTGATGAAGATGATGGCTACTACATAGATGATGCGGTGAGCTTTTTCTTTTGTTACTTTCCTTTCGTTTTAATGATTACGTAAGAGGGAAATTTACTTAAAATTATATATTTTTTCAATCAACTTTTATTGTTTTATGTCTCATATTTGGTCTAGTGTCTCAAGGGAATGCTTGGCAGTGTGGACTTGGAGTCGCACCCGTGTCATGCATTTTTTTTCCATAAAAAAAAAAACAACTGTTGTCTATATAAAAAGCATATAATCATTACATAATATTTACATTACATTTAACTTTTATAAGAGTATTATTTTTATTAATTCTCTATATTGATGTGTATTCCATAATACATCAATGAACAATACATTTTGCTCTATTTAAACGACAAGAAACCACATTAGCATTAATTTAACGTGTTTTGTTTTAAAAATAATGGATTTTTCAAAACATCTTGACGTATAACAGGAGTAATCAGAAGTTATTCAAAGAAAATGTCTTGGAAAATTCACCTTTCAATAGTGAAATCAATTTTATGGATGAAGATGACTCGGTGGAATTTTTGCATGAGCTTGCAGTTCGTTAAAAAACATGTTTTTTTCAGCAGATCTCTTGTATTTTTAAGGGATGTGCGAAAAGTTTTAAGCAATTTTTGTTATGTATTTCGTTAAAGCAAGGGTTTAGATAAGATAATTAAAGATTACTTTAATTGTTTTAATGATATTAGTATGATAAACATAACAATAAACAAATCAGCAAAACGATAGATGTAGTAAGAAAAAAATAATTTTATCTATATAATGTTTATACAATTTATGAAATTAAAAATAATTTTTACTAAACGTTGCTGATCCATATTATTGTTCAAATAGTGGCGCTACTTTTCTATCATAAAAAAATATCATATACCTATATTTTTTAAACTAGCTCTTGGATTTGGGTCAGACAATAATAATAGAAAGAAAGAAAAATTCATTTAATGCCACAAAACTAAAAAAATACAATTAGAATACTAATAACTAAATGCCAAATGTATAATTAAAATTTTGTAGCAAATCAGAATACAGACTCAACTGAATGCTGCACGAAGGAGATCGCACAGCGCTGTTTTTCAGTCTGCACCCTCAGGCCGATGTTCCGAAAGGTCTTAAAAATAATGCGAAATAAGAATATTAAAACTATTTATAATATTACCATTAGTATACAGTTCTATTGAAGAGTATGGAATTATAAAATAAATTGTAAAAAATTCCGACACGGGCAGGACTTGAACCGGCATCGTCAGCGTTCCGTGAACACTCTAACCTACCGAGGCTATCAAATCGGTAGCAGCTTGTTCAAACCTTTATTTTCGATTTTTAATCTATATCAAGTTTATAGTGCCATCAGGTGCATTAACAAGTAAACAATATTAAACTTTTCAAAGTAAAGCGATTGCGTATCGCGTGACCTACATTTAATTTTCAAAATATCCATATTTGTTTCGCACAAATAACATAATATAAATCGAATAAAGTTTAAAACATTCGCGCGTGTTTTGCAAACAGCAATTTGATGAAAACGTAAACTCTTAACATGCGGAGAAGCTCGGAAACTAAACAATTTTTGCCGTATCGCTCCTATCGATATTATAAACAAGAAAAATCGAATGAAAACAAAATATGGTGTGCGATTATATTTTATAAACAAGCGGTGCCTCGGTCCAGTTAGATTTCGCGGAAGGAACGTGATCCACCACGCCATAGACGCCCTTTGCAATAATTATTGCTTTTGACAGGTAGCAAAAATAATAACACGTTCAAAATGAAGCACTGTCTTGTAGGCGAGTAGTACACATTATATAAAACACTTTTTTTTTCAATCTAGTATACATTTTAGGCGTTTAAATTAAAAAATAACGGTTTAAAAAGCGAAATATATTACTCATCTACAATTTATTTCGCTGCGCTATCGCCACCGTGGTAGTAGGGTCAGCCTTCATGTTGTGTGGTGATTTTATTCCGTCTTCCGTATATGACTGTGAAACATAAAGAACAGTCTCGGTCGGACCGGACACAGTTTGTTCAAAAACTTTCAAAATAATTAAGTACATCAGTAGAAATTAATGTTTGTCCGTGCTCACGTGAATTTTTACAATTCCGCATCCCAAGGGTAAAAAACAAAAAAACTAAACTAAAACTGGAACTCTATTCTTATAACAGCTGTTGGGTATCTGTTTGTCGTGATAATTTATGCCGCTGAAACAAACTATAAAAAAACATTCTACCAAACAAGAAACGCGTTTTGTTCGATATCACTAAATGATAGCAAAAACACTACTAACGAAATTACTTTAAAAATAAAGACATAAATTAAAATTGAAATGTAACATGTAAGTGCACCAACCGTTGTGTACCCAATCAATGATACGGTACCCTTTGTGAGGAAGGAACACACACTTAGCCGGTGTCATCTTATACATTTTTTTAAAAGCTAAACAGCTTGTTACTTGGGCCATTTATCGAGGAAGGCTATAAAATCACGCTGCAACCAATAGAAGAAACAATGGGAAGTGTAGAAAAAGCGGGCAGAATTATTCATGTTTGAGGGCACAAAAAAAAATTGTACCTCTACTTACATAATTTAAAAAAATATCCGTGACATTATACGTCTATCACTTAAGACAAACTCGCAAGAACCATTTTATTCGTAATCAAAATTTTGTCGAAATACTATATAGGGTAAAATAATTTTTTTCCGGTGAGCTAGTTTTTATTTAACCATTTGACTAAAATATATTAGTATAAGCTGAAAATATTCTTTATCAACATATTTATAATATCCACTATCTCTTCTGATAAGTTGTGTAAACAAAAACACTGTTAGAAGAGGCATATATTGATTATAATATGGACGAATCAAATCGTAAAGATATACACATTTTACTTGTGAAATATACAAGGAAAAAATTTTAATATATATATATTTATTAACTGATGGTGTAAATGCGTAATGCACGCCCACATCGGCCAAGTGTGACGCGAGGAGTGTGGTAAATCGTATAGCCGACCAGACCCACTAAATACACCACCAGCCCTCTACGGTGCTTGGAGTGAGCCCTGGGATCACATACTGTAAAATAGCCTAAATAACTTTCTAATTCATAGACAATAATAAGAAAATAACCCCAATTGTAAAAATGTTATCTCGGTAGCAATGCTAATAACTAACGGGTCGTGGATTGTTTTATAATTTTTCTGAAACATGTTGGATGTTGTTTGGAAAAACGAAGAAAAAGTAAGGGGTTTATTTGATGGAAGATGCTCCCAGATAACATCTAAACAAGGTGCGCTGTCGACCTTTTAGAAAGAAACAGACTGTAACCGAATGTAACGCGATTAAATATCTCTGTGGTGGATGTTTCGTGACTCGGGCGGGAATTTAGATATTATTACCACTCATTGACAATCCAGATTTTCAGACATACATCATACATTACTTAATTAGAAACGTCATCTACTAAGAAACTACTCGGTAGGGATCGAACCTGCGACCCGTTGATTACAGTTGTTGATCGTTTCCCGAAATATCTGAATGATTTATTTTATTTACTGACGACAGTAGCTGTTGTGATGCAGACTTGCCTTATATTGTAAACCATTTTTTCCCCCCCGGGATTAGAACTCAGGACCGCACTTATCATATTGCAACCATTGAGCTATAAATCCAGTTTATAATAACAATGTAGTGACCCGAGAGATGTCTATGTACATTTTTATAGCGTCACAATCTCTTCTCTTATAATAAAAACATTTTTATCGCATTGATACGATATTTGGGTCAAGGTATTCTGTGGATCAATGGTTTTGACAATCTTGATAATTACTGCTTTAATTAATGTAGTTTGTGACGTACTCAAAGCCGCGAACATTTCTTTCTAACGGTTTTATTTGGGTCAAAATTAGAAATTGAATTTTAAGTACCTTACTGTTGTCAGATTGATCTGAAATTCGGTACACACATTTAATTTAGATACAATATATTAAAATCAAGAACATTATAAATCCAAGATGGCCGCCGATACATAATGGCGGATTATATATTTTTCCTTAACCCTCTCAATATGGGTATGAAATGAAAGGGCTACAGTATTAACACACGAAGACTATCTAAAACTACAATAAAAAGAAAAAAATGTAGTTTTCAATGCACAAAAAATAAAACCGTGTAACTTATAAGTTTTACTGATTTTTATATTATAATGTATTTATGGAATACTTAGCTAGTGTCAGCGATTTCGTCCACGTATAACAGTTATTTTGTCCACCAAAACTTGTTTTTGCAAACCTCCTATTCAATTATATAAATTTACGCTATTGCCCACGACGTCGTCCGCGTCCAGTGGCGTAACTATACCGTTCGAGGCCCGTGGCAAATTCATCGAATGGGCCCTCCCACTTCCCCAATATATAAAGAAGCTGAACCAACAATTGATATTCCTCGACAGGGCCTATTCGGCTAGGATTTTGCCGGCTTGCCACCCCAAGGTTTTGCCACTGTTCGCGGCCCGGCGTTTTTGGAAGTTAATCTAAAGATAGACATATACTATCGCGGACATATTTTTAGATTATTTCAAGAGGAATCATTCTTTCATACAGATTTTTTGAGAAATCTTGAACCCTTTTTCGCAGTACGGAACGAAATCCCACAAGGATAATTTTCCCCATTATTTCTACGCTCTTTCTTCGCTCCTATTAGTAGTTGCGCGTGTTGGGTTCATAATCATGGTACGTGGGTTTTGTTCCTACCAGTTCCTACATATATCTAAAAATATTAGACTTCGCCTTGATAATCTGGATATTGAATAGGTGGTAGGAAAAATGTAATTCCTGAGGAATAACACACACGATCAGATGTAAAAATTCGTGAATTGATTTTGAAATAACCAAAGATAAAATAGGTCAACAGTACATCTTAGTTAGAATTTAAATATTACATGGCCTGATCTATATACCTTCAAAGATGTCCCTCATGTTTGTCTGTTATAAAAAAAAGATTCCCCGGTCCGGGCGACTACATTAATCTCCGGTTCACTGATTTCATTAACCAACAAGTAGTGATATGACATAGAGCTATCAAAGAGCTACAGAGATAGTAAAAATAATTAATTTAACGAAAAAAATAGAATTCATTTATAATTTTATTGTTTTTTTTTTGTTTCAGAGACCAATGGTGCAACTACCTATACAGGTAAAATAACGCTTTTTATATGTATATAAAAACAAAAAAAAAAGTATTGTCAACAAACATATAAAATATTTTAAATTAAACACTCTTGACGGTCTAAAACTCAAAATATACAGCTGCTGCTATCTATAACGTTAGGTCGTAGTTAAATTTATAGTCATTTTACTAAAACTACACATTAATTTTACTACTAAAATTAAAATCAGTACAACTTGCGAAATGTATGGAGATAATATGAAATGTTTATATTGTTCTATCACTACTAAATATTGCTTTAGGAAAATCCAGGAAGGAAAAACTAATCGTAGCCGCGTAGCACAATAGACCTCTATTGTTCTACGGCGTAGCTAAGCTACGAGAACAAAGGACTACATTTTTAGTACGGGCCTTTAGGTTTTTCACGGCCTCGTTGGTCTATTGGTAGAAACGTACGGCTTATTACCAACGGGTCGCGGGTTTGATCCCCAACGGGTCCAACATTTTTCTAATCAATTTATATTTTTTATAAAACATGTTGGGAAGTCCGGGTCATGATGAGAAGGCCGTGAAGGTTTCAGTCTGTGGATTTCGAAATATGCAATACAAAATAAAATTATTATGCTATATAGGCTGGGGTATATCACCTACTATATAAGTCGAGTGAACCCCGTGCTTGTCTGTTCTCCTCTATCATTAAAAAAAACAGTCGTAGGCGTCAAATTTACTAACATTTTTTGAATTGGTTCATCAACATCAACATCAGTCTGCCACATTAAAATTTCAAAATAAAAATTTCCTACAGTCCTGATCGGACCCAAAACTATATTTTACTATGTTAGTAACATGAGTCAATAAAACAGACATTGTAATGTGTCCGCCCCATGCTTAGTACTTATAGCGTTATGAGCGTGACTCATCGTACAATAAAATTCTCTGTCACAAATTATTTCTCATTAAACTCATAAATCCCTCATATCGTAATGTCCTTACAAATTTCATTTATTCATAAGGTACACAAACAAAACACAAACTATTATAAACATATAAGTTAAAAAACATTAATAGTCTCAGTTACATGCGTACACGAGAAACTATATGTACTGTTATAAAAAATAATACATATAAGTAGAAGTTATGTTAAATATGTTATCTTACGGTAACATCATTTTTGTAAATATAAATTAGCTAAAATATTTCACGTTTAAAATCGTTGAAGTGTTCTTTTTTTATATATACCAAGTGGTGTATCAAATACACGTTCACGCTAGTGTTTTGTGCATATCTGTTTATAACTTTATTACTTATATATCATTTATAAGTTACAAGTATTAATTTAGCTTATTGGTGTGTATATATGTCTTATTACTGCATTTTTTATCATTTACACAAAAAGAAAACATAAGAAGCTTAATGCACAATCCCGCACGCAAACAAGGGTCGCCATTTTGTATTATCATATTTTGTGCTTGTACTTGAATAAATGCGTCCTTAATATTTGAAGAGCACAAAAACATTTAGTATATATTGTTGTCTTATAATCTTAAATTATAAATTTAGATTATACGAAGGAAAAATAAGATATATTCAAATCTTAAAGAGACATAATATGTTAAAATTATGTATTATGATTGAAAAATATATGTGAGTAGAAGAGTAGTTGAAGCGTGCTATCATCTCTAATTTAGTGGTCTGTTTTCATCACGAATATAGTAGTCCATCATTGTGGCATGGTGGGTCTGTGTTCTTCTAAGAGCGTACTTTACCAAGATGTGGGATAGATGGTGGAGACGTAATCCCCCTATTTTTGTTGCTTTAGCTGACGTTTTGTGATGAAAAAGTCGTATAAGCTTTTATTAGTACCACAAAACTTAACGTAGCTTTTTAACGACACGATCTAAGTTAACGACACAAAAAACTGGTTAAATACGTACATAAGTGTGACGTGTATAAATAAAAAATGAGAATTACATTGACAATACGGGCAGGACTCGAATCGGCACCCACAGAGATCCGTGCTGTTGCTCTAACCAATAGAGCTACCGTGTCCTACTCATCATCTTTAATTTTTTTCGTAATTTAAACCTAAATGTGTCTGCAATAAAATGTGAAAAATATTAAAGTTTTCTTTAACTAGAAAAAAAAATAGTACCTAACTGCTTAAACTGTGCTTAGACCGAGAAAAGCTAAATAGTTACGAGATTTAAGATTTTTAATACACGATAACTTCTTTTCAATCTAAAGAGGTTTTAAATATTATTTCTATGTGTCAAATTCAAGAAAAACAAAAATGAACGAAACGGTTAAAATGCGAAATATTAGTAATACTTATTTTTAATTTATAATTACTTACAAACAAGATTACTAAAATATATTTCACGTTCTAAACCGTTAAGTGTTTTATTTTAATGTACACTACCCGCAACCTACAAAGTTGCAAATACTGCTTAAATAACGAGGCAAATAATTACTTTCATGTAAATGCATTCTCTAAGATTCGTCTGAGAGGATTTTAATTTAAACCGGAGCCTCACTTTACGTTAATATAGAAGTATAGGATACCTATATCTATCTAGACTATAGTGTCTTAGTTTTATTGTTCTTCCAGTCCGCCATTAGAGTTTATAGCGCAAGAGATGATGTTTCACAGCGTGTCAAATAAATATAATCATATATTTGTGTCTTATAAAAAAATTAAAACAAAAAACTCATTATTTATATGTCACCAAAATATTGTTAAAATTAAAAATAAATAAACGATAATTACGTTAATCCTCTTATAATTATAAAAACAACTGCATTGCTTACAAATTATAAATTTTTGTTTAAATAAACATTTGCTTAGCCACGATTAGTCATATGTTTTTTTCTTTTAATTATTAATACATCTGAGTCTCTCGGAATATATTTTTTGTTCATTCGCTGTACAGTCTGCATTTAAACCCTTCTGTACATTATTAACAGTCTAAAGACCTTTTAAATAAAACCCTTTACGGTTTAAAATGCTATAAAACTTTTTGAAAAGATTCTAAATTGTCCTGCTTACGACATTAAAGTGTACTCTCGCGTAAACTATAGGTTTTGAGATCTTTGTTAATGATCTTTTAGTTTCATTTTTATCATCTTTATATCCAATATCTATAATTAAAATAGGTCGACAACTCATTTTACTGATATAGTTATATGGATGGAGAATTCGCCTTCATTAAGTTGACTCCATGCTTGTCTTTGTCTGTCCTGAAAAAAATTAAACAAAATTAAAAATTACCATTACCAATTACTGTCGTTAAAATTTGATTAATAAACATATAAAAATAAAAACTGTTAGTAATAATGTGATTTAAGGATTTTATGAAAATATGAAAATAGTAGTAAACTCCTGAAGCTGAAAGGCGGTCGCTTTTCAGCTCTAAAGGGCGTCACTGTATAGAGGGCGTAACTCCGCCCATCCGCTCATAAGCGAAACCTTCGACTTAATATTTTTTGCTACTACCCACGCAAAGCCTTCTTAACGAGAACCTAATTATATTGTGGTTCGCGGTCGATTACGTAAAATTTAATTCTTTCAGAAATCATTAAACACCATATCAGAACTCTCTACGAGTTTAGCAAATTGTAATTACGATAAACTTGTTAAATGTCATCGATGATAAATATTATGATAATTTAAGTAATAAATTACTGTTTATAAGGAACGATAGAAATAACATATAAAATATAAAAATGATTTCATTTATTTTCCTTGTGTTTTGTGATTGTTAAATGTTAAGCTGTTCAGCTGGATGTCTGACATCGATGAGACAAATCGATATGTACTAAATCAACTGCTAATAAAAATGTCGATAGGATAGGACCGCCTGTTACACCGTGCGCAAAGTTTTGATTGACTTTGAATCGCGGCTAACGTCATCGATACTTTAATAGCTGTCTTTAGGGTATTGGAGGAAGACAGATATGTGAACTCCATTACTTGGTGGTAGGTAAAATATCCCAGCCATATACAACAAGAAGCGCATTACAATTTTGACTTAGGATATTCCGAAATCCACAGACTGAAATCGAAACGCGATTAAACCTAACGCTTTTTTCATCTGCGGACGGTGGTTAGATACCCCACGGAACCCATTCGATATCTCCATTTCCGGTAGAAGTCAAATATATTTCAGAAAAAAATATAAGCAAATTGATTAGAAAGATGTTGTAACCGTTGATTGATTGAGGCTCAATCTAGCCAACCCAGTGAATCTTGGCAGATGATGTTTACACATTGTTGTCCTTTAACATCACAGTTTATTGATGTTTCACCGTAGAGAACAACAGAAATCGAACTCCCTACCACGAGTGACAAGACTACCGTCATCCTCAATCTAACACTTAATATATCTAAATTAAAAGAATTTTATGGATAGACGACAATAATGGTGATAGACGTCATAGTATGCTGTTGTTCGTGAGTTCGTCTTTGTGACAGATTATATAGCTAACATGTGTTATTTGTAAATATTAAAGTATCTAAGTGTAGGGTTTTAATGATACAATTTTATAGAATAATCTATAGGCAATGTCATTATTTTTTTTTATACTAAAAAAATATCGACTATCGGTGTAAATGCATTCAAGCATGCGCACACACCTTCCACAGAAACAATTGAATAAAATCCATCTCAAATTCTGTGAAGATATTTTACTGAAACGATTCCTTTATTAAAAACCTTACCAAAATATACTTAACAATACAGTTAATAAAAGTTACAAATTGATTTTAGATTGAAGAAAATTACGACACAGGCAAGACTTGAGTTCACAAATACAGTACTTCAGTTGGTTATAGCAACAGCACGGAACGCTGTAGATGCCGGTTCAAGACGAGTCGTAATTTTTAAAAAATGTATAATCGATTTTAATTTTTTTATTGCCATCATGTGAATCATTTAAAATTTTTCTAACAATACATTTTATTTCAGTACCCAATATACACGTTTTTTAGCTTGTATCTGTCTATTCTTATATTTGACAAGACATGAAAAAAATTCGAACGATAGCCGTTGAGAAACGTTCGCCGTTTGAAAAAATAAACACTTTGCATCGATACCACTTTGCGATGCGCGCGCATGCGCGGGACGGGGGCCAGAGGCTGTCAGAAATATGCAAATTAATCCATAAAAAAGCAATTTAGGATATCCACTAGTCTTCGCCTAGTACATCTAATCGATCTTCTAGCACTCGATCGAGATGTATTGTTGCTTTCGGGATTATTGTCGCATGTTTGTCTATCAAACGGATGCGTGCGTCCCGTTCTCCTGCAACGGCGCATGCTCCGCTATAATGTTTATATTATTTGTATTTGAGCTGTGTATCAAGTAAACTATAACTACCACAGCCGTAGCGCCAATACTGAGGGCGAGCGGCGCCCCTCCCCGCTTCGGTAGTTAAATATTTCTTGCTTATTTCGACCTAGCATTGTTGTTGCCGCCGCGTAGCAGGCTGTTGTGTATTGTTTAGATGCGCGTGGCGCGAGCAAATATTCCTTTTTTATTCTCGATATAGACTGGCGGTTCCGTATATTGTTTTCGATAGATATTTAGGATAATGCACCGCGTTGCAGTGTCGTAAATAATTTGCATCCGGGAAGTGCATACGCCGCGGTACTTATGAGTGGTGATTTCTGTCGCTGTTCAGTTTCGGCTCTCGATATCTGACTGTTTTTTGGAATGGAATTGTATTACGAAACTCGGTATAGTGAGTGAAGGCTTCGACGGTTTTAAATAGGGGACCTCGCTGAAATATCGAAATTAAAGTCATTGAATTTTATGAGTGTTTTCGGAAATGATGAAATTATATGTAAGTACATTGTAGAGCGTAAAACATTAAGAAAAGTAGTAACAGTGCTTTTTATAGAATAATCGTTATTTCGTTCAGCTAAAGCTTAAATAGTTAAACGTAGTTGTAGAGAATGCCGCGCAAAAGTTTTGAATTTGGAACTTATAAGCACGTGGATCGTCGCTTATGTGCGCTCGGCCAATCACGGTGTCGCTTATAAGCGGTCGACCAATCACAGGCCACTGTACAGCGCCGCTGTTAACAGCTGATAAGAGACACTGAGAGGAAAAAGCTCGCGTATGGAAAATTGGGTTTCTCGAAAAGTTTACGTGGTTATATTTTAAACAAGATATTTACAGGCTGAATTTTAATAAACAATTTAGTACTTAAGCAATTTTTTTTCAATAAATGTAGCTAATAAATATAGATAACATTGAAATTCTAAAATAGTGAATAGAATAATTTTATTAATCTACCAAAAAATGAAATAGACTTAATGATAAGTGAAAATTATATTTCGCATCTTTTTTTCATTAATTTATTAATGATAATATAATGATTAATTATCTTTTATAAAGACAATAATTACATTCCCAGGTTCTAATAGATAATTATCGCGAACATGATATTTTAAGGGGGGTTGGTTGAGGCCTATTTAGACGGCATATTTTAATCAATCGAAGATATTATTTCGAAAAGTCGATAGCTTGTGGTTTAAATATTCTATCATATATTGTTGAATATCCGTGTACTTTTGAATTCTAAAGAATAACACAAAAATAAAAGTATTTATATTTTTTATTTGTTTAAGGTCGTCTTCATAATATAATTCAGGTACAATATAACTTATTAATTATTTTAAAATTAATATAATAGGCCCGATCAATTTGCCTTTGAGACAAATGAAAGCTTTATAAAAGTTGTAAAAATATTGTTTTTGATAAAAATGCTGTTAACATTTAAATGTTCGTTGATATAATAAGTTTTTCGTAAATCTGTTTAGATAATATTCTGGAACTAGCTTTTAGGAACTATTAGTTTCTTGCATGTAGCATCGGTTTTCGAAGGACACTATCTACGTCTGTACTATTTTTTGAATATTTAGTCTGTAGATTTAGAACCAATAATATTACTACATACAGACTCTATTAACTAATTGTATGTAATAACTCTTAATAGTCAAACTATGATTCTTAATAGAGGACGATAGAGAAAATTATGGGGTTTTCTTGATGTGAAGTAATTCAGCTATGTATCATCTAGACAGTACACGGTCGACCTATTTTAGCTTTGGTTGTTCGGTTACTGTCTTATAAGTCTGCAAATTATAAATATAAAAAGTATTTCCGTTACAACGAGACATACATACAACATAATGTTTACAATTATATTATATACCTATATCTAGCGGCGACCTGAAAATACCTGAACTGACAGTAGCCGTGCTCGCGTGACATATTAACTAATACATTTTGCGTTTGGAACGTTTGAACGGTTGGAAGTATTTAAATGTGTACTACTAGCGTAGAATACATCTTGATTAACAAATGATTCGTTTTGTTAAGTCGTATTATTTTAATTTAACATTAAAATTTATATTATTTTGAATTAAATTTTCCTCCTGACTCTCGTTCTCAAAGATTATAGTTTTAATAAATTTACGAATACAGAAATGGAAGCCTTAGACAAAATCAAGTTACTTTTGAAGTAATCTAAGGGTTTATTTATAGTTTTTTTTTTTAAATTTGCGTTAATAAATTTTATATAATTGCACATTGTAAGCAAAAGATTGTGGACATTACAATTATTTTTTTGTATTTGTGCCTTCAAAGCAATGGGCAGTTAGAACTATGAATCTTGCCCAGTAACTTATTTTAATTTTTTAAAAATTTAAATTTATTATACAATATATTTGTTTCCATTTCCCACAACAATCATATTATATATATATAGCTATTTACAAACGGAGAATATAAGTCAACTACGGATTCTCAATCTTAATGAAATATATCTTATTCGATTCGTATCAAATAACTAGAGATTGCATCGTATTATGTCATTTTTTTTATTCATCTTTTATTTATTGTCTATGACAGAAATCTATGAAAGTACAAGTTACATAAACTTTATTTTATACACGTTTTCTAATATTTTATAATCAACATTTTGCTTTGTACCAGAATCAATTAAAGTAGTAAACTAGTCTAAAGAGACACGTACATGTTTATTTTCAATAGGTGATTATTTATAAAAAAAAACTGTTTTGTATACGTTTCACTTTACGGCAAGTATTTGACTTCTGTGCCCTGCCCTGCAATATATTGGTTCCTCGGGATTCGAACCCACGACCTGGGCTAGGCTACGCTTAACCATTTAGCTAGAGAGGCGGTTTAGTTATATATACGAGTTAAAATAGTCTCACAATCATTAGAATTTCTGTTCTTTTCAAACAAATATATAGAAATACTTTAACAGTTTAAAACGCGATATATATTAGTTAAACTTAATTGAAAAATATTTTTAACTACGGCCCGACGTTTCCCCGTCCCTACGGCTGCTGCAAAGCATCCGAAACTTCGGGCCGTATTAAAAAATGATTTTCAATTAAGTTTAATTAATATATATCGCGTTTTAAACTGTTAAAGTGTTTTATTCATATGTGTACTACTCGCGTTAACTACAGACAGTATTTTTACAAATTTGTTTCAAAAGAACAGAAATTGTAATAATTGTAAGACTATTTTATGATATACAATAATGATTTTCATTAATGTATATCGCGTTTTAAACCGTTATAATATATAAACAAATATATTAGTTGACTTAGTTCATGTAGTATGTAAAAAGGACTTATCGTTGTAGCTTTGTTCGGGTATGAGTCGGTCTCTTAAAAGCGGGTAGGCGTGGCACTTTTCAGTGGGCGTTTCTGATTGGTCGGCCGCTTTTCATCTCGCCGCGCTTATAAGGTGGGTGTTTTGCCGCTTTTCAGTGGCTCTCAGTATTACTATAGGTAGGCGTTCTCTACTCTTCAAGTTTTTTAATATTTATGTCTGATAGCTTATTTAAAATCTAGCGGCGTTTACTACACGGAACCGATTTTAAATAGATTTAAAACTCGATATATTACAATTGTTATTTAAAATACTGTTCACTAATGGGGCATGGGGCTAACACTTTTTCATGTCTATTTTGCTACACGCTCTATTGTTATAGATCGTTGATTAGATTTTTGTGCTGATATAAAACACTTTTAACTTCTCTTTCGGCGAGATTCAAACACAGCAAAGTTGTATATTTCCTAAATTGCTTTCACGGCCATCGTTCAGTATATTCTTCGAGCAATCGAGGGGTTGATGATGGTGCCGTCCACACGTCCAAACCTCGAGAACCTCTTCTCGCTCACGTCGGCCGAACAGCCCGAAAGACAATGATATGCTGTATATTTCTTATTTAAATAAAACACTTTAACGGTTTAAAACTCAATATATTTTGAGTTAACTTGTTTCAAAGTTATTTTTAACTACGTTTCGGATGCTTTGCAGCAGGCGTGGTCGCGGGGAGACATATATTTCTTGTTATTTAAATTTATAATTTTATTGACAAAATTCTTTATTTTTGCTTTTTCATTTGCCAGCTAGATTTTTATAAAATGTATTTTTAACACATTCTATTAAACTTTACAATGAACAGTGACAAAAGCAAGCTCATTGAACGATTATAGTACCTTTGTGAAAAGTAATATTTACGTAGAAATCAATAAAATAAAACGATGACTTAGCAAAGTTGATTCCCGCTAACTAATCAATTGTTAGGGAATTAATAAGAAGTGTTTAAATTCGATTTGACTATAAATATTGGTGAGAGAAGAATACTACTATGTTGTAAGCAGTGAGACAGGCATATTATTACTTATTACACAGTGTGAATTCCCGTTTTCCCAGATGGGGCATGGGGCAAACATATTTCTGTGGCCGATTCACTGATCGGTTTTACGGTCTAACTTTTCAGCAGCCGTGGTCACAGTAAATTACATAAAACATAAGTTACTTAATATATTTTATTCAAACAATACTCTCTTAACGGTTTTAAACGCGAAAATTAATAGTTTATTTATTTTTTACTACACACAACGTTTTGGTAGGATTTTTCGCAGCAGATGTACGCGGGGGGACCGCGGCTGCTGATTTGGAGTTTTAAATCGTTGAACAGTGTTTTATTTCTCCCGTAAATTAGAGAAGTTACAAAGAGCCTTATTAAAGTAACAACAACTTTTATATTCCGCGTTCTAAACCATTAGCAGTTGTTTTATTTAGAATAATATCCACTATACGTGATTCATTTATACCTATCGTATTACATTGTTTTGTTTTTTTTCTCGAAAACGATCGTGCTTTGTTTAATGTGACGGTGGCAAAACAATAACATCGCTTGTTGATACAAACCAAAGGTGCACTAAATGCACAATTTTATCAAACCACTGCAGTACGTGAGCTTATGATATTGAGAGCGCTGTGTGGTCCTACTTAATGTTAAACTAGCTGTGCCCGCGACTCCGCGTAGCATTTTGAGCATGTGCCAGCGATTTTTTTCGCGTCGAAAATTTAATTTCGGCTAATAAATTCATTTTTGCCAAGCATCTTTATAATTCTTAGCTGTAACCCGCAACGTCGGTTAATCGTATCTCGTCAAATACGGTCTATAGTTTACGCGAGTAGTACACTTTTAAATAAAACACTTTAACGGTTAAAAACGCGATATATTAGTTAAACTTATTTGAAAATGATTTTTAACTTTGGCCTGACTTTTCGGATGCTTTGCAACAGCCGTGGTCACGGGTCTGCAAAGCATCTGAAATCGCGTTTTAAACCGTTAAAGTATTTAAACGTATCTCGTCATTCACAGACAAATATTTTCACGGAGATTTTTTTTAAATAAGAATCATATTTTCGCAGAGCACTTAACGGAGGTCCTCAAAGATGGATATTTTCCCCCCTTTTTCCACATTTCTAGCTGTTTTTTCGCTTCTATTAGTTGCAGTCTGATGTTTTATAGTATATGGGCTTTGATAATAAATGGGGAACAAAGAAATACGATTTAAATTGTACCTGAGATAAGCGCGTTCAAACAAGCAAACTCTTCAGCCTTATAAAATTAGTATAGATATTAAGATTTATAAGCAAACAGTCTTAAGTCGAAATCTCGGAATATAGACAACATTATAATAAATATGTATGGCTCGGTACGTGCTCAACATCGTAATAATTTGAAATAAATATACAACAAGTGCGACCCAACACGTCTCAAGTAATAAACCGCTGAATTTGCTCAAGTTAATTTATTTCCGGCTTCCCCTATTCTGCAGACAGACATTTTCCTATGTCTCTTACTGTAATCGATCTAACGTATCGCAGTTAGTCATTGTGTCTAATGCCTAACCAATTGTAAATAAACCTTTCCCCCTTAAACGATCTAAAATATGTCCGCAACACTATCGGCCTTATTACAAAAAAATACTTAAACCAAAACTGCGGAGTCTGTGTTAACTCTCAAACGATGGTGGTTAGTACCATACTTAGTCCAATTCAAACGTTAAACTTTGTTTCGATTTCAAATAAACTAGGGTTTAAACCAGGTTTCAGAGTTGTTTTAATAAGAGTGTTTTGTAATAAGCGTGTATATCTTTCAAGATTAAATTGCAAGAACAACGGGACGCGACCGACGTTGTGGGTTGTTATTTAGTTTTGGGTTGGGTTGTTGTTTAGATTTAAAAAGATTAGAAGTTCTGTAACAACAAATTTTGCAGCCAAAAATAACTATTCGACGCGGACGAAGTCGCTGGCACGGCTAGTGTTTCACATACGTTATCCACTCACAAGGACTTTCTTGATGAGACCATATATTTCGAATCCAAAATTAATATTGTTCTGCTTGGATTTGAATTTAGAACCACAATGAAGTTTGACTTGACTATTAATACTTAATTAAATAAAACACTTTAACTTTTTATTACGCTAATGATATTCGTGAACTTATTTTGTAATTAATTTTAACTAAGTACAGTCCGACGTTTTGGTTCCTTTGCAGCCGCAAGCTAATGTATTTCGCGTTTGAAACCGTCAAAAGTGTTCTTATTACAATAATTAATGACTATGTTTTTGAATTAGTTTTATTTTAGTCTGTTCCACAGTTAGAAAGAAGATTTGACGCCTCGTCTATTCAAAATGAATCATGTCTAGTCATAACTGTTCCTAGATTGTTTTTGTTATATAGGGTGTTTATAAAAAATAGTACATGACATAGTTTACATTAAGCACTGGCTACAGTTTCATGTTTACATAGCACGATGAAAACAACGGGTCTAGAACCGGTGACCTCATCGCGTAGCTCATAGTTCAAACATGTTACATTTGTTTCATAGTTCGTAAGCTTTACATTTAAATAAAACAGTTTTAACGGTATAAAATGTGAAGTGTATTAGTCTACTAATATAGCAGTTTCTATTTTGACTTTAGGGATGCCCTCCTACTTTAGTCCCCCAGTTACCACAGCTGATGTTAAGTATCAAGTACGCGAGTAGTGCACATTTAAATAAACCACTTTTACGGTTTACAACACGAAATATATTAGGTAAGTTATACTCCGGCTGTTGCAAAAGTATTTTATATCGCGTTTTAAACCGTTTTAAGTGGTTTATTTAAATGTGCACTACTCGCGTAAACTGGAAACAATAATTAATCGCCATCAAAGAGGAGGCGGCAACTAAAAGAACGCTTTGCACAACGTTCTCAAACAAATCGTGAAATATGAATATTTTTTTTATAACATGACAACACATTTTAGTACCTGCTTGTCCATAGTAATAAAATAAGTCAAATATCGCGTGTTTGTTAGGTAAACTGGCTAAGACAACAAATAGGTGGGCGAGTCGATAATAAATACTTATTTGTGAGATGTATTATTTTTCATTGTAGGGTTGCCAACATTTTGCGGCGAACTTCAAAAAAAAAGTTGACAAATAATAATAAATTATAAATTGAAAAGATCTACAACAAGGGCAGGACTTGAACAGCGTTCTGAGCTGTTGCTCTTACCAATTGAACTATCGTGGCCACATGTGTACATCGTCGAATCTTTTAAACCTTTCGATACATGCACCGCGCATTGTAATTTCAACCGTGCCCGTGTCGTATTTTTTTTTTTCCAATTTATAATATATTTTTATTTTTATAGTGCCATCATGTGCAATAACATGTGAAAAGTGTTCAAAAATAGCTTTTGTCTGTTATAAAAACATAGTACTTACATCATAATCAACAATGGCTGCACACTATTGTTCCTAGCCTCCAATCTATCCCGGTCTGTTTCCAGTTCTGTACACCTAAGATTTTCATGTTCCTTAACAACTGCAGCCTCCGTATCCCAGGCCTTTGTTTGCCTCCTGTTTCAGAGTTTAGCAAGGTCCTGGAGCTCTTTCATCCGCAAATTTCAGCGCATGTCCCATCCACTTAAGTCGTTTGCTTTTAGTAATCCTCCTAAAAATAAAGTATTTTATGATTATAAAATGATTTATTATAACATTATTAATGTTAACGCGAGTTTATAATTTAGGATTTCCTTGTTACTTTTCAATGTTAAAATGAGACTTTATTTTTGCTTAATATATTATTTTATTTACAAAATATTTTTTTTTTATGATGGAGAAAGACGGAGAAGCGTGGTGTTCGCTTGATGAAGTACCCCAAACAAATAACATCTATTCAAGATGCGGTCGACCTGGTTTGCTTTAGCTATTCGTAAATCCATACACAGAAATCTAAACGTGATTAAACATCAGGGCTTTTTATCTATGGACGTTACCACGGTACCAGACGAAGTCTAACCTTTTCAGATAAAAATTAAACTGATTAAAAACATATTGGACCCGGTGGTTATCGAACCCACGTATATCATTAGCCATACAACGCTACTATAAGAGTAACAAGCCAGTTGGGATATTTATTTATTTATATGTTTTTTTTATTTTATAGGTCCGTTGGCAACCCTAATTCACTCTGACGTCAGACGCTCATACACGTGCCGTTATAATTCTATTTGACACATTTTCAGCAAAAACTCCAACTGTGTTATTGTTTAATTATGATTGTCTGAAATTAAGTTTCCCTCGATGTGACTTGGGACAGGTTCGAATCTCGAGAAAAGATAATGATTTCGGTTGAGCAGCACGTTGGTTTCAACTACTATTTATCTGTAAAAAGGCGAACCGTTATAGCCACAGACCACACATGGAAAGAAAGGTGGTAATTGACTCTTTAAAAAATAAGAAATTATAATTAAAATATCAATGCACTTACTCGACAACGTATCTGCGATATGTCTAGTTGTAGCAAATAATAATTCATTGTATATAATAAGTGTTTTGCCAAACATTACGGACTAAAGTATTTTGTACTTTTCCTTTTAAGCCTGTTTCTGAAAGATCTCTTCGGTACTTCTTAGTCAGTATCTGAAATACTGAAAATGTTGAAATGAAAAACAATGACGTCATAAACATGGCCGACCCGTTTTTGGTTAAGTTTGGTTACACATGGGTACAATTCATTTGACGGGCTAGTTTGCCTAATGGAAGCGATGTGATAATATCACCGGGTCTAACATGTATCGAAATTTCACGCAAATCTCACCGTCCACAGATAATGAAGCGTGGATTTCCATATTCAAAGCCAAAAATAGGTCGACAGTGTCGATGTGCTGTTGACCCATTTATGTTATATGGCTGGCGTATTTCACCTTCTATCAAGTGTACGCGATGTTTGTCTGTCCCCCACCATAAAAAAAATAAAATGGTATTTTGAAGTCTCCATTGTTAGTGTATCAACAGCCTACTTTACCAACTACCTCCATATCTAGCAAATACGTATTATTTAGATAAACTACATACACTGTTGATTTTTTTAAGTAAACTTGCGTTGTGTGAAACCAAATTCGCGCCTAACAATACTGATTTACATAAAGCACGTAATGCGTTAGGAATTATCTGTTTATATACGAATAGTAAATATATATATATATATATATATATATATATATAACATTTAACGGTTTAAAACGCGAAATATTTATGTAGCAAATAATTTAACTTCGATTCTTTGTAAATAAGATTTCACGTTTTAAACCAATAAAAGTCTTTTATTTACTTTTTATAGGAAATGTTCTTTAATATAATAAATATACAAGAATATTTATAAAAAAAATCTCTACATTCAATAAATTATGAACATTGTTTTCTCGGCATTTTGGTGTGTGACTTCTGTTTATGAGGTCGGTAGTTGGAAATCCAGTCGTGCAATTAAATTACTTCGTAAATTCTTTCATTACCGCTTTCGATTTCAATCTGTGGATTACAAAATGCTCAAAGACATAATAGTAAGACAGTGCATCGTGTTTAGATGTTATACGGATGAAGTATTCTATTGAACTCCATACCTTACTGTCTTACTCTGTCATAAAAAATACATTAATAATTAACAACATATAATTGTTTTTGGGCTGTTCGGCTGACGTAAGCGAGAAGAGGTTACGTCGGTGTCGTAACACATTAGAGATTAGACATCAGGGCTTCTTACCATGGCATGCTATCCAACATCCTTTGCTAATTACATTTATTTCCACCAGGGTCCGGAGCCAGCGCTAAATTCAAGTCCGGGTGGTGCTACAAAGCCACCGCCACTCAACTCTTTCGAGCTGGACCGCTGTTTGGACAGGTAACATTATGTAAAAATTACAAACATTTGAGGGTAGTTTTCTTTTGTTAATGTATTTAGTTTATATACATATATATATTATAATTATTACCAATAAGTCCACCCCCTCGTGGTCGACTGTTGGTATTGTATGGCTAACAATTAATCAACTATGTTGGACTTCTTCTGGAAATGTGGACATTATAATAGGTGGTAGGAATATCGAAATTCCCACCGAGTCACAACCCACCGCCCACAGATTCAAAAATTAATGGCGTTATGGTTGCAGCCTGTGGATTTATAAATATCCATAGCCAAATAGATCAACAGCACATCTTGTCACCCCGTGCTTGTCTGTCCTTCTCTATCATAAAAAAAATTATAATTTTAATATTTAATTTTTGACGAACTCTACGACTACTAGGTCGCATCTTCCAGATGTAACTTTTTTTATATATATATTTTGTAGAACAGATTAGCTCGATTGATAGAGCAACAGCACGGAATTGTGATCGTCGGTTCGAATTCCGTCAGTTCTAAAATAAATTTACAATTTATATAATCAAACTCGTTTTTCCTAACATGCATAATTGTTTACAGACACTTACGCGAATCACGCAACGTTTGCTTTAATATTATAATATGTACGGTACCAACAATTTGTTTGGTTTAAGAATTTCCTAGTTTTTATTTGTCTTAGTGAAATCACGGTTCAACTATGCGCAAACAGGCGTTCAGATGTGAATCAAGTCGGCCACGATGTTATACCGTTGTCTTCAATCGCCTAAGTCACCAATATATTTTTTATAACTTATTATAATTTATAAAAAAATATATTGATGATGATTTATAATTTTTTATAACTCTATTGATGGAACCATAAAAATGAAAGCAAGTTCATCAAGAATAGTGACAGGCATAATTTGAACTTACGAAATAAGGATAACCTAGCTATCCCCAAATATAGGCTCCATAAAATAACTAATTTATTTGCGGGGAATTGTATTCGTATGTATATTTGCCAGTTAAGGTGTCAAATTTATCGATAAATAAATTTAAAAAAGTTATACAATTTCGATTGTCTCAAAAGGCGTATTGTCTGAACGATTTCTTCAATGACAAGACCGCCTGGCAGTAATAGGAATTGCTCCTTAGGTTAATAAATTCACAACAATGTTTTAGCTTATAAGACATGTTAAAAAAAGCCGGACTGAGTTTCTTGGGTGTTCTTCTCAGTTATGTTGCTCTTTTGAACACTCTGTAGAATCATGACGAGTTGACACTCAATTTTAAATTTTTTCGACGAATCTGAATAATTTTTAAAATTTTAAAGGGAATAAAGTATATTTTATTTTAATTTGAAGGCGAAATGTGGGTGGGGTCCATATAACATCTAAACCAGATACATTGTCTACCTATTTTGTGCTTTTTGATAGTCGAAAATCCACAGACCGTAACCGAAACGCGATTAAACTTTACGGTTCTTTTATCTGTGGACGGTACTTCGTGTCCCGGGCTGAATTTCGATATTCCTACCCACATGTTTGACATGAACATGAACATGTTTGAGAAAACTATAAATTGATATACATGTTGGACCCGGTGAGGGTCGAACCCACGACCCGTTGAAAGTGTTTTATTGCGATTCTTAAGATTAAATTTTTGCTTTATTCTAAAAATGTTAAATGTTTAAGAATTAGTTTTAAATTATGCGAGTTAATAAAAGCACCGATGAGCACCTGTTTATTTTTCAACTACCCGCAAAATAAGCAATTACTAAGACCTTACCTATACGTATCTAACTAATCCGTCGGCGCGACCTAGTTGGTATATGTATTTTTTTTCATTTCTACAACAAATTTAGGTAATCGTAGAGCAATATGTAATACTTACCTATTTCAGAGAGGAGTCTGGGAGGTGGGGAGGCGACGCGCGGCGTCGCAGGCGCACCTCTCCGCCGCGCCGCTCCCCGCCTAGAGACAATGAACCGTTGGCTCTTGCAAGGGTAAGAAAGAAACATTTTTGGGTATAAAGTAAGAAATAGTAGCTGAGAAGGACCTCAACGAACAGAGTTTATTTTTAGATAAGTTAAAAAAAACAAAAAATATATAGTTCAATTAGGACTCGTAGCCCTGTTAGAATAAATTGTATTTAAGTTTTATTAATAGTATTTATCTTGTTAACTGATTCTCTTTAATTGTTTCTTTGTTTCTATCTTCCATAAACAAAGGTTGCCTGGAAGAATTCGCTATAGGCTTTAAGGCCGCCTTTCCGCCAACCTTATATGTTAATTATTTATTTAATAAACCCTTATACTGTCTGGACTTTAAGCGAGTAGTACACATTTAAATAAAATATTTTAACGGTCTAAAACGCTATATATATTAGTTAAACTTATTTGGAAATTATGTTAACTACGGCCCGACGTTTCGCATGCTTCGCAGCGCGACGATTTAGTTAAACAATGTGCAATTATCTTTTGTCTAGGTGTTTTTATTTATATTCCTATTATTTTAGTTTGTGTTTTATTATTATTAGGACTTATATTTGTTTGCGTGGTAATACAGGCCTCCGCCCCTCCTTCACCAACGGGAGGTTCCGCCCAATCAAGTCCAGCTCCAGCTTCGCCCTCGGGTAGCACTAACGCTGGCGCCAGGTCCCCCTTACCGCTGGTCGCTCCAGACTTGCTCGCAATGCAATTGCTGGACCAGCACAGCCAGCTACAAGCTCTTATGAAGCAGCGGCTATTCCATCAACACCATATGCAGAAACAGGTATGTTATACACCTTTTTACAAAGTACAGTCGCGTGTCGAATTTAGTATACCATACATTTTCATAAAATAAAGTAACGTTTTTTTGTCATAAGTATTCTGATCAAGTGTTGTACACACAAACAGTTCTTGTGATTTCATCTTATAAGATACACATTAAAGTTTTTCGCACCGCACGCTATGGAAAGGAAAAATGAATAAGTTTTCCTTGCTTTTTTCGCATTTCCCAGTGGTTCTTCGTTCCTATTTGCCTGATTTTTTAGGAGTCTTCCTCGACAAATGTTTTAACCAACACAAAATACTAATCTAAAAAAACTAAACAAAATTTCTTTATTATGTTTCCATATAGTTTCAAAATAATAAAAAAAAATAACTTCATAAATTAATGGATTGCTTAGTACTGAGAATTTAAAATCGATTCGATCGACGACATTCCTGAATTTTTCTTCGTTTGTAGAACTATAAATTAGTTCTTGTACATAATAATTAATTTTGATAATAGTTTATAATTTAAAAATCCTAATTTAAAAGTCGATCACGAGTTGAAAATCGATTTTTCAAAAGAGACAACAAATTTGTAACGATGAACATACAATTGAATTCTAGCACATGTCTTCGGAGGCAGCGAAAAGATTGGAGCAGTCACGACTGCAAGACCAGATTAACTTGAACTTGCTCTCTCAGTCTCATCTCCAGCCTCCAGATACTTCACCTGGTAAGAATGGTGGCTACTATCCAACGTCTTTTAAGGTAGAACCATTACTACAGCTCCTTGCATTATCCAGGTTCTCTGCAGCAACAATTGGGAGCTCAACAGCAGCAGCTAGTGCAGCAATTGCAAGCGGTGCAGCGGCAGTATTTGATGCATGCACCGCTCTCCGTTCCGCCTAATGCACCACCAGGTAGATACAATTATTATGTCAAGTTAAAATGGGCCATTTTATAATTAATTTAAAGTAAATACGACTGTAAATTCAAAAAAAAATCACAACACGGGCAGGATTTGAGCCGCCATCAATATTCCGCAATATTTATTTACCTACCACCATGTTCCATTTTTATAAGAAAGGCTTGTTTATTTTTCAACTCTCAACGCATACTGTTTGTAGTTTACGCAAGTAGTACACATTTAAATAACAGTATTTAACGGTTTAAAACACAATAAAAATTAGGTAAATTATTGTACCTCACGTTTCGAATACCAACTACGATAGAACAGATGGCGCTAGCGTAGCAGTTTTCGCTTTGACATTAGAGACACGCTCCATCTTTAGTCTCCCCGACCACGACCGCTGCAAAGCATCAGAAACGTAATTTCTAAATAAATCTAACTAATTTATATTGTGTTTTAAACCGTTAAAATGTTTTATTTAAACTTTCAATTAATGTAGACATGAGTTGATATTGTCAATACCTTTTTTTTTATTCCACTATGCCTGGGTTATGGATTATAGTACTATTATTTATTTTTTTAGGACTAATGTTATGGGGCAGTGAAATCGAAGAACATCCATTGTACGGACGTGGAGTATGTAAATGGCCTGGATGTGACGCCCTCGCTGAAGACTTCCAAGCTTTCCTCAAGTAAGTTTGACAGTTGATAGAGAAGCTATGTATTTATTTAGTATAAACAATTAAAACGGCAATAGCCATTACATGAATTTTATATTAAAGATTAGGCAAGTCTAGGGTTAATATAAAGGAAAGTAATAAAAGTCTTAGTTTTTTAACATCCAAGTCCGATGCGCTGCCGACCTTTTCTGGATTTGGATATTAGAAATTATGTTTTCCCTTAAGTTCAGGTTGTCTGGAAGAGATTGTTGTTTAGCTAGGGCCGCTTTTTATTTACAAGCTAGTTCATAAGTTTTTGTAGTTATAAAACAAATCTTCTGGTGTTTATATTTAGTGAAGTTAAATAAATATGTGTCTGCGTACATGCATCAGGTTATCATCATCATCATCATCATCAGGCACGACACTGAGACGTACTCTGTCATTTTCTTTAAACTGTTACGCTATATCCGTAGCATTGTTAAACAAAACATTTGTAACAGTTTTAAACTAATCTTAATAACTGAATTCTTCTGTCACCACACTTACTAAAGCATTTAAAATGGCAGGTCGTTCTCGTTGATATTTGAATTGATAATTAGATTTGAGAATTTTTATTTTTGATTGCGAATTAGATGTCTTGCATGTTTTAAACCGTTAAAATTGTTATTCACCATGATTGCAAGTAATACATTTATAACAGTTCAAAACTGAATTCTTCTGTTACCACACCTACAAAAGCATTTGAAATGACAGAATGTTCTTGATGATATTTGAATTGATGATTTGTTATCGTTCACGTTTTAAACCGTTAAAAGTGTTATTAACGGTGTACACGAAATGTCTAGGCATCTAGAAGCAGCACACACTCTGGATGACCGTTCTGCTGCGCAAGCTCGGGTTCAAATGCAGGTGGTGGCACAATTGGAGCTTCAGCTAAGGCGTGAGAGAGACCGCCTTGCCGCCATGATGCGTCACCTCCACGCAGCCAGAGACACAGCCCACCACCATAAGATGCCACATGGTAAGAACCACAGAAGAATTCGTTTTTCTACCAGAAAATTTTAAGATGCCATTTTCAAGTGATAACCTAATCTAATCTAAGTTGCACATTACCATGTGCATGTACGGCATCACCTTATGTGCAAAATAAAGTGTAAGACTAAGTAACGCGTTACGTAACGAACGATTTAACTACAAGAACAAATTTTTAAACTTAAAATGCTTTATTTGCAAATTTTAAAGAAGGTAGACGGCGTAACGCGTAACCTGGGTTAGGTTCTTAACAAAGTTTTCACCTTAAATTGCTGTATGTGTAAGATAAAAGGAAGCTTGACAACGTTACGCGTTACGTAACACAACAGTTACTATTCTATACGAAGTTTTCAATTTTTCTTTTACAGGAGCCCCCAGTGAAGGTGCTTCACCTGGACCGGTTAGGCGTCGTGTTTCCGATAAATCCGGCGTGGCTATTGCAGGAGGTAAAAATTTAAAGTGATAATATTGATTGAGAAGAAAAAATTATATAATAACCTTTCTTTACACCACTTAACGGCTATAAACACGAAATGTATAAGTGGATATTACAGCAATTGTTTGACTTTTACATTGACTTCGACTGGTGCAAAACAAAATGTCGGGTCGTGATTAGATTAACTTTCATTTAACTCATTTATTTACGTCGTTAAATGTGTTTGTAAAGCAGCTCTGGTGATGGGGGGACTGAATATGGTGGGTGTCTCTATCGGCAAAACTGCTACGATAACGCCATCAATTGTAAATCAGTTTAACGAATAAATTTCGCTTATTTAACCGTTAAAATTGATTTATTTAAATTGGAATCTACAGACAGTGCTTAAAGTTAAATTCTGCTATACTAGCGCCATCACTTGCAGATAAGTCTAATATATTTCGCGTTTCAAACCGTTAAAAGTGTTTACTTAAATGTTTTACTTGCGTAAACTATTTAGTTAAGCAATTATCTTTTGTTAAGGTCTTCCCTACATGCTCGAAAGAGCTGGATTAGACGTTCAGCAAGGTAAAAGATTGTACGATTGGCGAATGCCTCTAATTTCCATTAAAATACCTCCAATTAAATTGATTGAAGTTGCCGATTTGCAAATTTCAGAAATACAACGGAATCGCGACTTCTACAAGAGCGCGGATGTGCGGCCGCCGTTCACTTACGCGTCACTCATTCGACAGGTATGTTATATTTTTATAGATAGAGGAGGACAGACAGTATTCCGTTCACTTGATGGTGGATGAAATATCCCAGCCTCTAGCTATATATATTGGCTTTGGATTTTCCGAAATCAACAGACTGAAACCAAGAAACTATTATACTAGACAGTGGTTCGTGACCCGGATGGATCTTCGATACGGTACCACCCATTCAAAATCGAGACTTCCAGACGAAGTCCAATAAGTTTTTGAAAAAATATAAATAGATTGGAAAAATAATCGAACCGATCGAATAAACGACCCGTTGATTATTAACCATACATTGCTACCATTAGATTGCAATGTAAAGCCCGTCACAATGCATAAAAATGAACAAAATAACTTGCTTAGCCTTTTTCGTTGCTTGACCGCTGATGAGTTGTCGTTATATTTATTAAATTTCCAAAAAATCCCGTTTTAATTCGTTTAAAATATTTTTTTAAATGCGCACTATTCATATGATGTTACCCCAGCTAAAAACTATAAATATAGAGCGTAGAGATATAAGCTATAAAAAAATGAAACCATCTCTTTTACAGGCTATTATAGAATCACCGGACAAGCAGCTGACTTTGAACGAGATTTACAACTGGTTCCAGACAACCTTCTGCTACTTCAGACGAAACGCGGCAACCTGGAAGGTAAGGTTAACATATCTAGCATACGTCCATTGTACTGACTGCAAAAAACATGTATTAGATTATAATTGACAATTTTATTGAAGTTTAATCTATAACTTCATCGGATATTCAGGTAAATAGCACTTATTTTATACCCAACTCCATTCAAAGAACAAATATATATCCAAATATATTGTATTCAATTCAAAACTAAACAGTCATCTTTGAATCGAGTTATATATTTAGATATAAGGTCAATAGAATTAAGAATAGAGGCGTAACAAAAAAAGTCAAATCAAGTACCATTTCTGACGGCCGTGCTTTATTCAAATCATAGAGATATATAAAAGCAAAGAGTAGAATCTAACTACCGTTATAGAGTTCCGTCTCTATCCAAACGATAGACTATAGTAAAAACGTATACTAAGTAGATAAGTACGAACAGAATGCAGTGCGTCACAACCTTTCGCTGCACAAATGCTTCATGCGTGTGGAGAACGTGAAAGGTGCTGTCTGGACTGTTGATGAAGTGGAATTCTACAAGAGGCGACCGCAACGGGCCACCCATGCTCCTCCACCACCGATGCACCACGCTGGGTACGCTACAGCGTCACCTGGCCTGCTGACCTACACTTAACATGAGGATACTGTACATGCCACACTGTCTTATCCTACACTTGACACCTGGAACCTCTCAGTCGTATCTTATTCTTGAAATTCGCACAACGAGCAAAGAAACACAACACAATTTGCAGACATTTTACTTAACTTAATCATTCTACACAGTACAGCCTACACTACAAAATCTAACTCTGAAACACACCGTCTTATTACACATAAACAAAAAATACATGATATAACAGAACACAAACATAATGCAAACTTCTCTTCAAATGTCTGATTCAAGCAAAACACTTCTAAGGATTTAAAATGCGAGATATATAAAATGTATAACTCGTTAAATGTGTTTTATTAAAATTCTCTTCTAATTTATTTACACAAAACATCAAAACTTATAACAAACTATACAAAATAATATTTACAAAACATAGCTGGACAAAATGATGGACACAGTAAACAAAATACACAATACAATATCGACACAGAACTAACAAACACTGAACAAGAGAACACGGCACATATTTATCAGTCTCTTCTTATTTTCTATCTAACTTAGATGATAATTAATATTTTTGTCATGTAAATAAATGTTTCTCTCGTTTCAGATTTAAATTTTCAAATTATTTATCGTGTAGCTAATTTTGGATGATGTTTGTAAGTTGCTCTATAACACGTACATCGGTTATTCAGCAACCTATCGTATTTAGGGTTTGTTATTTGTGTGTGTTTGTGGGTTCCAGCGCTACGGTGACTAACCTTTCTCGCTTGCCTATTAACCAGAATCCTTCCTTTTCATCCTCGGGTATGGGGTTGCATGATATTTTAAGAACTTCCACGACGATCTGAACGTGCTTCAAATTGACGTTACCAAAATCCAAAAATATTTGAAGCACGTTCCAACCATGAGGTATTAGCCGATCTAAACACAATCGCTAAAGAGAAATGAATTATAGAATGCGATCCGGACAAACCTGTCACTACACAAATGTTTCGTGCGCTACGAAGACGACTTCGGTTCGTTCTGGATGGTGGACGATGCTGAATTTGTGAAGAGACGGCACCTCAGCCGCGGTCGGCCGAGGAAGTACGAGCCGGCTCCGCAAGGACCAAACGCTCCACAGTAAGGACGCTGCGGCATCACGCGTTGCGGTCGTCCAACGAATCTTGATTATAATTTTAAGAAACACTCCAATATTGATACTAATTTATTTATAATGAATAATCGAATACCGGGTATATTAATAAAATCACTAACAAGACCACTGAAGACGAAAATACTTATCGGTGAAAGAAATAGTGACAATAGAGAGTCGTTGGGCGTTCGCGTCCATTAGAATTTAACGAGTGGACATTGGAATCCAGAATCTCGATTCTTGGTCCACACATAGTTTGATGTTCACCATCGTTAAGGTGTGTAATTGATGTAAGCGTAGATATATTCGACGTTATATTAGCCCATTCGTACAAGGAATTAATACGAGTTCCTATATCTATATCAACAGTGTCCGTTCTTTAGATCTTAACGTTACTACAATCTACCGAATCCCGCTCGTCATCATTCAATTCGTCTAATTCTTCTCGATTATTACTTATTTAAGGTTCAATGCGTAATTCTATAGAGTCTAGATCGTCAAAAGCCATTGAAACATTATTTTTCCACATGACTGTTTTTATGAATTAAAAATGTATTTCGATTAAATTTTTTTACAATACGGGCAGGACTTGACCCGGCATCAACAGCGTTACGTGCTGCTCTACCAATTGAGCTACCAAAATCAAAAATCAATTTAAATACATTTGTTACATAATGCCATCATGTGCAATAACATGTGAAAAATATGATATACGATAAGTAAAAATGACACACGAAGGATATGAACCCACATATTGGATATAGATATAGGTACTTCACTCATTAAAAACCTAGATAGCCAAGCTGTGAATTGTTTTGCTATAGATTCCAGATAAATCATGAATTAAGCTTTATAGAATATGTTGCAAATGTATCTTTGTTGTTTCTCTGAACTCAATCATTTACATAAAAAAATGTTATGCATGATTTGATGATCAGTAAACAGTTCAAGCCAAATAAAATAGCATAAGATCATATTTATATATAACGTTATCTTGTAGTCCTATTTTAATGTTATGCATGTTTGCATTTAAAATGTTGTAAGATGGATCGTCGGTGGATATACAAGTAAGATGTGTTTTTTTCAAACTACCTCCTTTTTACCATGCATGCTTTCATTCCTTGACAAGGTGAGTCCGCTTTGCACGTGCAAATGTTACGCATTTTTTGAATGTTTCTCGAAATTTTTCTCAAAATTCCTTTAATACGCTTGCTTTTTTCTCTTTTATTCTATTTTTATCTTCAATTATATTCACTACATACACATTTGACACAGGACAAATATGATTGGATGATTATTTCAAAATTGTACACTCTACAATTGACACATACATAAGACACATTTATCCTTAGATTAGATGAAGTCATGTTATAGGTTTGATAAGGCCAGGGTATGCTGATTTTATTATTTAATTCACATTTCAGTTATTACTAAAAATATATTTTAATCCATATGGAAATTTCGTAATAAAAAAAATTGAATTACCTTCTATTATTCAAAATTTATTTCTGATTTTAATTGAGTCGTTATCTTGGATCTTTTAATGGGTTCTTGCTTTGTAGGTTCCTTGGAGCTCAGAGTCCACCAATGATGACCAGTCCACATGGTTACAGCGAAGCGTTGAAACGCAATCTTCAGGTAAATATTAAAAGTATTTTTATTTATCCATAGATACTGAAAATTGTGCTCTTTATAACAGGCAACAACAGACAAGCCTCATGCTTATTGATAAAAGGTCCAGACGTATAATAACTAGCTGTGCCAGCGACTCCGCGAGAATCGTTGTTTTGCGCATCCAAATTCGTTTTGCAAACCTTAATAAACTTAACCCTCGACGTCAGTCGCGTCCCTTCCATCGTTCTTGCTAGTTAATCTTACAAGATAGACATATAATATCGCAAACTTTTTTTAGATCATTTAAAAATTATTCATACATACATACTTATTGGGTATCTCGAACCGTTTTTGCAGCGTACGCCTCGGAAACCCATAATGATGGATATTATTTCCTATTTTTTTCACATTTCTTAATTTATCTTAGTTTGTATTAGTCACAGGGAGATGTTTTAGCCTATAGCCCTTCTCTATAAATGCTCTAACCAACACAAAAATATTTTTTTCCATTCCAACCCGTAGTTCCTGAGATTAGCGCGTTCAAACAAACAAACTCCTGGGGTTTATATATTTGTATAGATGTATCCGAATATTCAAAACCAAAATAAGTCGACGTCGCATCTTGTGTAGAAGATATATGGCTGTGGTATTACACGTCCCAAGTTAATACCATGCTTGTCTGTCGTCTTTATATTAAAATATAAACCAGTGCGCTGTCGACTTTATTGGTTTGAGACATTCGGAAATCTATAGACTGAAGCCGAAACGCGATTAAAATTCACATCTTTTCAGTGGTGGTTCGTGAATTGATGGAATTTGATACTCCTACCGCCCAAATAATATTTAAATTTCAAAACCAACATATTGTAGATATGTAATATTAGAATAAGTTTGACTCAATCCCTGGAAAATAAAGACATGAAAAAGAAGGGAAACCCCCCGTCCTTCCCGTGGGGCTGGGCAACACATTTATGCTGATCGATTCTGTTGGATCAGATTTCGGCGCTCTGCCCGTAACGTTCCATTGCTTCCTCGGGATTTAGACCCTTTCGCGCTTAGCGCAATACTAACATGTTCAACCATTTAGCTACAGAGGTTAAATATATACTTTATTAAATTGAAGGAAATAAAATTACTAAATCATTATTATATTGCGCGAAAGGAAAGGTTAAATATATATAAGTTGGAAAAATTCGACGATGAGGTGTAGGACTCGGTAGCTCAATTGCTTAAGCAATAGCACGAAACGCTAGATGCCGTTTCAAGACTTGCGACTCGTAAATATTTCCAATTCATAAAAAAAAATATTTAAATATGATTGTTTTAATGTAATGTAGACATTAGTTGGTTAAAGTGCTTTAAGTTGTCGTCGCATTGGTCTCCGTCTGTTATGAAACTTGATATTTCTTAATGATTGTATATGTTTAATGGCGAGTAATTAACTGATTCCAGGGTATGATGGAAGACTGCAATCTAGCTTACATGTCCACCGATGATCACATGATGCAGAGTGATGATTATCAGTCTTCACACGAGGATTATAGGTATGGGAGACTTAATTGGAAATAAATACTTTAACTGTTTGAAACGCGATATTTTAACTACGGCCCGACGTTTCGGATGCTTTACAATAGCCGTCTGTTTACTTTTCATCCGAAATGTCGGACCGTATTTGAAAATTTCCAAATAATTTTAACTAATATATATCGTGCTTTAAACCGTTGCATTTATTTACGTAAATATGCACTATTCGAGTAACAGAATGATCGTACTATAAATTGACTGATAACAATCCTTCCAGTCGTCCAACAATGATGAACGGTTACGGAAACAGCAGTTCGTCACACGACGTCAAAGCTGAAGATCTGAGCGCCAACGAGGCGCAAGACATTAAGCCGAACATATACGCACTGAAAAACGAAATGCAGCCATCGGACTATACCAATAAAGGTGAAATTTGATTATACTTTAATATAAGGCTGAAGAGTTTTTTTGAACGCGCTTATCTCAAGAACAACTGGCTCGATCTAAAAACATAGGCTGCGACGAATAAGAGGAACGAAATAGTGGGAAATGTGGCAACAATGTTGGAAAATCTTTGACGGTTGTTGGTTTCGTTGCGGGCGCTGCTTAACGGTTTGGCGTACCTGACAAATACGTATAAATCGATTATTTCTCTTCATGATCTAAATAATGGGACACGGACGATGGTGTTGGTAACAGCTATAGTTTATAAAGATGAGCAGGTTTGCAAATGTATATTTGATGCCCAAAATAACTATTCTATGCGGGCGGAGTCCGCTGGCACAGATATGTTATTAATATGCCACCTGGAGAGTAGCTGATGACAAATAAGACTACCTAGGGGCCCCAAAAAAAAAAAAAAAAAAAAAAAAAAAAAAAAAAGGAAGGGAAAAGAGAGGGGGGGGGAAAAAAAAAAAAAAAAAATTTTAAAATTTAAAAAAAAAAAAAAAAAAAAAAAAAGACAACCAGGGGGGGGAGAAAAAAAAGGGGGGGGGGGGGGGGGGGGGGGGGGGGGGGGGGGGGGGGGGGGGGGGGGGGGAAAAAAAAAAAAAAAAAAAAAAAAAAAAAAAAAAAAAACAACCCAAAATTTTTTTTTTAATAAAAAATTTAAAAAAAAAAAAAAAATTTTTTTTTATAAAAAAAAAAAAGGAAAAAAAGGGGGGGGCGTGCAACCAAAAATATATATAAAATACTGTCTATTGTTTACGCGAGTAGTACACATTTAAATAAAACACTTTAACGGTTTAAAACGCGATATATTAGTTGAACTATTTGAAAATGATTTTTAACTTCGAGACCCCCCCCTAGTGGGTCTCCCCGTGACCACGGCTGCTGCAAAGCATCCGAAACGTCGGGCCGAAGTTAAAAATCATTTTCAAATAGTTTAACTAATATATCGCGTTTTAAACCGTTAAAGTGTTTTATTTAAAAGACTAAAACTTAAAAGATAGACATATACGTGGTCGTTGAAAGCGGAATCATTATTTTCATTACACGTACATTTTTTTTTTGGTATTTAGAATCGTTATCGCAGTGCACGCAACGGAAACATTAAAAGATAATTTATACCTGTTTTATTCACATTTCCCAATGTTTCTCCGCGCCTATTGGTTGGTAGATAGGTCCTCTTTGCCGACTAAGGATTTCTTTTAATGATAAAATAGATCAGATTAGCCTGGTTAGATTACTGGTAGGTGATATTTTTTATTTTTTTATATTTTTTTTAACCCCGTCTTCCAAATAGCGATTAGATAGGCATCTTGTTTAGATGCTATAATCGACCTATTTTGGCTAATTTGGATCTATACAAAAAGGGATGTGCGTTCACAGATTAATATCTTCTTCTCTTTTCACAAAGGTGATTATTCCAATTCCACCAAGGAGTCTTCCAGCAACCGCTCCAGCGAGACCAGCCCATACAATGACTACCCAAGGCCCGACGAAAGATACCGCGCCCTATCCCACATCAAAGACGAGGCCGAGAATCTATCGCTCAACGAGCAGAGATCTGACAAGTGAGGAGGCTGCTCAAATCGTTCCAGGTTTAGTGTACCGCCAGATCGAAAACCATCGAATAAGTGAATTTTGTGAACAGAATTTATAATGATATCTACAAAGTGAGTCGAACCGTATTTACGAATTTTTCGCGTAATAGTGTCAACGGGGGTGGATCCAGCTTTTAGGGGGGAAGAGGGGGGCTATAGAATATAAAGGGAACGAAAAGTGTCAACGAGGTACCCCGTAAAAAAAGGAAATGGGGCATACTGAAAAGCACTTGGGGCACTACCCCCATAACCCCCAAACCCCCACCCTGGATTCGCCCCTGAGTGTGTAGCAATATAATATCACAATAATATGTACGGGTGTAGTTCTATTTCTTAGAGACGGTGTTATGTGTTCACTGTTGAACTTTATCGGGCTACAAGTTAGGCGTAACCAAAAAAAATCTTTTTTTCACCCGGTTTTAACGGGATCTAAGTATTATAGTTTTTATTTTTTTTTATTTACTAAAATAGCTATTTTCAATTGTTATTTGATAGTAAGTTAGGGAATTGGGCATTCTAGTGAAAATGCCAACGCTATACCCTAAAAGGTTCATATCAATATTGAAATATTTAAAAATATTTAATCATTATTTGTAAACAATTAAGAACAATAAGTAGATGTATTGATAAGTATATTTATAGTACAGTACACGCATAGCGTTTTGGTTTATTCGCGACGAATTCCTTGTAATGCAGTCAAAACAGTTTTGTATATTTTTTTAATATGATTTTTTTAGTGCTTTGTAATGTTTTCAGTTACAATATACTTCCCAAGGAACTTACCATAGGGTCCGTTCAAATATTACGTGAACATGAACATTTTACTTTTTTATTAATCCCCCCCCCCCTCACCTCTACAGGAATACCATATTCTGTAGATCGAAAATCCGTTGCAAATTCTATGCTATATAAATAATGTGAGTGTTGGTCAAAAATGTATTGCTAAATCACTGTCTATAGTTACCCCTCCAGCCCCCCATGTCTTTAAAAGAATACCCCTTAAGTGCTCACGTAATACTTAAACGTACCCATAGTAAAAATATACGAAGAAATGTTAAAACTAAAAATTCCATCTACTTAATTTCTTGAAGGATCTCGAAATTCAATTGTTTTTTTTTTTCATCTGCTAAGTATACGGAATTGAGTATGATCTGAGACATTCTGTGTTATGTGTGCCATAGGAAATGGTACTAATTATTTTGTGATTTTTTTTTATTTTATTAAGTAGGGTGTACATATTTGTCGTGGTTATCATGTAAAGTAAGGCTAGATAAGATCATTGTAGCGTTTAATCCTAGACAGGCTTCTTTAATCCAACGTCTAAGTTATAAGGGGGATCGCCGAATACTGTTTTTTTATTGTGACACCAGCAAGCGAGTTAAATCTATTTATTGCTTAAAATATATTTTTTTAAACTGATAACATTTTAATTGTCTGACAGTTAACAAAACTTAACAGCGTCCCGGGTCGCTGAATTCAAGCGATAACTTAAAATAATCGAAGTACATTTTATTTTATATTAAGAAAAATATTTTCACGTCTATGTAACTCGAACCTCAATACTCAAACTTACGACAAAATAAATCAGACCCGTTTTAAATATATTTTTTTAAATTTATGTTTCTATTTACATAATTTAACATAAGTATAATGACTAAAGTTTAATTATGTAACGCGCTACTTCACGGTTTACTATAATATGAGGAAATATCAACAACGAATCATCTAAAAAAATGTTAAGCTTCGTCTATAGTTTTCACGAGCTGTGTACATCTAAACAAATAATTTTAACAGTTTAAAACGCGAAATTTATTAGTGAACGACTACCTATTAATTAAAACGGCTCTGAAACGTTGGGTCATGGTTAAAATAAATTGTAAAGTTAACTAATAGATTACGCGTTAAAAAAAGTTGTCTATATCGGTGGTCGTATAGAATAGGAGCCCCTTATAATTAAAGTTTAAAATATTGGACGTTGTTTTAAAGTCAGCCGAACTATCTATTCGAAGCATATTAAATCGTTCATGTTGTAGAGAAATTAGGAGTTTAGCGAATTTGTATCTCTCTCAGATTGTTTTTCGTGCGTTTTCTTTTCAAGTGCATTTAGGTCCAGTTGAGGATGGAAATCATATCACAAGTAATTGTAGGACAGTTCTTCGCAGTATAAGGCATTTATTGTAGGGTTTTAATATCGCACGCATTCACCGTTTAGGACGTGGGCGTACTCGGCGTCGGTTTGGGGGGCAACTTATTGTTTTTACCCCATTGCCCCGTTTACAAGATTTTGCACAAACTCCATAAGAATATAGGCAGTCTTATAATAATATCAATTGATTAAGAAGTTGGTTAACAAGACAATATCCAATAAATTTTCCAAACATTTTTAAATTTCGAATAAAAACACTAGTTTACACGAGTAACACATTTGAAAAAAGCACTATTAACGGTTTAAAATCCAAAAAATATTAGCCGTCGCGGTGGTCACGATGGGACAGTTACCCCGTCGACACGGCTACTGCAAAGCATATTACGTCGTAAAAATAAGGTTATTAACATTACGCATTTCGCACCGTTAAAAGTGTTTTATTTAAATATGTTGGAAATACAGTGGAGGACACTACCCTCCCCTGTCCCCTGCCCCCTTACCACTAGAGTACGCCCATACTTTAGGATAATACACTTACTGCCTTTTAGTAACTCAGCAGTTTGTAAAAACTAATAACTTGTCTATAGTTTACGCGAGTTTTAATAAGACTATTTTAAACACGAATTATATTTAAGTTAGTTCACGTTTATAGCCATGGTCAAGTAGGAAAAAAATCATTAACTTAAATATAAATCGAGTTTCATCTCGTTTAATGTGGTTTTATTCCAAGAGTGTTTACACAAATCGTTCAACAAGACTCGGTTTATAGATGTCCAGTTTTAAACATCGAATGTTTGTGGTATATCTTATAATCTTTAAGATTCTTATTTCTGTTGGAACACTTTTTTGAAGTAATTTTACACTTTAAAAGATAGTTTTGGCCTTCCAAGTATCTCTTCTTTTGAAGAGCGTCTATATCTTGTGCAGCATATTTCCACATAAGTATTTTCCCAATTAAACTGTTTACAGCCACACAGTACAAGAGTAAGTTTTTCAAAAATGGAATTGAGTCTGTACAAAAGTTATGTTAAGGTTTCGTTCGGTTATATTTCGTTTTACGGGACCGATTTTTCGATCTTTAGACGAATTAATTTTTCAAAAACACCGGTTGTATTTTTTTTCAATGGTATCTAACGAATAAAATTATGTTGATATTAAAGTCTAAAGTTTGAAACATCGGTCCACAGAGTGTTGAAAAGACAGTTACGCCAGTTAAGCAGATTCGTACCAAGTAGGCATTTTATGTAGATTTAGCAAGTTTTGTTTAAGCGACGATATTGATCGCGATTCATTGATCATTGTAAATTATACTTAATTAGTGTTGTATTAAACCAAATTATTACAAATAGACATCTCTTTTTATTTCTCTGTTCACCTGTGGTCGTTTCAACTTGACAATGTTATACTCCGTTCATATTTAAGTGTCCAGACCCATCACGACCAGCTGGGAAGGTGTGTAGTGTACGCGAGTACACTTTTAAATATAACACTTTAACGCTTTAATACGCGATATATATTTGTTAAACTTAATATAATATATATCTTTTGAACCGTTGAAGTGCTTTATTTAAAAGACTAATACCCTTTGAAGACGACTGGGCCCCAACTGTGGGAACTATTATTGCGATGTATTACGATAGTTATAGTATACAAATGCGGTGAGTTTTTATGAAATAGTAAGCATAATTTCATCAATATGCCGCCCTGTAAAAGCGACTCGCTTGATTTATGACAAGAACAAGTGCGTTAGTGATGCGACGCTTATAGTATTAATTTATCGATAATATGGGTGCCCGGAAAAAAAAAAAGGTTTTTTTAGACCCTTTTTGAAATACAGTGTAACCGGGGCTCGATATAGAAGTTGTGTAATGGAGAGAAGAAACATTTTATGAAACCAACTTAACCAACCAAAGCCAATTGATTCGACGCTTAGATTTGTTTAAATAAGTGTACATTGAGTTCATAATAATAATATAGCATTAGCATAATTTCATTTGATTAAATTGAGATGATACATTAGTGCATATCGATAAATAAACTTAAAAAAAACATAACATTATGTGTACTGTGTGTATCACACAACTTATACAGATATTTACAATACACAATGTAGGTTTAAAGTTTAAACGCCTTACCTATACGTACACTTCTACACTAATTAAGTTACAAGGTGATTAAGAATGTTTGTCCGCGGGAATCAAACTCGAGACTGCTTTTCGCAATGCAACACATTTCAGACTAACAAGATCTCCAACGACACTGAAAACAGTGTTTCGTTAAGAATCAATTTTAGAGTTTTAACATGTGAAAAATATTAAAGATTTCAAACAGTTTCATTTTTTTAAAGATTTATAAATTATTTTTTATATCGATAGAAAAATAACTTCTCACTACATCACTAGCGCAACCCTACGCTGACATGTGGCTCTTAATTATAACGCAGCGCGTACGCAACTACAAAACCAATGAATCTACAAAAAAATCTAAAATAACTGTACGTTTTAATACCGATCTGGTTACTGAACTCGTCGCGATAAAAAAAAAAACGTTTTTTTTGTTTTTTTTTTCACGCACATGTCTACGAATGGGTTAAGATTTTGTTTTTTTGTGTAAAAAGTGTCATCTCGATTTGAAATGGAAAGTTAGGGGTGAATTTAGTATTTCTAAGTGAAATGTGGATATTTTAGTTTTTTCTAGCGTTATAGGTAGGGATGAGTAATGGTTTTGACATATGGTAAAAATTACGTCTTTGTCATACGACACACGTGAGAATGGTTTAATATTGTTTTGAGATAAGAAGAAAAAAAATAGAGCCTTTTATAGTTTAAGCTTAGTGTTTGCAGCTGTAGTGTAGTTTCATGAATGATTAAGATTATTTATTAATTACTGTCTGTAGTTTACGCGAATAGTACACATTCAAAAAGGGGGGGGGGGGGGGGGGGGGGGGGGGGGGGGGGGGGGGGGGGGGGGGGGGGGGGGGGGGGGGGGGGGGGGGGGGGGGGGGGGGGGGGGGGGGGGGGGGGGGGGCCGGGGGGGGGGGGGGGGGGGGGGGGGGGGGGGGGGGGGGGGGGGGGGGGGGGGGAACGGAATTAAAAAAAAAAAAAAAAAAGAAAGGGGGGGGGGGGGGGGTTTTTTCTCCCCCAAAAAAAAAAAAAAAAAAAAAAAAAGGGGGGGGGGGGGAAAAAAAAAAAAAAAAAAAAAAAAAAAAAAAAAGGGGGGGGGGGGGGGGGGGGGGGCCCAAAAAAAAAAAAAAAAAAGGGGGGGGGGGAACCCCCCCCCAAAAAAAAAAAAAGGGGGGGGGGGGGGGGGGGGGGGGGGGGGGGGGGGGGGGGGGGGGGGAAAAATCCCGGGGAAAAAGGGGGGGGGGAAAAAAAACCCCCTTGGTTTGGGGGGCCGCCCCCAAAGAAAAAAAAAACGGGGGGGCCGGGGGCTTTTGGGTTTTCCCAAGGGGTTCACATTAAAAAAAAACACTTAAAGGGTTCCAAAACCGACATATATTAGTTAACTATAAAACCAATTGGTCCCCCCGTGACCACGGCTGCTAAAAAGCATACGAAACGTCGCGCCGTAGTTAAAATATTTTTTTAATAAGTTTTAATAATATATATCGCGTTTTAAACCGTTCTATTTAAACGGATGACCGATGTCCAAGAAACGAGGCGTCGTACAAGAAATATAGCATCACTAGCGACTCGCCGCCGCGTTTATGCTTAAGTTTAATTAGGCTTCGTTATACTAAGAAGGAACTTGTCGTCACACTTTCAGAGCTGGCCTTCGAAGGAGTCTGGTCTTTCATGGTCCCAGTTCAGCCCATTACCCGGTGGCGACACAATCTTGTGTTTCCCGGTATTCAAACTTAGAATCTCGCCAACACTACAAGCCATGAAACTCAACAGACGGCATAGATAAGGTCATATCTGTCATCTACCATCTTCTATTCTATATATCTGGAGAGATTGTTTGTTTAAGCGTTCTGAACTGTTCTTCTTTTTGTGCTGGTTAAAACTATTATCGAGGAATGCGATAAGATTTATAACATCGAGCTATGACTAATAGGAGCCAAACAAAAAAAGAAACGGGAACAAATATTCATATTCGCGGTTTTTCGATGCGTACGCCGCGAGGTTCAAAATCGCCAAAAATAATATTAAATAATTATTTCTCCTTGAATGATCTAAAAAAATGTCCCCGACACTATATGTCTATCTAAGACTAACTTGCAAGAACCACGGCACGCGACCGATATCGTAGGTTCGTAGGTAAGGGCTATACTTTGAAAAGACGGGGAGGTCAAGAGTAAAGACAAAGTCGCTGACACAGCTAGTAAAGGATAAACTTCTGTAATAGTTATGTAAACATCAAAAGCACAGTCCATTAAAATAGCTCGTAGGTTTCAAAGATAGTTTATTTATAATCGAAGGTTCGGTCCGCAGCGGCGGGCGTGTGGCACAATTACATCTGAGTGTTATTGTATTTATATCTCTTCGTCCACATCTGCGCGTGTGCTAACCGGTGTCAGAGGTTGTAAACCGCGGTTCAAAATTATCTTATTATTTTTGATGGTGACGTTGGTGTAGTAACAATGCATGGCTAATAATCAACGGGTCGTGGGTCCAACGTGGTTTTAATCGGTTTATATTGGACATTGTCTGGAAATCTTGATACTAATGGGTTGTAGGAATATCGAAATTCTGCCCGAGTCACGAACGGCCTATAGATGCAAAGACGTCCAATTTAATCGCATTTTGGTTTTAATCTTTAAATTTCCGAATGTAGATGTTATACGGCTGGGGTATTTATATTGTGGATTTGGATATCGTTAACTCAACAAATTCAATTTTAAAAAGATTTTTACTTCCGACATAGGATTTAAACATGTTAAAAACTGGATTTTAATTGAGCAATATTGAATGTTCAGACTAAGAACACAATTACCTATAACATAATACAGAAATATATCTACCTTGTATACTTATTATATTTTATTTAGTTGATTTTAAAAATAATTAGACAACTTACCCTTTGACTGTATTAAAGCCGCGGTTGACGATCCCTGCCTTTAAGAGATGTTAATTCGGTGTACCACCGCGACGTTAAGATGTTCTCAAACTTAGGCTTTCACTGAAAAATAATAATAATTAACTTTATTAGTGTTACAAGAGATTTGAAAACGTCGGTATATATACTTATATAAATTCCATTATCAAATTTTTCATGTGTTTAAGTAAATGCATTCTACAACCATGTACTCTGAAAGGAATCAAAAATAAATTTATCTAAAGCAATTTTTAAAGATAAAAAAGATCACATTTTAAGCTTTTTATAAGTGTTTCATATAGAAAATATCATATAATATTATTTTGTGTTAAAGACAAATAATAGTAAAAAAATACGCATGTACATGTATGAAAGGGATCGAAGTAAGACTTATTTAAATTTATGAAATCTACGCATTGTTGACTAATTTACTTTTAGAACGTACAGTAATCCACGGACTAAAACCGAAATGCTGCACTCAGGGAGAGAGGTAAGTGACTTGTCAGAATTTATACTGCCTCAAGTCTAAAATTCATATGTAGAACCCAGCGGGAATCAAAGATACGACCAGATAGTTTTTTTATAGTTAATAGTGGACCAACGAGACGAATTGTATAGTGTCTAAGTATTTACGTTTAAAATGTTCAGACAAAAATATAAATTAGATCAACATCTTCGACCAGTTTATTATATACTTGCTAGTGGATCAGCTAGTATCAAAAAATCGTTAATTCGTTGTTTTAATTTATTTTTTTTTTTTTTTTTTTTTTTTTTTCCCCTTTTCCCCAAAAAAACCAAAAAAAAAAAAAAAAAAAAAAAAAAAAAAAAAAAAAAAAAAAAAAAAAATTTTAAAAAAAAAAAAAATTTTCCCCCCCTCCCCCAAAAAGTTTTTAACTTCCCCCCCCCCCCCCCCCCCCCCCCCCCCCCCCCCAAAAAAAAAAACCTTTTTTTTTCCCCACCCCACAAAAAAAAAAAAAATCTCTTATCACTGGGGCAAACTTAAAAAAATTCGTGTGCGCGTGCGGGAGTGGCGTCGTTATGTTTTATGATGTTCGAGAAACACTGTCTTGAAACAAGTGCAAGCTCTTCACGTTCGTCCTAGATAAAGAGAGATGAAACAATAGTTAGATAAATTTGGCTATCAATCATACGCCTAATATTAATTTCGGCCAGCCTTGAGTTTTTCGCTTAACGTTTTTCACGTGTCGGAGGATTAGTGATTTGTTTCACGATACTTACACAGACAGACGTAAAAATTATTGTATCTGTCTATTTTTCGTTTGTAATTTGTGAGACAAAATTATTTAAGTATGCCCAAATGAAGTTATAAAATTATGAATGTTGATTGATTTATCAAATAATATTATTTATAACATCGTATTTGAAATAACACTTAACGTTTTAAAATGCCAACTACGACGAAACAAATGGCGCTATAAGTAAGGGAAAAATAACTCAAAGTTTGCGTTTTAAAGAGTAAATTTTTGTTTTCTTTTAATCAGTACAACGTGATCGCACTTTTCTAGAGAATATGAACCGGCTAAAGCCGTTCTAAAATGGTTATAAATTAAAAAAATATATATGTCATAGAGCTTTGGATCGCATTATTGATCCACTAATGATTAACAAAACACAGTATTCTTAAACGATTTAAGACTCACTAAATCAAATTTGGTCGAAATACTTTATTTGGCAAAAGAACGTTTGCCAGCTCAACTACGTATATCTTTCGTATAAAATATATTTTTAACATCACTGAATGTGCTCAGTTTCATAATAATTACTGGATTACGTGGAATCCAATGATTATGAGGCGTGTTATAGTCATCGAGTTGAAATCATCTATGTGTAGTCAACACACATGTCATGCACAAGTGCAACATAATAAAATGGAACCGACGCATTTCTGGTCATCTCACATAAGAGTGATTGGAGAAAGATATCCAAGAGGAACACTTTAATATCACATTAAAAATATAAAACATATAAGATTTATTTTTGAAGACGGCGGCCTTACCGCTAAAACGCGATTCCTTCTAGACAACAATAAAGATGGAGATTATACTAAATAATTAATAATAAGGGTAACACTAGAGTCATAATAAGTTTATACGCAATATAATTGTGTAACGTTAGAATTATTTTGATTAACTCGTTTGTATTAAGCTGAGCTAAGGTACTTAGATTTTCGAGCTTCAGCCATTGTAGTTAAATAATGGTTCTTGAATACTGTCTGTAGTTTACGCGAGTAGTACACGATTAAAGAAATCACTTTGGGCAACGAGTTTAAAACGCGATATATCGGTTAGTTAAACTTGTATGAAAATTATTATTTTTTTAATCGTGTACTACTCACGTAAACTACAGACAGCGTTTATTTACAGTAACTTAAAATTGATTTCAGGTGGTTCCTGATGGTTCGTTATTACGTGTTGATGACGTGATAAGACGTTGCACGTTCCTGAACTCAGCGGAAGACTTTTTGCGCGATTTCTTCCTCGATAGCAGCAGTGAAGCTAGAAATTTGTATTATAACATATTTTAACCTTCACTTTAAACTAACTAATTATTACCATATTGTATTATTTGCATGCATACAACTTTCCTGTACTCTAAATAATGAATGACAGCCACTGTAGGTAAATGTTTAAATATGCCTAGCCTTGAAAAAGTGTTGGTTCGAATACCGGGTGAACAATGAATTGTTTCGGTCAAAGGAATCTTATCCACTACTTGCCTATAACAGAACCTATCAGTGCAACGGATATAGAAATATGTTCGTTCCATGCTCCACGGGAGAAACAATATATCGTATTATAGGTATATTATTAACCAAGTACACTTTACTTGTACAAGAACAATACTACTTTTTCGTGTATGAAATTGGTCGAATATTACTTACTGTATATTCAGTCTTTTAAATAAAGCACTTTAACGGTTTAAAACGCAATATATTAGTTAAACTTATTTGAAAATGATTTTTAACTTCAGCCCGACGTTTCGGATGCTTTGCAGCAGCCGTGGTCACGGGGAATAAGTTTAACTAATATATCGCGTTTTAAACCGTTAAAGTGTTTTATTTAAATGTGTACTACTCGCGTAAACTATAGACAGTATTCAGTCTTGTCTTCACTTGAGACTATATATTAAATATCAAAATATAATAAAGAGTTATATTGCAAATACTTGTTATTTCATATGGATTTCAGAATATCCAAAGCCCAGGTCGATTGTGCGTCTAGTTTAGATATCCATGCCAACCCCATTGTCCAGTACCTATCGATCCCCCTGATTGTGTGACTCCTCTATCTTGACGATAAAAGTGGCGGCGAGTTTCTTGCCAGTTCTTCTCGTTCGTTCTACGCTCTTGATTTAAGAACTGGTTGTAAATGTAAATTTAGAGTCTTTAGTTTTTAACTGATGCGACGTTTATACGTGTACCTAGTTGCGAATGAATGTTTTCGACTTTGGCTTCATAAAAAAAATATTGATTAAAGTCAATATTGTCTTTCAAGAGCAATCCATGCGATGTGAATTGTACCCAACGGTTTCTACTCGTGCAAGCACTTATTGGTTTTATTTTAATAACGGTAATGTTATTGATATTAACTTGAGCATCTTGCACGAAATACATTACTCGACTAGCTGTTACCCACGACGTCGTCCGTGTCCCGACGTTCTTGCAAATTATATTAAAAGTACGACATATACTGTCGCGGATAGTCTTTTGATTAATTAAGGAATTAATTTTTTGCCTTCTTGAACGCACCAGAAGCTTTTATAGTTAAAAAGTTTTCTTAGATTTGCTCATTCAAACAAATAAACACTTAAGCTTAATAATATAAATATAGGAGTACGACTTCACCCGTTTTCACTCGTGGAGCATGGGGCGAACATTTTTTTGTGTCCGTGTTTAATTTATAATAAACAGTTGATCAGACTTCAATGATTCGAACTTAGGACCTCTCGCGTTTAACGCAATGCTAGGCAACCATTTAACTATGTAGTAGTCAGAAAATGATCTTTCCGAAAAGAAAGGGCTCGTTCGTGTAAACATTTGTAGCTGCTGTAAAGCATCTGAAACAAGTTCGAGTTTTTAACCGTTAAAACTGTTTTATTTATTGTTTACCACGAGTAAAGTATTATTTGACAATATAGCAATTAAAACAGTACAATTGTGTATGTAGTTCTAAAGTGCTTATAAATAATATGCACTAGCAACTTTAACAAATCCGTTCCTCTGAACGGTGGTTCGTGATCCGGACGGATTTCTATTTAACATCCAGATTTCTAGGCGTCCAACATCTTTCAGAAAAAACATACATTGTTTTGGCACAAGTTTGATCTGGGCGGAAATCGAGTGCACGATACATGGCTACTATTAGACCAACGACTCCTTACAACTTTTTAAGTTCGAAAAATTATGCCTTGATTGCAGAGAAAACGACGCATCAGGATCATGTTAAGCACTAAACCAACGACGCAGTTAGTCTATATAATAATATATTACTAATACTTACACGAGTTAATATTGTTTATGTAAATATATTAGTTTATTGACCCTGATTGCAACACTGTAACTATGAAAATATTGCATAAATTTTGAACCCGAGTTCAAATGTTACAAAACATGTTGTAACTTTATATATTTATTATTATATATATAATAATTTAATTTAATTAAGCACTAGTTTTATATTTTTATTTATAACAATATATAACGGTGAAGAGTTTGTTTGTTTGTTTGGACGCGCTAATATCAGCAACTATGGGTTCGAGTTGAAAAAATATTTTTGTGTTAGTTAGAACATTTATCGAGGAAGGCTATCCTACTAATATTATAAACGTGTTTGTATTTGATGGATGTTTGTTACTCTTTCACGCAAGAACTACTGAATGGATTTCAATTAAACTTTCCAATAATATAGCTTCATCAGAATAACAAATAGGCTACAATTTCTAAAGATAATGTGTGAGCTGTCAAAAATATGACATGAAGTGTCAAGTAACTAGGAAAAGCATCTACCTTTCCGCGAGCTATTCTGGTATGCGCTGCCATAAACGTTAGTTACACATAATTATGTAATGTATGATATGATAGACAACATTTAGTTTAAATGCGCGATACTACGTAATCCTAATCTTGTGTAGACGAAGTCGCGGGCACCAGCTAGTAGGCTATAAAACATTGCCTTGTGACTAATAGAAGCGAAGATACAGCGGGAAATGTGAAGAAAACGGGGGAAAATTTTCATCTTTGTGGGTTGGCGTACGCTGCGAAAACGATTCAAGATAACTAAAAAAATATGTATGAAAAAATGATCCCTCTTTAAATGATTTAAAAAAAATTCCACGACGCTATATGTCTATCTTTTAAGATTAACTCGCAAGAACCACGGGAAGGAACGCTCGACATCGTGGCGAACAACTTAAGTTAATAAAGATGACGAGGTTTGCAAAAACTAATTTGGATGCCCAAAAGAACGATTTTCGCGGAAGAAGTCGCTGGCACAGCTAGTATACTATATTTTTCTAAATTCACTTATAACTGGGAACATCCTAGCCTAGCACACGAGGCCCAAAGTTTGAATTACATGCAATAAATATATATACTTTCTATTAGATAAGAGTTCTTTAATTCTCCTAAAAGTGGAAACATATTAGCACATATTGTGATCCAAAGTTCGAAGACCAGGGTTTCAATGGCAACGATATTAACAACTTCTTTAAAATAAAATCGACCAGTTTTATTATTCGACACAAAAATGTGTCGCATAATAAAACGGAATTTTACTTTTATAAGCATTTTTTTTTTATATTTAAAGCGGTTAAGTTACTTTAAGTTATTAATATTGTCTATAGTTTACACGAGTTATAAAAAATGAACGGTTTAAAACACCAAATATATTACTTAACTCTTTGAGATTACGGTTGCTTCGTAGTCATGACTCCTCGTGACCGTAGTTTATAACAAGTATATTTCCTGTTTAAAACAGTTAGAATTTTTTATTGAAATTCGTACATGTAATCGTATATGTGCAATTACTTGATATAGATCGAAGGATCTAAGAAAGATAAAAATATTTTTCCCACCAATTAAGCGAGTTTATTTATTTTGGTAATAAGGTGGATAAAAACACACAAAAACTCGCTGTTACTGACAGCGGTCCTAAATAAGACATCAGCGAGAAGAACTCACAAAAAATCTACTAAAACTCAATGACACGTGTTTTTCATATTTATGTTAGAATTTTAGTGTCTAGATGCGTCGCAAAAAGTCTACTAAAAACCAAGAGGGAGTGAATTCTAGTAAAATATCTACTGATGCATAGTTACTATATACTGTAAACAACGATTTATCGTTGAATACACAATTATGTACTGTAAATTAAGTAAATTTTAAATAAAATACTTTAACGGTTTAAAACGTGATATATATTAGTTAAACTCCTCTCCGTGTCCAAGGCTCCTGCAAAGCACCCGAACGTAGGGCCGTAGGTAAAATTATTTTAAAATAACTAATATGTATCGCGTTTTAAGCAGTTAAAGTGTTATATTTAAATGTGCACTACTCGCAACTACAGATAGTATATAGATAAAATATATTTCTTACACTTTTTCACGACTCCGATAATTAGAAAAGTGTCAATCAATTCTTTCAGGGCGTCTTAAGTGAATGAAGATAAGTAGCAATTGTAAATGGCGCCAAAAGATGTATAAATTCATCCAAGTTACAATCCTCACACCCAATTCAATTGTCGTTCAAATATCGTCCCTATCACCAAGCGATAAGGCTGAGGTATAGCGTTAATTATTCTAACAGAAGCAACAACTTAGGACCATGTGTCTGTAGTTTTTTCGCTATCCCGGTCGCTCCTGTTATTCCCGGTCGAAATTCCAATCAGTGCGGTTGTTTTAACCCTTACATGAAGATATTGTTATCCCGGTTAAGTTTAGAAAAATTCGCGAGTTATTTTAGGTGAGTATTTTTGAATCTAAACTAGACACTTTACTTTTATAATTCTAGTTTTTCACTTGTGCAAAATTAAACATTTTTAAGACGTGCTTTGATTTTTTACGTTTGATTTTTGAATATTTTTCACACGTTTGCACATCACGATTATATAAAATAAAATTCTATTTAGATTAAATAAAAATTACGACACAGGCGGGATTTGAACCGGCATTGACAGCGTTATGTGCTGCTAAATGAGCTACCATTGCGCGAAAGGTGAATGTATCATTAAGTTAAAAAAAAATCGACGATGATGTGTAGGACACCGTAGCTCAATTGGTTAGAGTAGAACAGTATGGATCTGTGAATCCCGGTTCAAGTCCCGTTTCAAGAGAAGAATATTATAAACATAATGGTGTTCGTAGCTTCGAGTCCCGCTGAGATTATTAATATTTTCAATATTAAATGAATTAAAGCGATAATTAATTGTTTTATATGCCACCTAATTGTATTGCCAATAAAGCCAGCAAGGACCGTTCTTTGATTTCATTGTCCTCAAATACTGTCTATAGTTTACGCGAGTAGTACACATTTAAATAAAACACTTTTACGGTTTAAAACGCTATATATTAGTTAAACTTATTTGAAAATTATTTTTAACTTCGGCTTAAATTTTTAAATTTAAATTAATTGTCCTTTTATATATTTTTTTTATGTTATCTAATAAAAAAGTTTTTTATTAAAAGTGTATAATTACTTCAAATAGAAAATATCGGATAAAATGCTTTAAGTTTTTTGGTTCGGATTTAATTATTTTATTACCTCTTTGCTATTAAGAAACGATTTGAATGGAATAATATTTTCGAAAGAATTTCACAAACAAAATACCCAATGAAACTTCCGCCGTCACGTAAAAGCTAGCTGAGCTGACCTCTTGCGAAATAATAATTCTATTAATTAATTTTATAATTTGCAGATGTGCAAGCCACGCGAGATGAGGCTCAGAGAAAGTTTATTTTTATAATAATAGCAAAACCATATGCGCAAAACCGACACCAACATATGTCAATAATACCTCTACAGCAGCTACTGAACTTTATAGGTAAATGAACTTACAGCTATGGCCGACTATGACATCATACTACCTTACGACGATGAACAACTGTTCCAAGAAAAAAACGACGTCACAGATCTACACGCGTACTACATGTCGCAATTCAATCTAGAATTGGAAAACGGAAAGAGTAAAAAGAATGATAATTTCAAATTTGGTACCGAAGAAAGCTTCGACTTTGAAGTGCTGGACAGTTGGACAGCTGCGGAAAATAAGACTGATTTTGAAATCTTCGATGACGGTATTGAGAACAACATCAACGATCAAAATATGAAGGAAGTTCTACTAGACTTAGATAGCATTGAATTCGACGATAACAGCTTCAAGTCAGACTCCGGAGAGGAGAAAGCAAAGTCAGCGTATGAAGTTAATAATGAATATATAGACGACGAATCTCTCATTGATGAATTATGTCGAGAGGACAATGAAGCGAGTACACCACCAGAAGCAAACAGAGAAGATTCCTTTAATATGATGACAACAGAAACTCTACCATCAATGGAGGCAGCATTTTCAAAACGGTTCTGCAATTTTGACAGCGAAGTGCATATGCAAGAAAGTTACGATAATCAAGCACATAATACACAAGTTATAAGTAGTGTTGAGCATTTCAGTTATCCAAATAACATATTGCATAATTTGGATATGGAAAGACATTACATTCTTCCGGACACACCGACTAGTTGTACAGAATTTACATTCGATAAAAACGAAAGAAAAGTATCTATATCGGAATCAGTTGAAAGTTCAAGTTATTACGATGGTAATTCAGAGACATTTGATGAAGACGAGCTTTTTATAAACTTAGATGATTTCGGATTGAGCTTAGAGAGAGATGATGTTTGTGCTGCCGGTTTTATGGAAAAGACGGCGGACAAATCGGAGTCTCAAGGTAACTATAATTTTATACAAAGTTAACAAATTTCAAAACCACTCAGTGGTTACCATTGTAATAGCAGTAGGTCTTGGGTTCGAATCCCGAGGTATGTAATAAACACTCTCCAGCTATTAAAGTTTATTTAATTGTTTCCAATTGTTGTCATCGAATTTTTTCAAAACATTTATGCGTGAATCCTTTTTACGGTACTCTAAAACACCAGGACCATAATATAACAATCGATGGACACAAAATTGAGTCTTTCATATGACCTCATGGCGACAGTTTATTTAACGAAAAGCATGGGTTGCCAGACGTAAATATTTAAATTGTTAATGACGAATTATCTTATCAGGGATTTGTAGTGCGTCTGTAAATCATTGAATTTGTTTATGTTATAGGCGAAAGGAATTGTTTGTGGGAAAAATGCTACGAAAGTTATCCCAACCAGAACATGCTGGTGGAACACATTGAACGGGCTCACGTCAATACTTATAAAGGTAATCAGCTTATATAAGACTTAACGGTTTAAAACGCAGATATAATCTTGCTATTATGATTAGTTAATTAACTACGGCTCCACGTTACGAATGCTTTGCAGCCGTGGTCATGGGGGAGTTAATCGTAACTTCGTACTGAATAAATGAATAATGATTAAATGTTTCGCGTTTTAAACAGTTAAAAGTGTTTTATTTGATTATAAACTTGCGTAAAATACAGACAATAATTAACGTTATATATTTTTTTCAGGAGATGAATTCAGTTGTCTGTGGAAGGACTGCGCAAGATCACGTCGTCCTTTCAACGCGAGGTACAAACTTCTCATACACATGCGCGTACATTCAGGACACAAACCAAACCGATGTCACGTAAGTATCTATGTAACGATAAAAAAGACCCACCACACCACTTCCATAGCTAAATGGTAAAATGTGTAGATACCCTACACATGCAACACGATAAAAAAACGACAATAAATTGTCTAGCACAGCACAGAAGTCTGACTAATTACTTGCCTGTAAAAAATTACCTTTATTTAAATAAAATACTTTATCCGGTTTAAAACTCGCAATATATTAATTAACTTATTTTAAAATTTATTTAAACTAAGGCCCGAAGTTTCGGATACGTTGCAGCAGTCATGGTCACGGGGGAACGTCGACGAAACATCGAGTAGTTTAAAAAATATATTTCGTGTTTTAAACCGTTAATTGTTTTATTTAAATGTGTTTATTTAAATTACTACATAGAATAACAACTAGTTAATGTGTTTACGAATAAGATTAGAATATTAACAGTATTTAAAAATAAAATAATTTATAGATTTGGCTTTGGCATTCAGAAATCCACAGACTAAAACTGACACGTGACAAAATTTCACGGCTTTTTCATCTGTCATCACGTTCCCACCACCCATTTAATATCCAGATTTCCAGAAAAAAGAAATACTAAATAACAAACAAAATAAAAATAAATTATTAATTTGGTATTAGTAAATTATTTTTTGTTATAAAAAAATATTTTCATAACTTTTTTTTTCAGCACCCAGGCTGTGGCAAAGCCTTCTCTCGTCTCGAGAACCTGAAAATCCACGTCAGGTCTCATACCGGGGAGAGGCCGTACGCCTGCCCCGCACCACACTGCAGGAAAGCCTTCTCCAATTCTTCAGATCGAGCCAAGCATCAGCGGACTCACTTCAATGCAGTAAGTTTTTAAATAACATGACTATGTTTAAAGGCTTTTAACATCCGACGTCTCCGTGATTCCCCATGAACACGACCGTGAAATTAGATTACCTTATAATTCGCGTCTTAAACCTTTCAGTGTTTTTTTTTATAAAACATGGTTCCGTAAACACTGAAATATTATGAATCACGTAAAATTTAAAATGGCCACAATGTACAATACAGTGAAACAAGATGCGATGTCAACATATTTTAGTTTTGGATATTCGGAAATCCACAGACTCAAATCGAAACACGATGAAACTTCACGGCTTTTTAATGTGTGGACGCAATTTCGGTTTTCCTACCAACCATTTATCCAGATTTCCAGACGAAGTCCAACATGCTTCAGAAGAATTATAAAGTGATTAGAATAATGTTAGACCCGGTGGGAATCGAACGACCCGTTGATTATTAGCAGTACATTGCTCAAAAGAATGTTTTTTATAAAACTCCAAATTTCAGCGACCGTATGCCTGTGGGGCTCTTGGCTGCGGGAAACGCTACACCGATCCATCATCACTGCGGAAGCACGTGAAAACCCACCCCCACATACCTGCCCCAAGGACCTGCATACCACCAACGAAGCCCATCAGACGGACGGAAGAACAACTCGTCCCTAGTTCGCCTGCGAAACTAGCGACCCTAAGATGTATAAGAGACAAGTTAACCGTTCCTAGATTACAGAAAATGTAAGGCTTGTCTAGATAAAGATTTTGACAAGAAAACTAACACTAGCTGTTCCGTTATTTTGTTGTTTGAAAGATTAATATTATTATTTTGATACAATAATAACAAGAATAAAGGCAATAATGCATTAAATTCGACCAAATTAAATTACTATAAATAAGGTTCTTGCGAGTTAATCTTAAAATATACTGTCGCGGACATTTTTTAGATCATTTAAAGAGAAAACATTACTTGCTCAATGAAAAGGCTGTATAAAACAAATATTAACAGTTTGAAAAGCGTATTAAATAAGTAAATCTTATTTGCGATACGGATGCTTTACAGCAGCCGTCGTCACGAGGGGACTCAAGACTGTAAATAAATATTGCTCAAGTTAAGTTTAGACAAAAAGCTGTGTTCAAAACACACTCATTGTAATTTAGTAATGTTGGATGTATCTTAAGTGTAAGCTAAGTAACTTTTATTTTTATAAGTGACAAACTTCACTGTCTAACGAGGTGCAGTCTTCCAGTTAATTTAAATTTAAAATTCATTGTTAAGTTTCTTAATCTAATCTACAATACTAGCGTAAATACTAGATCTCGCTGTAGTTTACATACTTTTCCATGTACACCTATATTTGCTCAACTTTTTAAATAGTAAGATAAGTTTTAACACGTCGCTCTAGTGGTAAGAAGGTGGGATCGTTCCTCAGTTGTATAGCTGTGTACATTTTGCTAAGTACTATGCGATGGAGGTGGTAAATTTAGCAACCTAGTGGCTCTGAATCTCAGCTGTGGGAATTGTTAATGGATCATTGAAGTATTAGAATATAATTGACCGGAATAATGGCAACTTATTTTAATGTACAGTAAAAAAAATGAATTCTCACTTATAGTTTTAATTGTATGTATATTTATATGTGGACTTTCCTAAACGTAAATCTTGTATGTCGAAACTTTGCGATCTTCCAAAGATATTTTTTTTTTAATTTTAAGCGAGGGTAGTTTTAAGAAAAAGCAAATGTACAAATGATGCTTTCCAATGAATCTCTTTTAGCATTTTAATAATATTCCCAATAAGATCTCTTGTTTGCTCACCGATGTTTTGTAAGGATTGAAAGACAGATACTGTCTGTGTAAATAAATTATTTTTCTTGTATTTCTGTTTAATTCGCTTCTATTGTCGTTAAAATTAGTAGTGGGTAATTGAACAAAATCTGGGAGTTATCCTGGAACAATACATTTTCAGTGATTATAGATAATAGATAAATATATAAGTGCCTTATAAATATAGTATTTTTTTATTATCTTATAAATATAGTAACTTAAAGACACACTTATTATATATGAAAGGTAAAGTGCTTATGTTACAGCAACATCGTTTAATAAAAATTATAAAATTGGAATATTCATTTTCGTTGCTCTAATCTACAAACGTATGAAAACTGACCAACAGGTCGGGAGTTCTACACGGTTCTAACATGAATATAAATAATCCGTGTTCTAGTCTGTGGATTTCGTAAAGCCAAAATAGGTCGACGCGTATTATACTCCCTCTTTTTTATCACCAAAAACAAAATATTTCAGATTGATTTGAAGTAGTTGTTAATAAATCAAATCTACTTTGCCTAAATCTCACAACATCTGTAGTTTATATGCTAGACTGTTTGATAAACATTTATTTGAACTTCCCTACTTTTTCGTCTATTGATCGTATTATTAAATATCTGTAGTTTACGCGAGTATTAGAAATTTGAATGAAACACATCAACGGTTTAAAACCGCGAAATGTATTAGTAGAACTTCTTTGAAAATTACTTTAACTACGGCCCGATGTTTCAGATGCTTTGCAGGAAAGCATCCGAATATTTCGCGTTTTAAAACATTCAAGTGTTTTATTTAAATCTTATTATTGCAAAATCATTTAACGCAATTAATATGCAGATATCGGCTTCTTGTCACAATGTTAGATCTCTTCGAATACATTGTTGCTATCGATCGAGACCTAATCTAAGGTCAAAAATGCACGTGTTTTCGTTTAGTATATAAGGTGTTGGTGTCGTCTGGACTAGGAAGTGTGCATCTATCACTCCGAGAAAGATCTAGGCCGAAGGATTCGCTACGATGAAGCTTTTGGTCCTAGCGGCCTTTGTTGGTAAGTTTTTACAGTTTTTATAGTAATTGTTAATAATTTGCCCTTTATAATTGAAATATGTTCCAAAAAGCTACTAAAAATCATAAACTGGCAGAACGAAATTGAAGAGTTTAAAAGCAGTTTTTAATGATTAAATAACATTTATAACCTTTTTAAAAAATCCTTTATAAAGAAATCTTCTTTAACAAGCACATCAATTTACGACTCAAATATCAGCGATGTATGAGGGTTTCTGAATTCTAAACTTCACTTTTATATACATAATGACAGCATAACAATTACAGCAATCAAAAGGTTAGGCTATGATTCTTCGTTTCTCTAAACCATTTAAATAAAAAAACCCTTTAACGGTTTAAAACGCGATATATTAGTTAAACTTATGTGATAAAGATATACAATTCTTATAGGTAGTGTTTTGGAGTTTGGAGTTTGCAATATTGATATAATAGAAAAAAATGAATAAGTTCCTAAAGGCGTTGGATGCATTTATCTACAATTTTTATTTTTTTAAATAAAAATCCTGCTAAAGAATTTATCAAGTACGACTCATATCATAATTTTACCTCCCCCTGTAAATGCACATGACATCTTAAATACCTCTATGTTTTAATTAAACTACGTATTTGTTTCTAAGCAAAAAAATATTATAGGTAGTATTTTTAGGTACATAGTCGTTATAAAAATAAGGGTACTAAAAAAAAGACAGACTTAATGCATTGTATTTATTTTGGTCATCATTATTCATGCATAATTAAAATTCTGTTTCCAGTGGCCGTGTCATCGGGCCGTCTAGTGAGTGAATCCAATACAGACCAACCGCAAGGGCCCTGGCAAGTCGGTAAGGTATACAAATACGATGTCGACTCCCACACACTGGCCTACCTTCCTGACAGCGCAAAGACCGGAAGCGCCTACCGGGCCCGCTTCACGATTCGCGCCAGGGCACCTGGAAAACTAGAAGCGAGGCTTGAGAAACCAGAACATGCTTTGGTGCACCAAGAACTGAGGCAGCACGAGCCGATGCAAGAGGAACTCAACTTCCAGCCTGTCTTAAACCTCGACAAACCGTTCGAGATCAGTATAGACGGCGGAAGAATTGTCTCCCTTACGCTACCATTGGGCTTGTCTCTCGCTAATGAGAATTTGCTGAAGGGTCTCATTGGTTCTCTCCAAATTGATTTGTCGACGTACAGAAACATCCATACAGATCATGACACCTACGACAATGATATCAAACAAGGTCTGTTCAGGAAAATGGAGACAGACGTAACGGGTGACTGTGAAACATTATACTCCGTATCTCCTGTGGCTTCTGAATGGAGGCGTGACTTACCTATGTTTGCGAACGTAGAAGACCCTATTGAAATCACTAAGAGCAAGAGCTACGGCCACTGTCACCACAGAGTCGACTATCACTTTGGAGTTCCCGAAGGAGCAGAATGGACCGGCACTGCACACTCCACAAAGGAAGAACAGCTTATCAAGAGGTCAACTGTCTCACGTTTCCTAGTGGGCAAAAATGGACCTATTTACAGGGCAGAAACAACCAGTACCGTAAATGTTAGCCCACTCATGTATGGGAAGCAACAAGCTGAAGTGCACAGTAAGATAACTGTGCAATTAGTCAGTTTCGAAGATGACAACCAGCCCGAATGGGAGAAACCTGAAGGTGGTCGCGAAATTCAAAACCTCCTATATTCCTTAACGCCTAAACAAGTAACCATTGATGACTCATCATCATCAACCGAATCGCAAGAAAGTCAGGAATCTCGCGGAGAAAAATCACGTCCACCGCGTTCCCTCAAGCCTAAACGGATTTTAGCTATCAACAAGTACATTATCGACAAACAAAGCGAAGAAGACATAAACTCAAAGAGCTCTTCTAGTTCAAGTGACTCACGGTCAGCTTTTGTAAACGATGACGTACCAAATGTCAACGAACCTGCGTATGCAGCTCTGTACATGAACCCCCAGCCTCGCGGAGACAAAAAACAAAATCCAATGAATGCACAGAAGCTGGTACAAGAAATGGCACAACAATTGCAAAACCCCAATAACATGCCTAAAGCTGACTTCTTGTCCAAGTTCAACGTACTCGTTCGTATCGTTGCTTCCATGAGCTATGGCCAGCTGACCCAAACGAGTCGCAGTATTGAAATCGGAAAAAACCACGCCGATGTAATGAAAGCAGATATGTGGAGGATATACCGCGACGCAGTTACACAAGCCGGTACCCTGCCCAGCTTCCAGCTGATTAGATCTTGGATTCAAGAACAGAAAATTGGAGGAGAAGAAGCCGCTGAGGTTGTCGCCGTGTTGCCGAGGTCACTGCGTTACCCCACGAAGGAAACAATGACACAATTCTTTGATTTGGCTTTGAGCCCCGAGGTCAGAGAAGAGAAGTATTTAAATACATCGGCGTTGATTGCAGCCTGTAAATTCATTAACATGGGACAAGTCGACAACAGAACAGTTCACCGCCTTTACCCAACACATATGTACGGACGGCTCTCCGACCGTCATGATAGTTTTGTACTAGACGATGTTCTACCACGACTAGAATCCCAGTTGCAGATGGCCGTTGAACAACAAGACAGCCACAAATCCCAAGTTTATATTAGGGCTATTGGTACTTTAGGCCACCGCGAAACCCTAAGAGTATTCGCACCGTATTTAGAGGGTAAAATACCAGTTTCTACATACCTAAGGACCCAAATAATTGACTCTCTGAGGACTTTGGCAAAGCAAAGGGATAGATATGTTCGGTCTGTTCTGTACAGTATACTTCGTAATACAGCTGAACCTAACGAAGTCAGAGTTGCAGCTATTCTAAACATCTTCATGACACATCCCACTGGAACTATGTGGCAATATATGGCTGAAATGACAAAGACCGATCCCAGCATAGAAGTCCGTGCAGCAATCAAATCTGGCATAGAATATGCAGCAGAACTTCAACACCCCAGATACTTTGAACTGTAAGTAATTTACTACCTATGGACAAAATTAGTTTTCACAATTCTTTCCATCTTTATATTATAACCGTTCGTGCAAGTTAATCTTTAAAGATAGCCTTATATTGTCGCAGATTTTTTTTTTACATTATTGAAAGAGAAATTATGTGTATACATATTTTTTGGGTATCTTGAACCGTTTTCGCAGCGTTTCCGTTGCGTAACGGAAACCCACAAGGATGAATGATTTTTCCCGTTTTTTTCCACATTTCCCGGTGTTTCTCCGCTCCTATTAGTCGCATCGCGATATGTTATTGCCTTCTTCGACAAATGTTCTAAGACAAAAAAAAATCAATTCAAACTAGTACCTAGTTCCTGAGATTAGCGCATTCAAACAAACAAACTCTTCAGCTTTATATATTAGTATAGATACAATTTATATAATCGATATTTTTATATTCTTTAAAACATAATACAGAATTTTATACCATATAATTAATTTAAAGCGACTATAAAATTTAAATCAACTACAAACAAACTTAACCTATATTAAAGAACGATACCTTACTTACAAAGTGTTAGTAAGGCAGTTGTAGTTTTAGTCAGTTAGAGATTTATTGAAATTTCAGGGTTAATATTTTGAAATAAATATTTCAGTTCTAGATCTGCTCAGGCAGTACGAGGAATGCTTTCTGAGGAGGAATTTGGCAAACAGCATTCTATCAAAGCAATGATGTCTCACGACAGAGATGACGATGAAGTTGGTGTTTTGGGTGTCTGGTCAAACATTGGTGCTGAGGACAGTTTGATTCCAAAGTCTTGGAGATATTCATTGCAAAACACGGTCAGCGGCTGGAAGGAAGAATCTACTGTACGTAAAAAATATGCTTAGTTGGTTGTTTAATCTTGACTTAAATCATTATTTAAATTAAAGTTATCTTTAAACATTTTTAACGGTTTGAAACGCGCACTTTAATTCATAATTAAATTTTAACTAGAACCGGTTATTTCGTAGGAAACTGTGATCGTAAATTATTTAATTTTGTTTAATTGCATTATATTCATTTTCAGGCCTCATTATCAGTCTCCAACTGGCACCGTTTGATGAATTTCTTCAATGAGATCATAAATAAGAACGCACCTCAATCAAAGTCTAAGACAGAACACAAATTCTCGGCCGAAAAAATCTACGAAATGTTCAATTCTAAAAATAACAGACCCGAATCTGCAGAAGCCTCCTTGTTCGTTGATTTCTTGAATCAGCAGAGATTCTTCGCACTGGGTGAAAATGACTTGAAACAACTCCCGCAACAACTTGCAGATATGCTGACGAGATTCAACGGAGGTTATGAAAAGCATTCCACTAAAGTTGTAAACAAAAACAAACTAGCCATAATGTTCCCAGTAGCGTCTGGTATGCCATTCGTATACAAGTACAAAGAACCCGTAGCTATTCACTTTCAAATCAAAAACGGCCAAGTTAACTCCTTCGACAACAGCGGCCTTAACACAAACATGGACACTGAACTGATTTTCACATACGCTGAAAACCACGACGGTAGCGTAGGTTTCTTAGACACTATATCGAACCAATACGCCAGTGTCGGTGTAGTTGGAAAGGTGCAATTCCACGTACCTCTAAAAGTCCACGTTGAAATGAAATCTGGCGACACCAAAATTAGGTTTTCACCCATCCAACCGGAACAGGATGTCAACATCTTTCACTACAGTATTTGGCCCTACAGTGCTAACCAAAAGAAGGACACACTTGTCACCATTTCCCAAGATCCATCAACTAAACTGATCAACCGTGACAGTAAGACTATTTCAGTCGATTACAAGTTTGGACAGATGTTTGGAACTCAGTATCAGTTCAATGGATACTCTTATTCGAACGATTACAAAAATGTGGTTGACATGTTCTTGTCTCGTAGTCCACTTTCTCATATTGTGTCGCCATTTGGACAAAAAGATATCGGCCAGACTCACTTCAACCTGAGGTACCTGGGTAAACAGTCAAAGGGTAGGGGTGTGACAATTGCAGCAAACTATGGTAAGTACATTGTAATATATAAATAGTATTGTTTTATTAAATTACTTAATAATAATTACTACAGGAAAGGGTTTACTATCTTAACAAAAAACATATTTTGATTTCAGACACACTGTACAACCAAAAACAAGAAGGTAAAATGCCGGTAGAAGCTACAGATATGACTGACGTTTCGCCAAGCAGTCCCGCTCGACGTGAAGCTCTGGCTAAACGCGTAGCTTCTGGAATAAAAACAGCTAGAGCTCAGGTTCTTGATTTGAGCGCTAGCTTTGAAGGGCCACAAAAATTGGAATACGTCTTTACATTTGCAATTGGTAGAAGTGACATTGATCCAAAAATACAATTTGCATTATTTGGCGCCCGAAACTCTGAACAACATGGTAACACGCAAATCAACTCCGTTGGAAGACTGATCCGGCCAAAGAGTGTTTCAACTTTGAATTATGCCGAAGCATTGAAGCAAGAGCTAAAGATGCCGTTTGAAGCGGATATTCGTTATGGCCAGAAAGAATTTATGAAAATCCAAGGTTCAGCTGAAAGATCACAGAAATACGCCGAAGAGCTCCAAAGACATCCTCTGTCCCAGCAATGTCTCGAGGAGATGAGCAACAATAACTTCTTCCAAAGCGCCTGCCATAAAGTACTTATTTTGGCTCATGCCCCTGATTCAGTTAAATTGTCAGTCACGTATAATCCGAATCCTTCAATCCGAAGCACAGCCTATCAACTATACAGAATCTTGAGAGCATCTACCTTATGGCAAACCGAAGATAATCCGCAGAAAGTTTCACCAGATGGAAAAATGGACGTGATGTTTGACGTGTCCTTTTTGTCACAAACCATGACCGTGGGTTCTAACTCCAAATTTGGAGAGCTTCGTATTAAAAATATCCCAATTCCCAGAGTGACGCCTGGAGTTCTATCTACCTACAGGCCAATCCAACCATACGAAAGAGTTCTCAACTATTACACTCAACATCAATTCCAGCGTAAGTTTAATAGTGTGCTTATTTTTGTAGTCCCGTTTAGTACCAAGAAACAATGGTAGTAACAGACTTTATTAAATAACGAATAATTAAAGTACAGTTGAAAACTAAACATATACAAAAATATTGGCAAATACGGTCTTATTGCCTTCACATACTTAAAAAAAAATAAAGTATTTAAGGTTCATAATTGAAAATACACATCGTAACAAACAATATTTGTTGCAAATGTGCCCAAAATTAATTGTTAATTCATTTCTATTAGCTTACTGCACTGTTGATGGAGCAAGAGTGAGAACCTTCAGCGATCGCAAATACGACTACAACCTCTCACGTAACTGGCATGTGGTTATGGCTAACAAGGCAGAATATGGGGACGATTACGCTGTTCTTGCAAGACGACCCAGCGAAAAGACACAGGAAGCCTACATCTCATACAGGTAATTGTTAATTCAAAATTTTAAGCACGCTTCAATAATTTTGCTGATCTATTTATGAAACGTCTGAGAATAGTTATAGCAAACAAAATCTTCACCTTCGGTCAGAGGTTTCAATGCATTTCCTATTTTCAGATCTCAGAATGGCAAACATTTGGAAATCGAAGTCGGGTCAGGTGCGGACAGTTCCAACTACAACGTCAAGGTCTTCACCAACGCAAAGAAGATTTCCGAAGGCGAGCTCACAACCTACTGGGATGACAGCGAAGAATCACCCATTCTCGAATACTTCGTTCAACCTGACAATGTACTCATGCTTAAGATAAAGGAAGATAATCTCAGAATAATGTTCGATGGGCAAAGACTCGTTGTCCTCTCAAGAGAAGGACGAGGCAACAATAGAGGTATCTGTGGAACCATGAGCGGTGATAGACGCGACGATTACTTAACACCATTCGGCCTGGTCGACGCACCGGAACAGTTCGCAGCATCTTACGCTCTGAACGACGAAAACGGTGACCTCAAGACCCAGCAATATCAGACCCAAGCCAAACAGATGGCCTACCAACCACGCAACCAGTATACAGCAATCTTACGATCAGATGAAAACTGGCAGAGCTCCATGCAGTCAGATGGCAGCACGTTCGACGACAGTGGCGTATATTCTTCTCGGAGCTACTCAAAGAAGAAGGAGCCGTGCAAAATGCAGAAGCAAGTTCAATACTACGAGAACTATGGAGAAATTTGTATCACAACCAAGCCTTTGCCCGCCTGTCAGTCGTATTGCAATGTTGAAGGGTACAAGATGCAAGCGGCACAAGTAGTGTGTCGCCCAAAGTTGGATCAACAGTTTATCACGTACAGAAACCAAATTCGTCAGGGTCTAAACCCGAAAGTTTCTGGTGCCCCCGAGTCCAGACAATATCGTGTACCTGCAAGTTGCAAGGCTTAAATGCCTGCGGAGTGAATTACAATGATAATACTTAACGAAACTGCTTGAAACGGACCATGATATATGTACTCCTAGATATTTTATATCGTATCGTTAAAACTTTTGGAAATATTCTATTTATATATTGAATTTTTTATACAATTTGTGTAAATATGTATTGTTTATGTATTTATCTATTTTTTTATATCTCTATAGTATTATTATAATAGTAGAAATAAATTGCAAAAGTGTAAAAAAGAAAAAAAAATGTAGTTATAGATAATCCTTAAAAGAAAGGTATACCTTATGGTAAAATGTTATTTATTAAAGCAAAAGGACAGAATAAATGCAATGAAAAATAATAACAATCGTATGATTACTCTTCTTAATTCAGGTAATCTAAATATGTAGATTATCGATTTTAAACACAACAAAAAAGTCAACTGCTTCATAAGGCAATATTATAAGTTATGGTTTTAGGTACATCCAGAAAATATAGGACAAGTTATCATGACCACAACATACTAAATGTCCAATGAGAAATAATTTTTGCCTGATTGAATTTATGCGGCAAACTATTGGCCTTAAACAGTTTTATTATTTCTACGAGGTATTAAATTCTTTTTTATACTATTTTAGGGCTCACTATATCGACAAAAGTAAAATCTGTTAAAATTGATAATATTCTTTATTTATGCAAGTGTTCAGGTCGCATATTTTTTGTGACTGGCCGACATGGTAAACAAAACAATAGATCGCAGATCTTAATATCAAATACTTCGTTAACTTAATTATATTCATTTTGTTCATGGTTTTATAACACTTATATAAATTGCAATCTTCAAAAAAAGATTACGCGTAGAAGTTTTTATGAAAGCATAACTTGAATGTTAAAATCTATTATCTGAGTTTAATATTTATATACTAAAACACAATGTACAAGTGATAAATAATTATAACAGTGTTCTCAATACGCATATAAAATAGTGAGTCTACTTCAATTACAGTTTGACAAATGTCGATATGATAATAGTAAATAATTAATAATTTTTTGTATAAAAGATATCAAGTATAATGATTCAAGTAGAGTTTAACATACCGCCATTCTAAATATAACGTCGTAACAATGTCATTCTTGTAATGACAAATATGGTCTGTTTCCTTTGATTCGCAATAAATATTTATAATCTATACCAATAGTGATGTACATAAAAGTGTCAAGGATATTTTATCGGCAGTAGATTAAAGTTCGATTTGAAGAAGTTCAATACCAATTATTGCATTAAAAAAATAGCTTCCTAAAAATTGTCTTAATAATCTTTGTTGAAAGAAGAAATAATATAATTTCAATCACCAATTTAGGCCTATGATAGTATAATACAACGATAAAATCTATATTATTAAATTATGTCTTTTATATCCTAGTTAGTTTTGCTTTTAATTTCTGAGTTGTAATCGATTAAAAATATCGAACTACGAATAATCGTAATCGACATTTAATCGTACTCGCGTATCGTCATCAGCTGTTTCAGTGTTTGGCTTGTCATTGGTCGTAGATTGTAAGCAGTTTATCAGTTTCAGAATAATTTAGACTTTCAGTGCATGTAATATAAAATAGAAACTGTGCTAAACATATAATTATTGGTGTATAACTTAAAACATTTATGCGTTATTACATTTATTTTATTTATTAAGAATACCTAATACCGGCTCAAAGTGTTCCTTGTTAGTGAATCTTGGCGTTCGTAATTCAAATTGAATCTGATTAAGCGAATTATGATGTGGTAAGTACTAACTTTTAAATAAATTAAAATTTACTTAAAAGTTTTTTTATTACCTTTAATATTACCAACCAATTTACCAATTTGAATTATCTTTGAAATGTTTAAAATGATATTTTCATGAATTGTTTTATAATTATTGAATACATATTTAAGAATATTTCAGTAAACTTCACAATTATTTAAAGATGTTTTATGACAAAAAAAATAATGATGCAGATATGTTATTACTATCGAAGAGATCATCTTTAATTTGTAATTTATTACACCTGTAAAAGTTTCAGCGGAGTATCTAAATGTAAAAAACAATATTTATAAAGCAACTACATTATTTTTTACATACTACAACACTTAATATATCTAAACTAAATTGCCATTTAAATAAAACAGTTTTTACGGTTTAAAATCTTTTATCTTTATATGTACTACTCGCAATCACACAAAATTCTCAATAGTTTATCAAACACATTAACAAATGTAGTAATTCACATTATTGATATATTTAAAGTCATTGTTATACCCTATTTTAATAGCAATGCAAATGTGAAAATAAAAAAAATTATTGAACCATTTAAAGTGTATATATGGATTATTGGTTAAGAAACTTAACTTATATATTTAAGCACACATGTACCTTGTTTGTCGCTAATAAGACTCGATATCTTACTTTGAAAAATATTCATTTAAAAATTGCCATTTAAATAGTAATAAAATCTTTTCTGGTGTAGGTATTAATAGTTTATTTTATGACTTAAATAAATGAGTGATTGTTGACTGAAATTTGTCTTATAGGAAAGAAATAAGGAAATTCATTCAAATAATACGTTATTATCCTTATGTTAGCTTCCTTTAACGGCAATTAATGTTATTTTAATAAATTAATTAGCATAGACTCTATATAAATCAATTGTTTAAATAAGAAATATCTATTGCAAATATGATTGAGATGCATTACTATTATTTTCTTATGTAAATTGTAACTTTGTTATTTATGTTTTTTTAAGGTATTTTCATACTTTACACTTTTTTATCTTCTTCTTACACAGGTGAAGGGAGATATAAAAAAATAATAAGTAATGAAAAAAAAAGTTTGTAAAGAAAAATGTAATAGCTAGCACATAATATTAATTTTATTATTATATCAATAAAACAGTTAATAATTAACTAGCTATGCCCGCAATGTCGTTTGCGTGGAATGGTGACTTTCGGTAGAATTTTTAGTTATTTAGGCTGGTTTACTTATTTATTTTATAAATTTAATTAGACACATGTGTAAATACAGTGTCACAGTGTTTCAGAGTTATTTTCGCGTTTATAATATGTATTAGTAAGTTGTATAAAAATTAATTACAATACATCCACACTGCGTTTCATCTCTAATTCAAACCCTTACTACCTTTGATTTGTACTTCCACCTCACATCACTCCTACTCTAACCCCAACTCTTACTCTACACTTATTCCCAGTCTCACTTCCATCCCCAAAAACCCAAAGAAGAAAGTTTTATTGTTCTAGCTTCAGAAATCACGAATTTCCATACCAACTTTCATTCCCCTTTTCAACCCCTAACAACCCTTTTTTGGCATTAAAAAGTACATGTCCTTTCTCGGGCTCTAGAATATATGTGTACCAAATTTCATTTAAATTGGTTCAGTATCTTCGGCGTTAAAGCCGGACAGACAGACAGAGTTACTTTCGCATTTATAGTATTAAGTATTATGTAATTAAGCAAAGTTATAGTAAATACTTTGTAGATAGATTAGAGCTTTGGTAGATTTTAATGACAATTTATTATGGCTGATATACAATATCAGCGTTGAGGCCAAACCTTTAACTATATTCTCCATTTTTGATAATGATAAATAGAATTTCTACAAGATTTAAGTATGTAGTTCTACAATATTTGGTTTAGTAGAATTTTATTTATACAAGGGTGTGTTGTTAGGGGAGTTAATTAGACCTTTTTTTAACAAAGTAATCGAAGAAAATTTAATTTTTTATGTAGATGTATGTTCACTTATAACCCAACTTAAATCATATCCAAGAATCTTTCGAATTTAATCAATATTACAAGAAATATTGCGTTCTCCAAATCTATTTTTTATTATAGAGGATACAAGCATGGCACTTGTTGGTTCGAGTAATCCCCCAGCCAAACATCTAAACAAGAGGTCGCTGTCGACTTATTTTTGTTTGGATATTTAAAAATCCACAAACTGAACCCGGATTAAATTTCGATATTCGATATCCAGAGTTCCAGACTAAGTCCAAACGTTTAGAATAATCCAATATTCGTTGAACTCGGTGGGGATCGAATCCATGATCGTTGATTATTAGCTATACAATGCAATCTGTCGGGACACACTCGTGTTGTACAGCCACACCTCCCTTTCACCTAACAACGTGATGTTGCAAGTGTATTTCATAGTTGCGTCATGCTTGCGTCAGCGTCGGGCCTCTGCGTCGCGGGTCGCTCATTGGCTGCACGCGACCTTCGTCACGTATGCAGTTTCCCGTTTGATGGTTAAGGCTGTGGTTTCTACCACAGATGTAATTTAATACCATAGCTACTGTATTGCAGTTTTCACTTATAAAGCTGTTTATCGGGTCTGTAGTTTACAATTACAAGTTTAACAAATATATTTCGCGTAAACCGGTAAAGTGTTTTATTTGAATTTGTTGGTACTATTCGTAAAGTACAGACAGTATACAATTACAATTGTTGCACACGATGATGTCACATAGTTCACAATTAAATATGTAATATAATTCCCATTTTAAACCGTTCAGTTTTTAATTTCATACCATAGCTACTGCAATGTAGTTATTACTTATAAAACCCTTTATCAGGACTGTAGTACACAATTACAGTTACAAGTTGTCCATGATGATGATGAGGCCATAAATTTAACGGATATAATGTCACGTAGTTCATAATGAAATAATATAATTCGCGTTTAAAACTAATCATTGTCTAATTTATAAATATTTACTATTGTTTTAAAACATTTAAATTGTATATTCTATAGTCTGTGTCTTTTTAATAAATGATCTTCAGTTGCTAAAAGGCTGAAGTTAAATAGTTTTTAAAATAACAATTTTATATTTTTTAAGGACATATATTATATTATATGTCCTTAAAAAAATGGAATTTCGCTTTACCCAACATAGTATCTTACTTAGTTACTCCGCTGTCGCAGCGACCCAAAGTGAGTCTTGGCCTCCGAAAAGAGCGCCATTTTTGCCGATCTGGCGCGGCTGTTCGCCATTCGGCCACACCGAGCTCGCGCAGGTCTTTCTTCAGGGCGTCCTTCCAGCGATATCTTGGCCGACAGATCGGCGGCCAGTTGGGAGTCCGATATACGTTTTCTTGGCACTCCGATCATCTCCCATTCTCTCCAAATGGCCAGCCCAGCGGAGTTTTTGGGATTTTGCCTCCCCCCATTATGTTGAGTTTGTTTAAGAGTTTTTCGATGGCCTCCTTTTTCCTAATTCTCCAGTTTCCTACCTCCCTTTGCGTCGGGCTTAGAATATAGTATCTATTATAAAGAAATTATTAAACTAGACAAACCTATATAATATACATACAAGTAATAAAGCATAATAAACAATTATGTTATTATATAATATATGTATTTTAAGTTGCGATATTAATTAGATGTCTGTACGACCTTGATCTTAACCACAAACTCGTTTATAGTCGACCAGTAGGTATTTAATGAAATAGATCAATAAAATAAAATTAGGGTTCCGTACTAAAAGGGTAATACACATTTACTCTCTCTCTACTTTAGAGAGTATCTTAATTTACAAGATTCGTTTTCGAATTATCTATAACTATGAGTACTAAAAACCAAGTAAAACATGTAGGGGGGAGGGGGGGGGGGTTCCAGTAAGAGTAGATTTGCAAAAACAACTTTTGACATTGACACAACATATTTTCTTTCATTAATAAAGGCCCCGATAATATCCAAATCCAAAACAGGTTGACATATTATATAGTTAAGGTTGACCTTCCCTCAAGAAAAATTTCTTCCAGAAAAATGATACAATCTGAAAATGTGTGCGTTTATTTAGTCACGCGTAGTTCCGTGAGCGAAAGCCCAACCCGGTCTTGACTGATTTTATTTTATATACTGTAGACCAGTATTTAGTATGATTAAAGTTGGTACATGCCTTCATACTCATTAAATAATCGTATATATAAATATACAAACATAAAGTTATTAAATTAATCTAAAATAATTACATATAACGACAACATACAGTTATATGATTAAAACACAATATCATCGTACAAAAGTTCTATATTGAGTGATCTCCTTGAGAAAAAAACTTTCAACTGTTTAAAACGCTACACATTTAACGTTTCGGTTTACCCTTTAAAGCAGCCACTATATTTTGCGTTACATCCGTTTGAGATATCTTAAAAAATGCAACATCTAAAAAAAAAAAAAAAAAAAAAACAAAAAAAAAAAAAAAAAAAAAAAACCCCCCCCTTTAAAAAAAAAAAAAAAAAGGGGAAAAAAAAAAAAAAAAAAAAAAAAAAAAAAAAAAAAAAAAAAAATTTTTTTTTTTTAAAAAAAAAAAAAAAAAAAAAAAAAAAATTTTGGGGGGGGAAAAAAAAAAAAAAGGGGGGGGGGGGGGGAAAAAAGGGGAAAAAAAAAAGGGGGGGGGGGGGGGGGGAAAAAAAAAAAAAAAAAAAAAAAAAAAATTTTTTTGGGGGTTCGGGGGGGGGGGGGGAAACGTTTCAAGAAACCCAAAAAAAGGGGGAGGGAGGAAGGGGGACGACACTATATGTCTTAACTTAACTTAAGTTTTAAAATGCTAACATCTAAAACTGCAAACGACGCGACCGACGTCGTAGGTAATAGCATAAATAAATAAAGATGAAGAGTGGGTTTGCAAAAGTTTGGATGCCCTAACAAATTCTAGACAAAAGTCACGGACACAGCTAGTATATCCTAACTTGGGTGATTTGGATGTGTTACACCTAATTAATATTTCAATTTGAAACAATAACAATAATTATTTCTCGTTGTCATCAAAACAAAGTTCCTTTTGCGTCATATTGACCCCTTCAAATTAACGCTGTTTGGCGTCATGATAAATCACGGCGATGCTCTCAAAACTAAACTTTATTACTAGGGCATTAGGGTTTGTTTTAATGGACGATGAAGCCGCAGAAGTCAATTGGACATCAGTCAAGACAATGATAATTCAAGGTTAGTCCGTGCGTCCAACAAAATGCACAGTCTAAAGCCTCCTAAGAAAAATCATCCATTTATGTGCAGCATACTAGTAAACATACACATGCCAGGCCATCTACGACAGGTTAGCGAGCTCGTTGCTCTAACGGTAGCTATGTCTAATCGACGGGTCGTGGATTCGATCCCCCACCGGGCCCAATATGTTTCTAATCAAATACTGTCTGTAGTTTACGCGAGTAGTACTCATTTAAATAAAACACTTTAACGGTTTAAAACGCGATATGTTTTATTTAAACTGGTTTGAATTTTTTTTAACTACGGCCCGACGTTTCGGATGCTTTGCAGCAGCCGTGGTCACGGGGAGACTAAAGATGGAGGATGTCTCTGACGTCAAAGTAAAAAATTGCTACGCTAGCGCCATCTGTTCCGTCGAAGTTGGTATTTGGCGAAACTGGCTTTCAAATAAGTTTAACTGATATATTGCGATTACCGTTAGTGTTTTATTTAAATGTGTACTACTCGAGTAAACTATAGACAGTATTTGACGTTATCTTAGTTTTTTGACATGTGACTTGGTAGCTCAATTGGTAGAGCCACAGCACGGAACGCTGACGATGCCGGTTCAAGTCCTGCCCGAGTCGAAAATTTATTTTAGATTTTTAAATTATATGTACAGTGTCTTCATGTGCACGTAAAAAAAATAAAGCTTTCAAATGTGACTTTCTATTTGATTCGATATAGCATGTTATACAAAGGCCAGGGTTTTGTAAATTTACTCATTTTGATTAATACAGATAATATATATTTTTTATATATTTTAGTCTGTCAGTCTCTGTCGTCCACACTAAATTTTTGGCGACTTTCCCAAATGTACCATTAGAGAGGTTTTAATTATAAAAGTAAATATCTATAGTTTACAAGTAGCTCATATATTAATAACGGTATAAAACGCTTTTTCTGACAGTCTTTAAAATCCAACGTTATGTTTGAACACATAACGCCTTTTAAAACGTTAAAAGTGATTTATCACAATGTGAGCTATCAAAATGTTATTCCTATCAATTGAATCTAAATAAGTTAGTTGTCTATGACACTAAAAAATACTAAGGCCTTGTAATAATGGAAAGTTGTCAAACAGATGGCCATTGATATTGATTTGACGTACACAGTGGCACTTTCCGTTCTTCACTGATTAACGTGGACAAACTTGATGAATTGTTTCACGTCTAAGTAACGTGTACGTGAATGTAAGTGTAAAAGTATATCTTTAAATATTTCGTTATCTAATTGGTGTAATGGTGTATTGCTATTACCGCGTCGCTGGTTCGATCCCCACCTGATCAAACATTTTTCTAATTCTTAATCTTTTGCAACATGTTGCACTTCGTCTGGAAGTCTGGATATTAAATTGGTGGTAGGAGTATCGAAAATCTGTCCGGATCACGAACCACCTTTCACAGATGAAAAAGCCGTCAAGATCGAAAATATAGCAAGCAACAACAGAACGCTGAAAAATAAAATAAATATTTATAAAAGAATAAAACAAATGATACATCGATCATCGATGTCCCTTACCTATAGACGTAGAGAATATCAACTAATTATAAGTATCTATTTTAAGAGAAAAAATCTTAAATGATTTTATTATAGCTATATAAAAATAAGAAAGAAATGTATCCCAACGTTCAAAATATGCGAAAGTAATGTTTAATATATTTTTTATCCTACTTTTTAGTTTTTATCTTCGCATATTAAACGTGCAAATGATCGCCGCACATCGACATAATTATTCTGAATTTAAATTATTTATCTACCACATGCGCACGAGTGGGTGACGTAATACGAGCCTTGGCCAATCAGCTAGCGATGATGTGGAGGCTTGGCTGCCTGTTACCAATGCCCATTATCTTCAAGGATATAATGACATTCGTTCAAATGCCAAAATTCTCATTAAATTATAATAGAAATTTGTTTTTAAGGTAGATTAAAACTCGTTTGCCATTTTAGAATTAATTTAAAAAAAAAAACTTCTATATACTTATAAGATATACGGATCTATAGTTTACGCGTTGTATGCGTTAAATAAAACCGGAACGGAACGGGTTGATTCGCGGTTTATTAATCACGTGACAAATGTTTAGTAGCACCGAGTATCCAAAGCCACAATAGGCCGACAGCGCATCTTGTTTAGACGGTATAGGGGGTATTTCACGTACCGTCAAGCGAAGCCCTACGCTTGTCCTCGTCTGTCATTAAAAAAACTTGTAAAAATGACCCGACCGTTTTCTTATTACATTTAAGAATCGAAAATGCTTTAGTCCTTTTGAAAACTGGAATATTGTCCACATGTTGGCAATAAAAAATATTTAGATGGACACGATAGCTCAATTGTTTTGAGCAGCAGCACGGAACGCTGTGGATGCCGGTTCGAGTTCCGCCCGTGTCGTATTTTTCTTAATCTAAATAGATTTTTAACTTCCTCAGTATCCATGTCTTAATTATTCAATACTAAATATACTGTCTGTAGTTGACGCGAGCAGTACACATTTAAATAAAACTTTAACGGTTTAAAACGTGACATTTATTAGTTAAACTTATTTGAAAATTGTTACTACGGTCCGACGTTTGGGATGCTTTGTAGCAGGTAATATATATCGCGTTTTAAACCGTTAATGTGTTTTATTGAAATACTAAATACCTATGTTTAGGATTGTTTTTAAACACCTGTCAGTAATGTTTACAGTGGAGAATCATTGCATAAAAATTCCATCTATTCTTTGTAAGTGAACTCGAAACAAGAATGCAGAATAGCCCGATAAGGAATGATAAGCTATTGATTGCAATTAGTTCTATTTATATCCGTAAGCGCTTTGATTAATTTAAATAAAAACACTTCAACGGTTTAAAACGCGATATATTAGTAATTACTTATAGTATTACTAATATATCGCGTTTTAAAGTGTTTAGTGTTTTATTTAAATGTGTACTACTCGCGTAAACTATAGACAGCTTTGATTAATTGTTTATTTGCTGACCTTACCCTTTTACAATGTACTGCAACTGGACTAAGTTTATTTTCGCTGATAAGAGACTGGGAGAGGAGAAATTAGCATAGTGCTCATTTGATGGTAGGAGAATGGAGATACACACCTATAGCATCTAAACGAGATGCGATGTCGACTTTTGGCTTTGGATATACGGAAATCCACAGATTGAAACCGAAACGCGATTAAGATTCAAGGCTGTGATCTGTGGACGGTGGTTCGTGACCCGGACGGAATTGCTATATTCCTACCACTCATTAAGAATGAGATTTCCAGACGAAGTCCAAAATGTTTGAGAAAAATTCAATCGTAAATTGATCTGCTAACGACTTATACATATAAGTCTTTTAAGAATTAAAACGGCCTTGCGGCTGTGGTCGCAGGGGGTCTAGAGAGGGGGTGTCCCTAATGTCAAAGTCAAATCTGCTATGCTAGCGCCATTGTCGCTATAGCAGAAACGGCAGGCTGTAGTTAAATTAAAAATAAGTGAACTAAATAATTTCCCGTTTTAAACAGGCAAAAGTGTTTAATTCGTGTATATTATACATGTTTTTTTGTCAATTCATTACAAAGGCACCTTGTTTGATTAAACAATGAAACTGACTATATGGCGCGTTTCAATCAGTTTAAACTATCTTTGTTTTATAGAGGACAGACAAGCATAAGTTTCGCTCGATGGTAGATGGTCTCTAGCCACATAACAACTCAACAAGATGCGCCGTCGAGCTTTTGCTTTGGATATTATTTTTGTCCATCGCGAATGTTAGTATTAAAAACGCAACCAGCACAATCCAAAGAAATCTAGTTCTCTACAACCAGTAAATTAAATGTAATGCAGAACGTGCGAGGTCACACGTCTTACATTTTCGCGCTCCTTCTGTTCGACCTATAATTCTCTATCTAGCTTAATTTTATTAGACTTAGCTAAGTATTTTCTCTCCTGATAAATTGTATAATAATTTTGAGATTGTCGGGGTTTTTTAAAAAAAAAAAAAAAAAAAAAAAAAAAAAAGGGGGGGGGGGGGGTGTTTGGGGGGGGGGGGGCCCAAAAAAAAAGGGGGGGGGGGGGAAAAAAAATTTTTTTTTTGGGGGGGAAAATATAGGGGGGGGGGGGGGGGGGGGGAAAAAAAAGGGGGGGGGGGGAGAGAGGGGGGGGGGGGGGGGGGGGGGGGAAAAAAAAAGGGGGGGGGGTTTTTCCCCCCGGGGGGGGGGGGGGGGGGGGGGGGGAAAAAAAAAAAAAAAAAATTTTTTCGGGGGGGGGGGGGAAAAATCTTGAAAACCAAAAAAAAAAAAATAAGGTTGGGCGGGCGGGGGTACAATTTTAAAAAAAAAACGTGGAGCGGTTTAAAACGGGGAAAAAACTAGTTACAATTACTTAGCCGTGACCACGACTGCTGCAAAGCATCCTAAACATCGGGTCGAAGTTAAAATTATTTTCATTTCCTTTCGTTTTCAACTGTTAAAGTGTTTTATTTGAACCCTTAGAAGTGTACGTATTTTTTATTTCATTTTACTACCATCTACCACGTTTGTGTTGTTGTTGCTTCCACAATTTTTATCACTTGTAACAGTGCAAATTTACCTGGAAAGAAAATTTGTCTTCGTCTAGCATTATGTACTTTAAGATATCTATCAATCAACTTGTGTAAACCAGCTAATGTTATCGTTTCTTATTATGTAATTAAATCACCTTCTGAGACTTGTAATACAGTTTTGTAAGCGCATGTTATATGCTCTTGAAATGATCTCGTGGGCAAATAAACATTTCTGAAACATGTCAGACTTCTTCTAGAAACCTGGATATTTAGTTGAAAAATTCTGCTGGGTCACGAACCAAGTGAAAAAGGCGTGAAGTTTAATCGCATGTTACAGTCTGTGGATTGACGAATATCCAAAACGAAAATAGGTCGGCAGCTCATTTTTTTAGGTTCTATAGGCTGGGCTATATCACCTAAGTGATACCCATTGCCCTCCTCTGACATTAAAAAAAGTATAATACACTAACAAAGGCTTTGTATTGTTGTAATTTGAAAGCCCATTTCTTAAATACTGTCTATAGTTTACGCGAGTAGTACACATTTAAATAAAACACTTTAAGGTTTGAATAAGCGTATTAGAGTCATTTGGAAATTATTAAAGACTTCGGACTATAACAACGAGAAAACCCTTAAGTGATAATTTTCCCCTTTTCTTCACTCGTGTTTTATAGTCTGAAGTCTTTAAAAAAAATGCTCTAATCAAACAAACATAATTATTCATTCGAAATTAGTTCTTGAATTAGCACGTTCAAACAAACAAACTTTTTAGCTTTATAATATTAGTATAGATTCTATCGTTATTTATAACAGAATAAACTAAACTAATTTTGCTTAAAACGTTTTTTCCCTTAGCTGACAACTGAGTGATTACAAAAATAATTTACACGTGTCTTCTACATAAGCCAAAGTTTTTTATAACAAATTTTGACCATGAAACACAGTTCGTTGACTTCAGCTCAGGTAAAAGACAAATGTATAAATACTCTGTTCTTGGACTAAAAATATATATTGACCGTCTCCATAGTGTAATGGAAACGTGCATTGAGGTCCTAGGTTTTATTCCCGTGGAAACAATGGCACATAAGACTAAAGGACAATAGCAACAGGCTAGAAATCCCATGTTAAGACTTGTCTGTAGTTTGCGGGAGTTGTATACATTAAAAAAATACTTAACGGTTTAAAACGCGAATAGGTAACTTATATACGATTTGTTTAGTACGGCCCGACGTTTTTTAATGCTTTTTATGCTCTCGCTGTCGACCTATTTTGCTTAGGATATCAGGAAAACCACAGACTACAACCGAAACGCGACTAAACTGGGCGGCTTTTTCATGGATATTCCTAACATCCATTTAATACACGGATCCAAACGAATTATAGCAAGTTTCAGAAAAAAATATAAATTTATTAGAAACGTGGGCATCGAACCTGCGACCCGTTGATTATTAACGATTTGAAAAGCTTTGCAGAAGCCGTGGTTTGGGGAACCACTAATACATTTCGCGTTTCAAGCCGTTAAAGTTGTTTCATTTAAATGGTCTTTTAAAGTAGAGCATTCAAAAGTGACCTTCGATTAAATTATTCATATTGTTTCCTGTTTTTATTGCTGCGTAGATATTTAGCGGAATGAATGTTCTAATAGTCAGAAATTAGGAACATGTTCAGATTTCTTCCTCATTGTTATAGAGCGGTTGGCTAAATTTGATACTTTGTGGCTTCGTTTAAAAATAAATACATTTAATGTATTAATTTGAAAATAGTCAAACGTAATTTAGTGTAACGTTAAAAAAAAAAAAAAAAAAAAAAAAATGGTTTTTTTAAAAAAAAGGGTGTTTTTTTTTTAAAATTTTTGTTTTTTTCTGAAAAAACGTTTTTTTATTCTATTAATTTGACAATAGTCAGGCGTTATGTAGTTTTTAATTTTATTTATAAACACTTTATTGCACCATATCCAACAAAATATACAAACGCGACTAATACATCGAACTAGTCGTGTCAGCGACTTCGTCTGCGTAGAATAGTTGTTTTGGCATCAAATTTGATTTTGCAAACCCCGTCTTCATCTTTATCTTTTTAAACTTAAGCGGTTACCCACGTCTTTTGTTTCCCGTCATTCGGCCATATACGATATGGATAAGATGACTGACATTTTTTTTCATTCTTGTTAGCCGCGTGCGCAACAGAAACCTACAAGGATGAATAATTTCTCCTTTTCCACATTTCCCGCTGTTTCGTGCTCCTATTAGTCGCAGCGCGATGTTTTACGTATTTATATCGAACCAGTATTTCCTAATCTAGGAGACGTTCAAAGAAATAAACTCTACAGATTTATAGGCTGTTAGATTTAACGTGTTAACGTGCTAAGCATTGCTAACATGGCTGGCATGACCCTGGCTCTAAATCCCGGGGAACTGATAGCTTCGGTCGGGCTGGGCATAGAAGTCTGTTCAAATTGTAACATCGATCAGCGTCCGGCAGTTTTGTGTTCTCTATGCAAACGGGATCCAACGAGGTATTTATTCGACTTTCTTGAGTTGCGAGATACAGAATTAGTCCCAAGAACCGTATCGTACGAGACGCGGCGACCAATCAGAACGCAGTGCGCAGACGCACCTACCATTTGTTTAAACCCTCCAGCGATTGAGCGCTTTAAATGACTATTTCCTTTTATTTATTAGGAAAATTGGCGTGATTCATATAGCGTTTCTACTATTGATGCTAATTGTATTCTATTTTTGTTAATGCTCTTAAAATGTAGAAAAAGTAGTTTGAATAAAACACCTTTAACGGTTTAAAACGCACAGTATAAACTTTGAGCCCTGGTTAAAACAATTTTAAAGTTTAAATAAATACATTTCGCTTTTTAAACCGTTAATAGTGTTTTACTTATATGGGTTCTAGCGTAAACTACAGACAACATTGAAGAAAAAGTAGTATTTTAAATAAATAATAAAAAATAAACTGAATTATTCCTCCCTCCACTTGTCTACGTCTGCAGTAAGCATTCGAAAAGTTGAACAATACAATTTGAAGCCACAAACATACTTGTTGCGCGTTTTAAACCGTTTTGGTAGATAGTGTACTTTTAGATTTACTTTCCTAGTAATAACAGAAAATAATCACTACTTATAAATAATCAGATAATAGTACTTCTAGTATCAAAACGGCTTACAAGCCGATTTACAGCGTGGTGGAACCTACGTCCAGCAGTGGGACACAAATAGGTCGAAACGAGGCTCGCACATAGTCAACTACGTTATGATTTTGTAACAGTCAACTTATCACGTATTATTTCATAATGATTTCAGTGATACCAACACAATCTAGAGATCTAAAAGAGATTATATTTGTTCGTAATTGCGTAATTAAACTTTCCTAGATGAATTTCCATAATTATGAAACCGAGTGGTGTCTGTAGTTAGGCGGATGGTGCGCATGAAATAAAAGATATTCAAAGGCTGAAAACTTGAAAGGCAAATTAACGGTGACATCTTTGATCGTGAATACTGTCTGTTGTTTGCGAATAGTTAGTATCTGCACATGTAAATAAAACGCTTTAAAACGCGAAATACATTAGTGAAGTTGGAGTTTAAATAAAACACTTTAACGGTTTAAAACGCGATATATTCGTTAAATTTATTTGAAAATTATTTTTAACTTCGGCCAGACGTTTCGGATGCTTTGCAGCAGCCACTGCGGAGACCACGGAGATAAGTTTAATTAATATATCGCGTTTTAAACCGTTAAAGTGTTTTATTTAAATGTGTACTACTCGCGTATTTGACGTACTTTGACCTTCAATCAATCAATCTCTTATAGGTGAAGATGCAAAAGGCATTAATGATAGTCAAGATTTGAATTGTATAAGTTCCGGGTTTTTTGTATAACTTACTGCGCGATAAATATTTTAGTCTATTAAAATTGTGTCGTCTGTATTCAAATATACACCTTACTTACCAGTTGCCAGTGCTTATATATTGTGATTAAAAATCTACTATTTCGCAATTCGTTATCTAGCGAGTTGTCAAATAATCACCCCTGTGGCTCGGCGGTTAAAAGCGTTGCGCTCAGCGAGAGAAGTCGAGAGTTCTTAATCAGGAAATGCAGGCAGTTTTGGTGGGGTCCTTCTCAATTGTAACATTTTTAATGGTTTCAAAACGAAACGTGAACAAAAAGTTTTACACTAAGCGCTTAAAAAATCAGTAAAGTGGACACACAGATATGTCTATCCCATCGCCCCGGGAGACACGAGAATATAATATGCAATACCCCAGCCAAGATGTGCTGTCGATCTATATTGCTTTTAGATATTCGGAAATGCGATTTAACTTCGCCGCTCTTTGATCTGTGGGCTTTTTGAGACCTGGACGGAATTTCTATATTCTTACCACTATTTAATATCCAGATTTCCCGACGAAGTCCTACATGCTTCAGAGAAATTATAAATTGATTAGAACCACGTTGTACCTATTGTGGATTGAATCCAAGACCCGTAGACGTCAGAACATTGCTACCATTAGACCGACCAGTATATCAAAACCGTTGAACACGCGATAGTAATTTTTGCAAACACGTCCTTGTCAAGTTTCAAAAGCAACAGGTAGCAATGCGCCTGCGTCACTATCGTCGCTACGAACACATACAAACGCTACTTTCATCCAATCACTTGTTGTTGTGTGCGAACTACGTTATACGAGTACACGAACCGCGATTTTCAGTCAATTCTCAGTTGATATTGCAACGTCGAAGGTGACGCACGCGCATCTGTTTGTAACTACTTGCTGTGCGTAGTGTAGTGTCGTGTTGGGATTACAGATTCTCGCTAGGTGAGCTCTACATTTCAACATTGATCTTGATATTGGCCAGAAATAGTTTTGGCACATCACGCCGTTCTCTACCCTTGAAATTTGCGATCTGAACTCATTCTTCAATCTTTGAAGTATACGTACAGGTTAATTCCGTAAGTGATATAGTCTGTTGAGTTTTAATCGGCAATTGTCGATGTTCTGTTTAGTCTGCATTGTTATACGTTTTCCTAGTTATAGATGTGTCGCTGGCACTTTGAAAGCGATATGAACCAAGCAGATATCACTGCTGCTTAGTTGAATCAGTCTAGCAAGAATATGAAGTATTAACAATGAAATAACTTATTAATTATACATACAAGTAATATATAATGTATATTATGTAATGATTATGGGCAAATATATAATAAAAGTATATCTAGTGACTTATAAAATTATAGTTATATAAAACACGGAGTGTAATTATTGTATTAGGTAGGTATTTCGCCAGGTTTTTTCCGTGTTATTTGAGGGTTTTGATCTTAAGTAATTTCTTATAATGGTAGTTCGTAACAGGTGGGTAAATAATAAACAAGTAGGCTTACTAAAGAAAATTACTTGACAGATCATATATTTCCAGTTCGAATTTTAAAAGTAAAACAAGAGAATGACTTGCGGGGGTTATTTTTTGCTGTTTCTCAGACCTAGAGAATATGCATAGCAAATTTTATTAAAATCGGTCTAGCTGAAAGGGCGGTTCTAAATAAGATTAAAATATACCTACTTTTCCATAAGTTTGTTCGCGCATAACTTCAGCGTATGTCGACAAATTGAGATGATTCTTTTTTTGACGAAAGTAGATAGGTTTTCCTATAGAGTTCGTGATTAAACTATAATTCTATTATCTGTTATTATTTATTACATTGTAATAATTATAGAATTTATGTATTACGTACATTACTTAGTTGGAAGTAAGTTTGATTTTTTAAATTGAAAAATTTACGACACGGCCAGGACTTGAACTGGCATGCACAGCGTTCCATGCTGTTGCTCAAAATAATTGAGCTACGGTGTCAGTATTTTTTTTTTCATTTTATAATCCATTCTTATTTTATATAGAGCCATCATGTAAAAACATATGTTTAGTTATTTTTATATCCTCTATACCTGCTTGCTCCATGCAATAATATTATCATAGTCATTATTCATGCCATTTTATTTCATTTCCAAGATTTGCGATAGCGGAATAAAAAAATGTGCTAATGTTAATGACCTTTGGAATAAGTAGCATGAATGGTATAGTGGTACCTAACTATGCCTTGTACTGTATATTCAAATTTACGTATATTTATTTATTACAGCTTAATTATTTACTAGCTGTGCCCGCGACTTCGTTCGCGTGGAATAGTGACTTGGGGTAGAATTTTTAATTATTTAGGCTGTTTATTAATTTATATAATTGCGCATTTATTGCAGCCGATCTATGTTGTTAGTGCTACTTTGCCGCAACACTGACCTCACATCACTCCTTCTCATAACCTCCCACTCCCCTCCCTCCTCCCCACTCCCACTCCAAAGCCAAGAAGAAAGTTTCTTGTTGAATTTCCATACAAACTTTCACCCCCCTTTTAACCCCTTACAACCTCCTTTTCGCAAAAAAAGTATATGTATGTCTTTCGCAGGGTCGTTCAGTAGTTTTGGTGTGAAGGAACACGTAACAGACAGACAGACAGTTACTTTCGCATTAAAACTACAAGAGACAAAAACTTACGTACTAACTTATAAATAAAAGGCGGCCTTTTCGCTAAGCAGCGATCTCTTCCAAGCTACCTGAAGTACAGGAGAAAAGTAATAGTTAAAAAAATGCTTATTAAGTTTATTCAGTGTATTATTCAGGAGGAATACTATGTTCAAATCTGGGAAAGGTCGAAAAATGTTCGATCGGGAAGGCAAAATCTGCCCTGTAAACAAAAGCGATCAGTCGTGACGTGAACATGACGACAATGTCTTCTGATAATCAAAGTTTAAATATTATGCAGTCATCAAACATTTTAATTAATTTTTAATTTTAATAATCATTTTTACGTATCCTCAATAAAAACAAAGAACATAATAGTGTAAGTGCTTACTATGTTTTTTCCAATTACTTATTCATCAAAATCAATGTCGATTATATGTTAAAAATCGATTAATAACGATAAAGATTTTTATAGGTATATAAATGGAAAGGAATATATATAAATCTATAACCTATATTAGACTTATACAAAGCGTTTTAATCCTTCAAGTGTTTTATTATAAAAATATGTATATTTAAATAAAAACAGTATACATTGTACATTCAAAGACAATATATAAATTTATAATTATTATTTAGATGCCGCTTAGAGTCCAGCCCATGTGAAAAATATTCGAAGGATTTTAAATTTATATTTTCATGAGAACTACCCTTATAAATTAACACTTATCGTCTCTAGCTATTCGTCCATAATTAATATATTTAAATAGTTTATCAAAAGTACCTACAGCGACAAGGAAGTCGTTTTAATTTTCTTCTCTTTCTTTTATTTAACTTCTTATATAGTTCTCATAGTAACTTCTCATAGTTAAACTTTGATGAGAAATATTTAAAAAATATATAAAACTTACCTTGAGATATAAAATTCTATTATGTGCATAATATATCCGTGTTTAACTTTAAACGGTTTCAAACTCGAACTATTTATTTTTGAGTAAAACTAACATAAATACTGTCTATAGTTTACGCGAGTAGTACACATTTAAATAAAACACTTTAACGGTTTAAAACTAATATATCGCGTTTTAAACCGTTAAAGTGTTTTATTTAAACCTAACATTTTAATAGTTCGTTGTAGATAGTGTTTTTGTTTCTGCATATCATTGTTTGCATAGCTGTCTCACCGCTAACTTTTAAGTAATCGTGTACGTAAGAGATAACGTTAGATTATTATTTCCTCTGTGATGGATCCAGAACCAGGAAATAGAAAGTACAAATGATATATTTTTTTAATTAATATGCACCTATCTCGAAAAGAGACACCCCAATGATATAAAAGCTTCTACCAGATTTCACCACTCAATGTATAAGTTATTTTGACATATATAATGTGTACTAATATTATATAGCTGAATGGTTTGTTTGTTTGTTTGGACGCGCTAATCTGATGAACTACTGGTTCGAATTGAAAAAAAAAATTTAGTGTCAGATCGTTTATCGAGAAAGGCTTTAGACTAAAACATCAGAGTACGATTACTAGGAGCAAAGAAACAGGAAAATATGAAAAAAAAACAAAAACTGTTTAAGATACTAAAAAAAATATGTAAAAATGAATATTTGCATTCCTATTCAAATATTTAAAACTGCCCGAGATATCTGCTAATTTATGATTAAATCACAAGAACCGTTTTAATGTAATCAAATTTCAGCGAAGTCTATACTAAACTAAAGAAAGAAAAATATATTATCTATAGTTTTAAATAAATAACTATATTATTAAATCCTCAAACTAATTTGAAAATTTTCCCCGGTCTCCCGTGACCAAGGCAAAGCATACGAAACGTCGGCCGTAGTTAAAATAATAATGGGAATTAAAATAATAAATAATAGGTTTAACTAGTAAATATATGGCGTTTTAAACAGTTAAAGTGCTTTAATTGAATGTGTACTCGCGTAAACTACAGACAGTGTTTATATGTAAATCTTTTTAAATTTGAATGAAACTTAGAGGCTATTTAAGAAATAATATAAAATATACTTAATTCTCTATTAAATTATAAAAATTATTTAGCTTCGTCAAAAAAATAAAATAATGTTTGTCTGTCGTAATGTTCGTCATGATTCTACAGATTGTTCAAGAGAGCAACATTACGGAGAAGAACACCCAAGGAACTCAGTTCTGTCTTTTCAACAATAAAACTGCCTTTGTAATAATAACAATATAACAAATAGAATCAAATGCGCTTCCACACTGATGACATGTTGCAAACGAACTATAATTTGATGTAATTTTCCCCTTACATCGCCCACGTAATCATTCTTGGGGAATGTCTCGAAATAGACTTATTTACTGGTATTGTTATACGTATTATCTGTGTCTTACTTAAGTAAATCCTAACCTTTATATGCTAATACTAGCTGTGCCCGCGACTTCGTCCGCGTGGAATAGTGACTTGGGGTAGAATTTTTAATTATTTAGGCTGTTTATTAATTTATGTAAGGACGCATTTAAGGCAGCCAATCTATGTTGTAAGTACTACTTTGCCGCAACACTCTCACCTCACATCGTTCCTACTCTAACTCCCACTCCTATTTCCAAAAATCCATAGAAGAAAGTTTCACTGTTCTAGCTTCTAAAACCACGAATTTCCATATAAACTTTCATCCCCTTTTTCAACCGATATCAATCCGTTTTTTGCATTTAAAAGCAACATAATATGTCCTTTTTCAGACTCAAAAATATGTGTGTACCAAATTTAAGTTAAATTAGTTCAGTAGTGTCGGAGCCGTACAGACAGACAGAGTTGCTTTTGCATTTATAATATTAGTATAGATTATGAAGCTGAGTTTGTTTAACGCCCAAATCTCAAGAACTATAGGTTCGAATTGAAAAAATATTTGAAAACATTAATATTTTTCACATGTTATTGCACATGAAGGCACTATATAATTTAAAAACCGAGAATAAATTGATTTTTTTTTTTTCAAAAAAAAAATTTTTTTTTTCAATTTATTTTCGATTGTTAAATTATGAAAAATTATTATTGAATTGGATAGATCATTAGAGAAAGGCATTAGGCTATTCAACATCACACTGTGACCAATAGGAGTGAAGAAATAATGGAAATAATGGAGAAAAACGAGGAAAATAATATTTTAGGGTTCAATTGCTCGCGGTATGAAAACGGTTCAAAAAAATATACGAATCCTCTGTAAATGATTTAAAAAATGTCAGCGACATATATTGTCTCAACAATTTTTAAGTTTTCTAAAACATATTGAACTTTGGAAATATGGATATAAAATTGAGGGTAGGAATATCCGAATTCCGTCCACGTCACGATCCACCAGCATTCGATGAAAAGCAGTAATATCACGTACCGGTTACAGTCTGTGGGTTTTCGACCATCTAAAGCAATAGGTCAATAGAGCATCTTGTTTAGATGTTATACGGCTGCGGTAAATCACCTACCATCAAGGGAACCTCATGCTTGTCTGTCGTAATAATAAAAAAAAAAGTTTTATATTCATTCATTGTCCAGTAAGCCTATACTTAGAAAAGACCATGAGTACAAGGTAGGTGTCGAACTAAATTTAGTCGGCCATCAGCAGACAAACATTAATTCATGTGCCAAATGGTACTGCCAAAATTATTAATTTCCACGTGATACGTGGGTGGTACACTCCCCCATGACATCCCATTTCATCAGTGGACAAGGGAGTATCAATAAAATGGTACTTAACAATAGTTATAAATATGTTTTAAATACTGTCTTTAGTTTACGCGAGTAGTACACAATTAAATGAAACACTTAACGGTTTAAAACGCGATATATATTACTTAAACAAACGATTGTTAACTAATATTATAAGGGAAAAATTGTTTGATAATTATTTTAACTACAAAACATCCGTGGCGGAGGGCAGGCCCCTCCGCCACGGATGTTTTGCAGCAGCCGTGGTCACGGGGAGACAGATGGACCAAACAAGATTAAGTAATATTCCATTCAAGATTGAACCGCAATTTCAGCCAAGAACTTAGGCCTAGTCACACCACCATCGGCATTTGGCATTAAAACAATTGACGTCACAATTAAAGGGGTGTGACATGTGACCATGTGAGTTTTGACGTGGCCAAAGGAATTTGGTGGGTGGGTCTTCACGTGATGTTGTCTGAATAACCTTCATTCATCAACAACTTGTGATTGAAGGCTGAGTTGTGTTGGTTGAGTTAAGCTGGTAAGACTTCTATAGCGCCGTTTTCCAAGTAAGTGTAAAAAAAATAAAGATCTGCTACCATTCCTCATTTCACTCTGTACGCTCGTAATGGTCGTAGCTTGATATTTTATAGCCTAAATCCTTCCTCGGTAAATTCTCCAACAAACAGGAAAAGAGTATATCAATTTGTACCAGTAGTTCCTGAGATTGACGCGGTCAAACAAACAAACTTTTCATCTTCATAATATTAGCATAGATGCGCAAAACGTGCGCGGACGCAACGCGGAACTCTAAACTGTGTTCTTCCGGTGCTCGATTTACGACCCAATTGAGCTGAGTAGCAATTGGAAAATTACAGGTTACCTTAGGCCAACCTTGCTCCTTCCAGCATTTTCCAAAGACAACACAAATAGTTACGATGAAGTCAATTTCATCTTCACAACAATTGGCTGCATTAATCCACACTGTGACCATAAGAATTATATCTACTTTGTTAAAAGCATCGTCGTCTTGATCTTTGTTTTGATTGTAAATGTTAGCACTAGATAAGCTGAAAGGAAATGTCTATCTTAATCATTTCTAGGATTGAAGAAAATATATATTATCTTTGTATACAATTTGTTTGTAAATTTTAGTATATTATCGCTAGATATGCTAAAGGTGAATGTATATCTAAATCATTTCTAGGATTCAAGAGTATTTGACTGAGGATTGTAAAAAACAGATGGCGCTAGCGTAGCAGTTTTTATCATCCGAAATCATGCCGTAGTTAAAATAATTTTCAAATAAGTTTAACGAATATATTTCGCGATGTACACCTTTAAAGTGATTTATTTAAATGAGGATTGTAAAAATAATTGTTCCAGTTCATGTATAATTGGTGAAAAGAGACGATTAGATTGTTATTTTCACCTTATTTGTGTCAATTCTTAAACGGACAAGAGGACACAACATATTAGTATCTTCAGTGATTCCCAAAGTGGTCTATATCGACCCCTAGCGGTCTATGACAAAAAAAAATTGGGGCGTCCATGAAATGAAAATGGGGATCCACGATAGTGGATCTCTACACATACACTGATAGTACCTATTTACTTCCCTCGTACTATCTTATAATATCAATTATGAAATTATGTATGTTGGGTGTACAATGAACTTCACTAAAGTTAGAAAGCTACAGGAAATCAATATCAAGTAAGAAGGGGGTCTACCCAATACGGAAAAACATGGCAAATGATCTACAATACAAAAAAGTTTGGGAACCTCTGTTTCAAACTGTCTAAATATAGCTTAACATCCTCCTTCAACCCACGTCTTCACAGCTCCTAAATACCAATTACGCTATTTTGTCTGTGGTCTTGAGACCATAAATATTATTAGTGTCATTCGTGGACAATTTTTCTCTATCAGTCTGACGTAGACCTGACTGACATCCTCATTCGCTGATCTCGATCACAAATTGGTCAATCAGCAAATTGTACTGTTTATCATAAGCACAATGATCTTATACGTCATTATTATATAACGGTTCTAGCTAGCTAAACGGCGTGGTTCTGTCTGTGTCTGTTAAAGACGAACTTATAACTCTTCTAAAACATGTTGATCATCGCTGTCCACACTCTACGGACTTACTGAAAAACAGTTTCAGGTCGACAAAGGGCCTGATATAAACTGAGTAAGATCCTATTCTACTAGCAGCACACATTCCTTTTGGGTCACCAACCAATAATGTAAAGTAGTGTCTGTAGTTTACGCGAGTAGTACACATTTACATAAACACTTTTAACGGTTTAAAACCTGAAATGTATTGGAATTTACAATTTATTTTAACTACGGCCCGATGTTTGGATGCTGTAAACTCTTCCGCTGCCAATAGACGAAAACATGCGAAATGTCGGCTGTCGTAGTGGGAATGAATTGTAAATTAACTAAGGTGAACTTACAACAGCTTGGGTTAAATTGTGTTTTATTTAAATAAGTAAGTTTAGTAATTGTGTGTAACGTTTTGATATTTTTTTGTTGTTTTTGATTGTATATCTTGTTTCGCCCACCTTGAACATCTCGTTTTCCCGTAAACTTTCTCTTCTTTCATTTTGGGTTGCCTAGACGAGATCGCTTGTTAGCGATAAGGCCGCCCTTTGCACTCCATCTTTAGTGTATAAGTCTCGTTTATATTTTTGTTTCATTTTTTTTGTGCAATAAAATGTAAATAAATAAATGTAAGTATGCTATTCAAATAAAACTGTAATAAATCGCTTAATAGCTTTTACATTGGTTAAATTCTTGGTAGCAATGTGTGACGTCATAATGACTATCTATAACAATTTCCCACGGAAACGTTACCTACAAGAGTAACGATTGTTCTGAGATGTAGGGCAAGCAAATAAGGTTACATGCAAAATATTATTTTTAATTTTTTTATACTATCTATTTTTATACTAATTTTGTATGCTTCTTTCTATATAAAGCATTCAAGTTAGTACTTACTGTACTTAATACTTAAAAGTTATACACTTTTAACTTACGTTAATCGTTCTGCTGTTGTTGAAAAAAAATATTTCTTGCCACAAAATTTAACACACAAAAGTAAATAATATACTTATTTGAACCCACCAAACCATCCCGCGATTGCATTTTTTATGCTAACTGTACACGTGGTGACGTGCTAAGTAAATATGCCTACGTTTTCAGCAAATTCTATTTATAGAGTGCTCGGGTTTCATTTAATCATCGATAAATATCACGATATTGAAAAACGTTAATATTTTTCCACATGTTATTGCACAGAATTGCACAGAAAAATAAAAAACAATTGCTCGAAAGGTGCATGTGTCAATAGGTTGAAGAAAAATCGACGACGGCTCGATAACTCAATTGTTTAGAGCAGCACGGATCGCAGTGGATGCCGGTTCACATCCTGCCTGTCAAAATATAAACAAGAAATAAAGAAAGAAATATTTATAGGTGTCATTATAGATATTAAATATTTCTGTAAGTTAGCTTTGCTTAAAACTACAAGGTCAAAGTGTATCAATACGTGCGTTTTTTATATTATGATATGGTTAATGTAATGTTTTTATTAAATGCTGACAACTCGCCATCTCACAATGAAATTTTAATTACGTAATCTTAACTATCATTTTTTGCAAATTGTAGAAAACAACAAAATATTGCCAGATAGCAAAGACACGCATTGGTAAAATACTTCCCGCATATTATGTAAGAATTACGCTGACTATACTAACCGCGATCTAGATATATGTTGTTTCATTATGAATAATATGTATTGACACAATACATATTTTAAAAATTAAAAACTAAGTATTTAAATAAAACACTTTAACGGTTTAAAACGCGATATATTGGTTAAACTTATTTGAAAATTATTTTTAACTTCGGCCCGACGTTTCGGAGGCAGCAGCCGTGGTCACGGGGAGGCATCCGAAACGTCGGGCCGAAGTTAAAAATAATTTTCAAATAAGTTTAACCAATATATCGCGTTTTAAACCGTTAAAGTGTTTTATTTAAATGTATACTACTCGCGTAAACTATAGACAGTATTTAAAAACTAAGTATTTTAAAAATTTTACTTCTTTTAATTTAAAAAACGGTTTTTTTAAAGACCTGTTACAAGTACTCTTTTAATATATATGTAGGGCAAAGGGAGACACATTTATGTGTCTATTTTGCTATCCCTTTTATTTACCATCAAAACTAATTCTTGTTTCCCAAGGTTGTGATCCCAGGTCCTCTTGTGTTTAACCATTGAGCCCTGGATTCATTATTAAATGAAACAGACAACGGCGATAGGTTTTGGAGGGCTCGGGTTTGGTCTAATGGTAGCAATGTATGGCTCATAATCAACGGGTTTTGGGTTCGACCCCCACCGGGTCCTAATCAAATTATAATTCTTCTGAAACATATTGGCCTTCGTCTGATAATCTAGGTATTAAGTGTAAGACATGAACTACTGTTGTTTTGCAAATATCCAAACCTAAATTAGGCCGACAGTGCATCTTCTTTACATGTTAAAACTATAAAATGATGTCTCATAGGAAATTCTACCACTATATTAAGCATATTCTCTTTGTTACAGATCCAGGGCACGAAGTGCCCTCCACAACCATCCTTCGCCACCATACAACCAACAACAATGACCTTACAACCCCTTAGAAGAAAGCCGTTAAAAGTATTAAACACTTACCTGAACACGTAAAATACGTTTTGAACCAACTTTTGTGTAGTGTATATTGTTCCTTATCAAGTGATATCTAGCCTATAAGGTGCCATTATTGTTTAGTGATATAACAATGAAGTTTTTAAGTGTTGTGCTGTTTGTGGCAGTGGTGGGCGCAGACAGGAGTAATCTACCTCCAACGTGTGATAGGTAAGACATTAATAAGCTTTTATAATAATACATTTAAATTGAAAAATGTTTACGCCACGGGCTGATGCTCTAACCAATTGAGCTACCGTGTCACGTGAAACGGTAGCTCAATTGGTACACTATACTAAATAGATTTTTAATTAATATAATGCAAGCATGTGCAATAACATATGATAAATATTAAAGATTAGAAGCTTTAATATTGTATAACTGTTTGAACATCATAATTGAAAAATGGTAATAGACAGTTTAACTCAATTTTTCGATTTTACTCACTGCGGTTACATAATACCCCAGCTATATAAAATCTCAACAAGATGGGCCGTCGACCTATTTTGGCTTTGGATATTCGGAAATACACAAAACGAAACCAAACGCGATTAAACTTGACGAAAAATCATCCGTCGTTTGTGACCCGTATGGAATTTCGAAATTCCTACCACCCATTTACTTTTTAGATTTCCAGACGAAGTCTAACATTTCAGAAAAAATATAAATTGATTAGAAAACATTGGATCCGCCTGGGATCGAATCCACGACCCCTCGATTATTAACCGTACATTGCCAAACTTCATACTGAAAATTTGTTTACACGTTTTACGTGTTGTTCCTAAAATAAAAGCGTATTTCGAAGTATGATTTTCATTCACTGAATTAACGAAATTTTTAGTCAGACGAATGTCCCATTATTATTCGTGCACTTGAACGTGCTAATTGCAAAACCTGTCAACAGGAGGCTGAGAGGAAGTGAATACGGCCTTGCGTCTGCGCAAGCCCAGCATTACATTAAATACATATAGAATTATAGATTACCGCTCTACTATAGTTTCGATATTATTAATTAAAACCTGTGCGCTCGCGCATGCTGTGCAGCTATCTTAAGAAATTGATAAAAACAGTCCTTTGATTGCTTTACTTTTTTATATTTAAATGACGATTCATCTACGTATTAAGTACTGTCTGTATAAATTAAAAATCGATTATAAATTGAAAAAAAGTAGGATTCGGCAGGACTTGAACCGACATTCACAGCGTTCCGTGCTGGTGCTTTAACCAATTGATACTGTCTGTAGTTCACACATTTAAATAAAACACTTTTAACGGTTTGAATCGCAGAAAATGACACTGATAAAGTAGAGGCCATCGTGAATTCTTTGTGTAACCCAGCTTGTTTCAAATATCGATTACGAGGAAACAGTTGGCATTAGCTTAGCAGATTTGTCTTTTACATTAAGGACCCCTTCTAACGTAAATTAAAACAAAAGTGATTTTAACTATTTTCAACTTTTTACTGGTTTAAAGGTAGTGGAAGTATACTTGTTCACGGTGTAGTGTTCACGCGCTTTATGCAATGGATTTAGACAGTAATAACAAAAAAAAACAAATACCTATATTATCTCTCACGGCCAACAATTTCCGCGGAAAAAGTTTTCACTATTAACATTTTATTAGTACTAGATGTTTATTAATTGTTATTATAATCTTTGACTCGTGTTATCAGACTAAACACTAATAATTATAATTTATCGCGGATAATTATATGGTTCAATAGCTATCTTACTAAAACATACTACTTTGTTAAGACATTAGAACTAAGTAATTGTCTTGATGTCGTTTACTGCTTAATTATTTGAAACCTTTATTATTTTTTACATGATGTTAGTTACAAAAATTAAAAATCAATGAAATCAAATTTGACACGCTAGCTCAATTGGCAGCAGCACGGAACGCTGCGGTTTCTAAATACATTTTCAGTTTATACCATTAAATTGAAAAATAAAGCTAACTGCTTTATTTTCCATTTATTTGTAATGTTACTACATGGTTTACAAACTAGCTACATACACATAATGTACTACACATTGGCTTGCAAATTAAGTCGTTCGATATACTCGTGTATCTTGGAAGTAAAATAGTTAAATAGAAAAAAAACCGACCAGTTCCGTAGAGGTTCCGTACTATCGACTAGGTATATAACTGTCGTGCCTATTGTTTCTTTATTTATATTAAGTGTTTACTTGTAACTATTAATTGATCGAGCATATAGGAATCGCTTCTATTGTATTGAAAACATTTCAATTTGTTTTTAATTGTTGTTACAGCTATCAGAATAATAAAGACACCTGGTCACCAATTACCGTTCACAGATCCAAAACCCATAAAGTCATTCGCGTTTCGGATTCCGTGGATTTCTCATTGTCAATAGTGAGAATGGGCTGGCGGCGCATTTTATAATGAACATGACAATTTACATCAGAACTTATATATTACAAACATTCCCTATAATAATACAAACATTCCCTATAATAATACAAATTATTCTTCGTTCGCACCAAATAATTATTATATTATCACGTTGTCTCTCATGGGACAAGGGGGAATTTTACTGTGTCCACTGATCAATTTTATTTATGGCTATGTAGTTGAATGGGCTTCTGTGCCCTGCCGAAATACTTTTTTGTTTACTACGTTTAAGCTATTGAGGCGGTTCTATAAAGAGCAATGTATAATTGTATAAATTGTGAAAAAGTAATTAAAGATAAGACAATTCTTTGGAGGAATAGTCAAGTTAAAATAAACAATTGTATTGCTTTGTAAATTTCATTACATAGTTGAAACAGACAATTTAACTTACAATTACAGTAATTAATAATTAATTATCTAAAGGTAAAGACATTGAAAGTGTAGATTTTTAATCAATTCCTTTTCATAATTTTATGTGTTTGTAGAATAAAGAAATATATTTTTTTAAATACATCCACAAAGTAAAACTTACTGTGATAAAAAAACGTGTCGTCACCTTTACTTATTCACACTCTTTATATGCATATCGTTTGTTCATATGCCAACTAACATACATAAATAATATATAATGATTATCGTATTTACCATATATTACCGAGATCAAACATCGCAGCATCAATATTTAAATACTTCGAATAACCGGTTAAAACTAGACAATCCGGTACGAACAAAATCACTATCATTTTGGCAATACTATCATGCTGCAGAAAGGGGCCAAGGCCTCCTTACAGAAGGCGAATGAAGATGAGAAGGCATCCTCGGATGTCCATACACACATATTCATATCCACATTCGTCCGTATATATACACACCCGTATAGATATCCAGACGAGCATATACCCCCCCTAAAACATATAAACACACTCTCAGTTATTTTTTATGCCTTGATTGATATAAACTTCTGATTAATTCTGATCTATAAAGTGTGTTAAATGTTTATTTTAGATTGATTATATTGTATGTACGCTCGTGACTGGCACGGTAGCTCAATTGAGCAATTGAGCCACCGTGCCTATATAAGCTTTAATGTGGCGCATAGAGATAAATTTATGTATAATGGTTCATTGATATAGTTGTTGTTTAATTACAGTGTGATCTATTGCCATGGACCGTTGCTAGACACGGTCCAGATGGCGGGCCTGTACAATGACTCTAAGACCTTCGTGGATATGAAGATCAAGATGTCTCCGAAGATCACGATGGAACATTTCCATGATATGATGAACAGGTAACTGAGATATTAATAAAAACAATATAAATTCTAGTTTACCCTCGTTTCGTGATTTTACTAGATATAAGTTTTGGTAGATTGGGTGTCAAACTTTGCGTTTAGCTTAAGAGGAGGTTTTGGCTTGGTACTCTTGTCAAATATTTGTACAAATTTCAAAAGGTTAAGTACAGTGAAGCAACGTAATATAATTAAATAAAACATATTGAACGGTAGAAAATGCGAAATGTTGCTATGTAGTTATACTTAAAAATTATTTTAACAATGGCCCGACGTGTCGGATGCATAATATGGAAAAAAAAAAGTTACAATGACAGTATTGTTTAATATATTGTAATTGTATTATAATATTGTAATACTGTACTTTTCAGGACAGGCTCCAGACCGACAAAGGCTGATATTTTAGAATTCGTAAATGACAATTTTGATCCGGAGGGCTCGGAGTTCGAAGACTGGAGACCGACAGACTGGAAGGATAATCCCGGTATGAAGACTAAGAAAAAGATATTTTTTTCTATGTAAAATTTTTAAACAGTAATTAATAACAAGTAATCTTATATTTTGCTCCAACTAAAGAAAGCTTAGATATTTTGATTTAACTTAGTCTATTAGAATATAGGATTAAAAACCTATTTGAAAAAATTAGGCCACGAGTGGGACTTAAACCGATATCCTCAGCTTTCCGCGCTGCTGCTCTAACCAATTGAGCTACCGTGTCCTTAGATAATTCAAGTAATTATAATCCAGCACTTCTATTCCAGCGTTTCTAGAAAAAATCAAAGACCCACTTCTTCACCAATGGGCCTCTGACCTGAATAAGTTATGGCTGCAGCTGGGCAGGAAGATGAAGGAGGACGTGAAGCAGAATCAGGATCTATATTCTATTATTTATGTGGATAACCCTTTTATCGTGCCTGGTAAGTTTGCCACCTTTTTTCTTTAACATTTCCGGGTCTATATAGTGGCTATGTGAAAAAATCCGCCATTTTGAATTTTCCTATATAGCATGTTGAAATACAATACTTAAACGGTTTAAAATGCGAAATATATTAAATAAGCTTGTTTAAAAATTATTTTTACTTAGGCCTGTTGTTTCGGCTGCTTTGTAGGTGCAGTGGTCATGGGGAGATTGCTAAAATGTCGATAAAATTATTTTGTAAGCAAGTTCAACTAATATATTTCGCGTTTTAAACCGTTAAAGTGTTTTATTTAAATGTGTACTACTCGCGTAAACTACAGACAATATAGTATGTTTACTAATATGCGAATGGTAAGTTTTACTACAAGTGAATAGAAATAACTGTTCACAGAATACTAAAAAATGGATAGTAATAGACTTTCACATGAAGTACATGTTTCAGAATTATATTATATTAATTAGAAGCATGTTGGCCGGAGGGGATCGAACCCGACCGAACACGACCCCTTGATTATTAGCCGTACATTGCTAAAATACCCTACTATACCGGCTATAAATGACACTATCTTTAATATTCTCAGGATCTGTCAGCTAAACTACCGTCAAATCTTGATCTAAGTGATTTCAGTAACCAGATATACATTTCAGGTGGTCGTTTCCGTGAGTTTTACTATTGGGATTCTTATTGGATCATAAAAGGACTTCTCCTCTCCGAGATGCACTCAACGGCCCGCGGGATGGTCAGCAATTTTCTGGATGTAGTCGATAGAATCGGCTTCATACCCAATGGTGGAAGAATTTACTATAAGATGAGGTTTGTATACTTTAATTATTATTACACGCGGACGAAGCCGCTGACATAATGAACTTATCTTGGAATTTAGAGATCATCGAGTTGATCTTATTTTCAGATCTCAACCGCCACTCTTGATACCCATGGTGAAGTTGATCATGGATGATTCTGGGGACCTAGAATATTTAAGACAGCACATACACACTTTGGATCGCGAGTTTGGTTACTGGATGACAAACCACACTGTTGAATTTGAACACGACGGGCAAAGGTAATAATATAAACTTGTATATTAAACATATAAAGATGTCATATTATTTATTATTTTCTATCGGGGATCACCCATTTCCCTATTTCCTCCTTCCAAAGGTTGCAATAAAGATGTCATAATTATTATTGTTAAATTCGTTCCATATATTTAACACAATGTTAAAATTTTTGGTACTACTTGTAATCTAATGAGGGTAGATTGAAAATCAGCGCTTAGCTTAGCGCAAATTTGATGCCTTTGCACTAAATTTAAAATGATAGTTTTTTTTGTAATTCTTTTAATTTTTTTTATAATTAATTTTAGTTATAAATTACAGACTTTGTGAATAAAATTTATTATTTATTTATCTATGTATTGTTTGATTGCTTCGTTACGTAATGCGTTACGGTGCCATGAAGTTAAAACTTAACAGACGACTTTTATTTATATGAAATACTTGCATAATTATTAAAATAAATACTTAATTTCAAAAGCACAATCTAATTTTTTTTTATTATCTATTATAGCACGTATATTTATTATTACAGCTACCAGCTAATGCGTTACACTGATATGTCCCAAGGTCCCAGACCTGAAAGTTACAAGGAGGATATTGATTGTGCTAGGTAAGTATATAGTATATATTATCAGGGTATCCTGGGGTCCTGGACTCTTTTTTCACTTATGGTTTCCATTTTTGTCTTTCAAATCTTAAAATGTGGCCGGCACAGCGCGATTTTAAAATTCAACTTGTTCTTTTTGCATCTTTGAATTTTGTGTAAATTTTCAAGTCTTATAATCTCAATTTGTCTTTTCTCTTTACTCCTACTACACATCTTTCCACGCTATTTTGGCACACTTTTATTTTTTCTATTAGTTTAAGTAATAAATTATTTTATATTTTAAGTTAAACTTATAGATATCAGATAAAAACTACTGTTTAAAAATCGCAAATTAAATTGAAAAACATGTCGACTCGGGTAGGACTTGAACTGGCATCGCCAGCGTTCCGTGCTGTTGCTGCAGCTCTGTTGTGCATCTCTTTGGTTTTTAACTTTATAACAGCAGAAGGCTATATTATTTTATTTAATATTCGATACCTCTTCTTTTATTTATAGGGCTTTTATTACACAAACGATCAAAAATACGGGTAGATTCTTCGCGTTTCTTAATCAATAATTCATCTTTCAGACATTTTGACTCAGCTGACAAAAAAGAGGAATTATATGCTGAACTAAAAGCGGCTGCGGAGTCTGGTTGGGACTTCTCGTCCAGGTGGTTTATTTTAAACGGAACCAATAAGGGTATGTTACCTTTTGTAATTCCCCAAATTTCCACAGTCAAATGACTAAGTTGAGCTATATTAAGCTAAACAATATAGCTTTGCACTGTAATCGGTGGAGATTTTGTAGATTTTTTACTATGTTCTTTTTTCTGCAATAGATTACTTCTAGAGTAGAACTTACACTAATACTTCTTGATGGAGACAGTATTTTCCCGCCAAAAACATTAAAGACCCCTGGATAAGGATAAAGATTTTATGATAAGTTTCCTTTTGAATTTAAACTGTTTTCAAACCGAAATATATAATTTTACCACGGCCCGTCGTTTCGGATTCTTTGCAGCAGTCATGGTTATGGGGGGACTGAAGAGGAGGGAGGGTGCCTCTAATAATAAAGGCAAATCGTTGCGCTAGCGCCATCTATGGGATAAGTATCCGGAAATTATAACGAACGAAAAATAAGTAGACTGCAATATTTCGCGTTTTAAACCGTCAAGAGTTTTATTTAAAAGTGTACTATTTGGGAAACTACAGATAATACTTTTATTAAACGCTTCTATTTTTGCATTACAGGGAATCTAACGAACCTAAAAACCCGTTCGATAATTCCTGTCGACCTCAACGCCATCATGTGTTGGAACGCGGAACTAATGGCGGACTTCCACGCTCGACTCGGGAATATGGCTAAGTCCAGTTACTACAGAGATGTGCACGCGTCCCTTTTACAGGCTATCGAAAATGTATAAAACCATATGCCATAACTTTTATTAATATAATATTAGTTCTGGCGTCATATTCTTGATTGATATTTGACTTAACAAATAGTTCATTTTGTGGTTCTGACCTTTTTATACCACATAAGCCATACCTCGCCACATTACTATAAAATAATACTAAAAAAATAAGCAGTATTTTCTAGTAGGAGACATAATATATTTCTTACAATAGCTAATTATCCTTTAATTCTAATTAAATTAATAGTTTGCAAATACAAGGTCAAATGGGTCGACGGCGCATCTTATTTAGATGTTGTATGGCAGGGGGTGATCACCTTCGAAGTGAACGATGCTTCTCTGTCCTCTATCATAAAAAAAAACTCAATATTCCTGTAACATTTTGCAGGTTCTCTGGCATGAAGACGTTGGTGCTTGGCTTGACTACAGCTTGGAGTCACAGAGGCGAAGAGATTACTTCTACCCTTCGAACATAGCCCCATTGTGGACTGGATGCTATGACCGAGCCCGGAAGGAATATTACGTGAACAGAGTTATTAATTATTTGGATAAAGTCAAGGTAGGGGCAAGTTAAGTTTTATGCGGCTCTCATTTATAAAGCTGAGGAGGTAGTTTGCAAAAATATATAATATGATGCCTTAAATAGTCGCGAGCACATATTCGAATAGGGAGACTCCCCGTGACCACGGCTGATGCAAAGCGTCCGAAACATAGGGCCGTTGTTAAAATAATGTTCAAATAAGTTTAACTAATATATATCGTTATTATATTGTAAACCTTTGCATACTAAACAACGCGAATGCGACGGAAACCCTCGAAGATAAATAATTTTCTCCGTTTTCTCACATTTCCCTCTTTTTCTTCGCTTATATTGGCCACAAGCATACTTTTATAGCCTACTTCGATAAATTAACCCATTTGAAACACTGGTTAAAAATGACACCTCTTAAACTCTACAATATTACGATAGGTAGTTATTAGGTACAATATGTTAATAAAATCGACACAATGCCATAAATAATATGTGAAAAACATTAAACTTTTCAAACCTTTCAATGTATTTCAGGTGGACATCTTCGAAGGCGGTATACCAACTACATTTGAGCATTCCGGTGAACAGTGGGACTACCCAAACGCATGGCCCCCCCTACAATACATATTCGTAGTTGGACTAGACAATACCGATTTGCCCGAAGCGAAACGTCTAGCTAACGAATTGGCAACCAAATGGGTCAGGTCCAACTTTGAGGTGTGGAAACAGAAAACTGCTATGCTGGAAAAGGTGAGATTTTTCATGGTGTTTATAAAAAATGTGTTCGAATTCCGGGAAAACGTTTTTTTTTTGGTCTATAGAAATATGTTCGTCCCATGGCCCACACGGGGACACGGGATGTTATTATTTAAAAATCTTAACTATAAACTGTGTTTAGCGTTGGCAGTTGTATGGATGGTTAGGACCAAAGCGAGGGCTTTGAATCCTGGGAAAAACATATAAGAATGTTATTATGACGACCTTTCTTTTAGTATGACGCAACAATATTTGGAGGTTTCGGCGGCGGTGGTGAATACGTTCTGCAGACGGGCTTTGGCTGGACCAATGGGGTTGTGATGGCTCTCCTAAACAGATATGGAGGTAAGTCCCTGTCATACCCTTAGGAATAAAAAGGTATGAAGAATTTAAGATCACGATTAAACATATTTCAAAGTTATCTTGCCACTAGCTTAATCAGCGACTTCGTCCGTGCGTACAATGCTTTCCGTTTAGCGTCCTTAATTACGAAATTAGTTACTATATGTAAGACAGAGATTAAGTAATGTTTTAACGGTTTAAAACGCGATAAAGATTAGTTAACTTATTTTAAGCTCTGATTCGACATTTCGAATGCTTTTCAGCTATCGTGGTAGAGTTCAACATTATTTAACGCGTTTTAAACGACTAAAATAGTTATTACCAAATGAATGCTTCACAAAGTTAATATCACTTAGTTGGAATGATCTTACGATGATCTTGGGTTTTTCATAATCCATTTTATTAATGATGGTGATAGATGTGGTGATGGGTAATAGTATACTTACTGGAATACAATTCAATTTGATAACGCTTGTAAACTATCTATTTCTTATTTATATTAATTTTCATAAAACAGATCATTTATTATAATTTTGTTTTCATCTTCCACGGAAGTTGGTGGGTTAGGTATGGTATACAAACATTAAATTTTATATATTATGTACTTATTTGGTAGAACGTGTTACCTAGGTGTTTACTCACATTTTCATATTTCTGTCAGTTTTTTTCGGTAAATTTTAAATTTCAACGTTTAAAACTGAAAATTTGTCTCAATAAAACACTTTTAACGATTCAAAACGTGGTATTTATTAATTTACCTACGTTTTGACTTTTTTAAGACTTTGCAGCTTAGCTTTAACCTATATATTTCGCGTTTCAAACCGTTAAAAGTATTTTATTCAAATTTTATTGTTCAGTAGATTGAGTCAATGTTTTAATTATATCTATATCACTTGCTTTTGTCGGCTATAGAATTTTGTATAAATGGATAGTTTATATCCTAGATATCGTGGGTTTGATTCCCACCGGGACCAAAATGCTTGTAAATCATTTTCACTCTTTTAAACGTTAGAACCGTCACACAATTATACACTGACGGAAATCAGTGAAAATCTTCAGTTTGTCTGCAGATTTCCGAATTTAAAATAGGCCGGTAGCACATTTTTCTTAGATTTGACCGGCTCGATAGTGTAATGGTAGCACTTTGCAGTAATAAACAACGGGTAGTGGATTCGATTCCCACCGAGTCCAATGAGTTTCTACGCAATTTAGATTTTTTCTGGACTTCGTTTGGAAAACTGGATATTATTATTAAATTGGTGATAGGAATAACGAAATTCCGTCCGTTGAACCACCCGCCACAGATGGCAAAGTTGTGAAGTTTAATCGCGCTTCACCCTGTGGATTTCCGAATATCCAAAGCAAAAATAGGCCGACAACGCATCTTGCTGAGATGTTATGTGGCTGGGGTATTTCAAACGCATTTTTCATTTATCTTTATTAATAACCCTTTTGCAAGTATAAAGAAACAATTATATAATTACTTAGTTTATGTGTATATAATTATTATTTCTAATTATTATATTATATCGACATTTGTTTACATATAATCATAATATGTTAAAACTATTCTTTTCTTGAAGTAATTGAGTTTTAATGAGAATATTAAAATACTCTTTTGTATGTCTTGTTAAGTATTTTATTGCTTTGTTATTTAGCTTTGATGAATTTAATTAATTAATTATTTTTTTTTATATGCCTATAACAATTTTATCATACAAATATTGATGAAATACTTAACATATAACTGTTAACAAATAGCGTTTATTGTAAGATATAATAGTTTAAATAAAACATTCTGAATGTTTAAAACACTTTAACGGTTTAAAACGCAATATATTTCAGTTAAACTTATTTGAAATTTACTTTAACTACGGCGGACGTTTCGGATTTGTAGCAGCCGTGGTCACGGGTGCTGCTAAGTTTATTAAATCCGTACTACTCGCGTAAACTACAGACAGTATTTAGTTTGAAACATTTTAAATTGAATTTAACTACGGCCCGACGTTTCGGATGCTTTGCAGCTGTACGGGTTGGGCCGTATTAAAAAAAAACACAAATAGTTTTCGCGTTTTAAACTGTTAAAAGTGTTTTATCTACAGACACTTTATAAATATAATTGTTGCCTATTTCTTCTGTATCTAATTTATTTCTTTTCTTTTCTTGTCTCTGCATGTTGGGCGGCTATAGACTGATGGGTTTTAAAGCTTATTGGTATGATATGCATGAACGGTGATGTGGTATACTGAAGAATGTACTAAAACTTTTTTTTTATTAACTAGATGTTTTAGCATATCTATGCAAGTATGTTGATATAGAAGTTATAGAAAGAGACAGATAGAAGTAACAGAGAGAGACTACTTAGTTTGTGGTCTCTTAAAAACGGCGTAGGTCGCGTAACGCATTAAGCTGCGTCATGCGTTAACATGATAGGTATAGTATACAAATAAAGCAATTAGCAAAGCATTGGTTTGTCAAATATGACAATATTGCATTTCTACAATAGTTATCGCCGTAACGCGTAACGCGTGACGCTGTACACAAAATACGCAGTGTGACTCAAAGCCTAAAGATGAGAGTTGTTCTAGTTCCCCCCCCCAGGCCACGAAAAGCGACGCATCACCGCCACTCTTCTAAAAAAATTTCAATATTAAACCGATTGTAAATTAAAATGTTTTGTCACCAAAGATTCTCTCTCTTTCTTTGAGTTCCCTGTCTCTTTCTATTGTAGATGTATGACGTCATATGCTTACTAGGGTATAGTACTGTACAAACTTGCCTATTCTGTTTCCAAGTCTATCTCTTCTTGTGCCTAACAAAGATATAAAACCCATGAGTCTAGAAGCGCCCGCCGTAGCGCATTGCGCTAAGGTGCTTGGTGCTTTTTGACAGATACTATCTCGGCAGCTGACGCGTTCGGCACAGGCGTCGAATCTGGTGCGGTGGTCGGCGCCCAAGTTGGAGCTGGAGGTGTCGCGACGGCACTACTGGTTGTTTTAGCGTCTGTGGCCGCCGGTGCTTTGGGGTGAGGTATGTATCGATGTTTTTTATATGACATGTAATTAAATTTAAATAAAACACTTTAATGGTTTAAAACGCGATATATTAGTTAAACTTATTTGAAATGATTTTAAACTTCGGCCCGACGTTTCGGATGCTTTGCAGCAGCCGTGGTCACGGGGAGACTAAAGATGGACGATGTGTCTGATTTCAAAGTAAAAACTGCTACTCTAGCCCCATCTGTTCCATCGAAGTTGATATTTCGCGAAACTAGTCACGCAATTAGAATTATTTGACAATTAAAAATAATTGTAAAATAATATTAATTAATATATATCGCGTTCTATACCGTTAAAGTGTTTTATTTAAATGTGAACTACTCGCGTAAACTACTGATATTGTGTAATTTATAGATATTTAACACGTTACCTAACATCTCTAGAGTTCAAATTGAGATAATTTGTTTGATTTGAGATTTATTAGTTTGTCCAATGTCTATACAAAAATCTAAATTTTAAATATATATTGTACTGAAACATTGCAGTCATTATTTGTACCCCTAAAAATCAACGACTTGTAACAGTCAGTAGACGTCAATTGTTAAAAGATTGTTTTCTCTTTCCCACAACACTGTATAATAGACAAGGACAAATCAAGGACAAGGACTAAACGGTGGATAAGCATAGATAATAAAGCTTAGTTATTTTATAACTTTGTCTATGTTTTAAATATTGTCTATGTCTTAAATAATGTTGTCAATAAAAAATGTTTTTTTGTTTCAGATATTATTTCTTACATTTGATACCAAAACGAGGCGCATATAAGTAAGAATTTTCCATTTTATTTTAATTTTTAATACGTACTTAGTGTATAGGGTATGTAATAAGAACGGTTTGAAACGCGATTTGTATTAGTCACAGTTAATACTGATTACGGGGAATAGATAGCGTTAGCGAGCAGATTTGACTTGACATTATGGACTTATCCGAACCTGTTTTTGATCGCGTTTTAAACCGTTATAATGTTTTATTAACGGCGTAATCTACACTTAGGGTATGTAAGTCGCATTACAAATATTTCATTTTTGGATATTTTAAAGGAAAAGTAAGTACGATACCATGAAACGTAACCATTTAGTTATAATAAAAATAATTATTATTTAGTTAAGTTTGAACAGTACTTTAATATTATCTTTGCATTAGCTGTGAAGTAACCAGTATTATCCTTTTAAATGAAATATTTTAACGGTTTAAAACGCGATATATTTTAGTTAAACTTGTTTGAAATTTATTTTTAACTACGGCCCGACGTTTCCGATGCTTTGCATCACCGTGGGCACGGGGAGACATCCGAAAAGTCGAGCCTTAGTTAAAAATAAATTTCAAACAAGTTTAACCAAAACATATCGCGTTTTAAACGGTTAAAGTGTTTTATTAAAATGTGTACTACTCGCGTAAACTACAGACAGTATTTCAGTATTATCCTTTTTTTAAGTAAAGTTTAATTTAAATTAAAGTTCTGTTCAAAATGTTACTTCTATTTACTTAGTATAATTGTAATAAAACATAGTAATTATTTATTATTATTTTACAATCTGTACTTAAGATTTATGTATGTGATATAAAATAAAATTCGCTTCTTTATCTACTATATGTAAATATTTAATTATTTCGAAACATGTTCAATGCACTTATTACCTGTAAGTGAAGGGTTCCGTATAATCTATAAGGACGAGAAAATCGTGTTACTAACAAAGGAGTACCTTTATATATTTTCTAGCTGCGTCAGCGACTTTGTCCGCGTAGAATAGTTATTTTACATCCAAAATTATCTTTGCAAACCTCCTCCCTATCTTTATGAATTTATGCTGTTACACACGACGTCGGCCACTTCCCGTCGTTCTTGAAAGTTAATCTTAAAAGATACAAATATAGCGATGTCGACGTTTTTTTAGATTGCTTAAAGAGCAATAATTCTTTTATAAAGATTTTCTGGGTAACTTGAACCGTTTTCGCACCGTACGCAATGGAAACCCACAAAAATGAATAATTTTATAAAAAAAATCACGTTTTTTCGATATCTCTCGCTGTTTCTTCGCTCCTATTAGTCACAGTGCGATATTTTACAGCCTATAATAGCCTTCCTCGATAGATGCTCTAAGCAACACTAAATAATTTTTCAATTCGAAGGAGTAGTTACTGGGATCAGCGCGTTCAAACAAACTTCAGATTTATATATTAATACAGACTATAAATAGGGGATAGGACACGGTAGCTTAATCGGTTAGGGAAACAGCACGGAACGCTGTAGATGCCGGTTCGAGTCGTAATTTGTTCTATCTAAAATTGATTTTTAACTTAGATAGACTGTGGTATAATCGTCATAGGGTTCTTGATTCGCCAATTGTGAACAGTACTTGCTGTTTCGTTTAAAAATAAAGAATTAATCAACTCCTGAGTTGCTCTTCCTCCTTTGTTCATCAACAAATTGCATAACTGGATATAAGACAGATCAATTTAGTACCGGATAGATCCGCAAATGACCGGGAAATCATATTCTAGATGGTGCATCCGCTGGTATTTTTACCCTAACCATGTCGCAGTTATGTAATATTGCGTCATGGTATACTGTGCTTGTACTGCACTGAGCCTCCGTAACTGGCTCAATCACGGTATACTGTAGCTCAATCAGGTATACTGTAGCTCAATCACGGTGACACGGTAGCTCAATTGGTTAGAGCAACGTCACGGAACGCTATGGTTGCCGGTTCAAGTCCTGACGTGTTGTAAATTTTTTTCAATCTAAAATCGATTTGTGCTTTAGAATGAACTTACTATAGCTCTCGATTTCCGCTCACTAATTTTGTCGTTAAAACCCACCAAACCGCTTTTTATCAGCGTGGTGAGTTTGGCTCTGTGTGATCTGTACCCAGCAGTAGGTCATTAATAACGATACACAATTGCCCAAATTATAGTCTTAAATTTGACAAGCGGACATTAGGGAAAAAAAACACATTTTTTCAGTTTAGAATCGTTTTTATTTGTGTATATTCTAAAATCTAGATTTCTATAATACGAAAAAAAGAACTTCACAATTATTAGCATTATACGGATGATCCAGTAATTCCTTAGTATGTTTATACGAGTATAGAATAGATTTACCGTGCGGCTAGTCGATTAGTCGGGCAAGTCTGCGGCTGATGATATGAAAAATATGAACATAACATTAATTTAAACAGTAATTACTGACTGTTTAAACAAAAATATTAAACACGTACTTTTAAGACCTCGAAAGTTAACACATCAATTAAATATCAAACATGCTGGAATAGTCGTTACTTTTTGGAATTAATCGCAGACTCGTTCATCGCAGTACAATAGTCTCGAACAACTAATCGAACAATAGCCTGGGGTAACAAACTCCTTATTAAAATTTACATAACAAAAACAAACAGTTTTATCTTTGTTTGTTTACTGTATACCTGTCTGTAACGGGGTTTTACCAATCTCTTGGCCTTGTTCACTAACATTAAAATGTAGACTACTTTCGAATCTTAACAATTAAATGTTTAATTTGGGTATAAAACCCAATACTGTCTATAAACTTGTATTAGGGTCTATGTTTTATGATAGAGGAGATGGGGTGGATCAGAAATCCACAGACTGAAATCGAAACGGTAAAATACCACGGCTTTATAATCTGCGGACTGCGGTTCGTGACCCGAACGAATTTTCGATACTATTAACACTCATTTCATATCCAGATTCCTAATGAAGTGAAGAACGTGTTTCAGAAAAGTTGTATTTCGCTGGTTGTTGGAGACGGTGGGGATCGGACTCACCTTTTTGATGACTATTCGCCGTATATTGCTATTAGACCATCGGGCATTTAAAAAATAACACTGTGTGTCGCAGTGGTTGCAATTCGCAAATGTTGTTAATTATACAAAAATAATACAACAAAAAATCGTGTGGCTTGGTAAAGACTATAATAATAATTGATTTGAAATATTAGCATCGAAAAATAGCTTAGTCCCAACTCTATAACTAACATCAAATGTGTAAGGTTTTAAAAAGGCTTAAATTAAACTCTCTAAAACACTCAAAATGTAGGTTTAGATCTGAAATCAAATGAATTTACCTTTCATTAAAATCCAGTTTAAGTAATACAAATTTGTTTTTTGTAATTACAGTAAATTAAAATAAAACACTTTTAACGGCTTAAAATGTCCCTACGAACTACACGCGACGCCTCAATTTTACCCCGGTGATAAGGCCCGACATGTCAGATGCTCAGGCGTGACAACGGCCATGTCGGGTCATAGTACTAAGGATAAGTTAACCAATATATTTCGTGTATTAAACCGTTAAATGGGTTAAGTGTGTACTGCTCACGTAAAGTGCAGATAATACTTCATTCAATAATACAGTAATACAGGCATGCGTTTGCCCCATGCCCCACAGTGGGGAAAAGGGGCATCTTGAAAGGTTTTGAGTACAGGTATTCAGCGTACCGTGACATCCTTATGTGTGTATAATTATGCTCCAAGGCTAACCGATTGTAGATCCCATTTTATTTGAACATAGATTTGCAGATATGATTGTTTGCCGTGACGTCATTGGCTCTGTACCACCATGATACAACCATAGTTTTAATACAACTTACTATATAATAAATTTCATTCATTATTTCTTAAAAATCATATTAACTTATTCTATACATAAGAGCGGAAAAGTTATCGAGTCAAATTTTACATAAAGGTTACTTTTAAGCTATTACGTTCAAAACGAAAGACTATAAAAGAATGAAATAATCAATCCTTGTCTTATTTTAATAATAATGTTTAAAATTAATAAATAAAATTAAAAAAGAATTTATACCGAATGATGGCCCTAAAAAGTCTATAGTTTTCAGTACAATAAAACCAACAGCAAACAACACAATTTATTGCAATTTTAAGAGATAAAAATATTTAAATAATAAATACAAAGGTTGTGAAATTTTGATCTGAAAAAAAAAACAAAATAATTGTAGGAACATAATTACACAACAAAATTAAACAAAATATGATTGAAGGTAAATAACATTGATATTAACTTAAGCATTTTTTTAAAGAACGTAAATAATAGATTTTTTTGGATAAAATCAATATAAATTTAGTACCTTGGGTAGTGTCCATTTAGTATGTGAACCACTCGGCAGCAGACTCTTGACTGAAGTGAGAAGCATCGCGCAATCTGTAACTGCGCGTGCGCAGATTTTTATTCTTATTTTACGAGTATACAGGACGATCTGGTTGCTTGTTAAAACTGTTTGTCACTTTGTATATCCTATGAATGTTTTTTATAATAACTGGATTTTACATTGTCGATAAATAACGGTTCATGGGTTCGATTTCAGCTGGCTGTTATTTTTTTCTGACACATTTCTAGACTTTGGCAAATCTAGATATGAAATGCGTGGTAGAAATATCGTAATTACGTCCGGGTCACGAGCCATTGTCCACAGATAGGAATGGCGTGAAGCGTAGTCGCGTTTCGGTTTCAATCGGGGGATTTTCGAATGTTTAGTTAAAATAGGACAACAGCGCATTTTTTTTAGATAGGTTAATTTACCTACATAATTAGTGAGAAGTGTTTACATTAAGTTTTAAGTCAAGTTTACAATATTTGCATAGTAATGATTTATTTGCATATAATGATTTACATATCAAAAAGAAACAATCTATGGTAATTGCGTTGAATATGGTTACTTGTTACAAGGTTGTTTTGGAGGGCAAGAGTATGTTTGGAGGGGACTTCCAATTTCATGATTTTGAAATATTTGTTCTGTGTGTCTATGTATCCTCATATACAAAAGGGTTTAAGGGCTATGACCCACCACGCTGCTCCGGGGTGGGTTGATAGACTTTAACGATTAACAAACCTAATATTATGTGGTACGATGGTGGTGTTGTGTGGGATCGCTTAACATGCTCTGTACTGGGGTAATGACAACTCTTACTAATAATTTTAAGCACTAGTTTAAATAATACATTTTAACGGTTTAAAACGCGAAATATATTAGTTAACTTATATTAAGTAGGGCTGACGTTTTGGATGCTTTATAGCTGTAGTGGTCACGGGGGTCAAAATGGGTATCCCTAGTGTCAAAGTCAAATCTGCAATCAGCAGCAGATAGATAAACATAAGTTAACTGATATAATTCGCGTTTTAAACCGTTTAATGTGTACTTCTCATGTAAATTACAGACAATACTTAATTTAGGCACTAGTCACTAACTAGAATAAAAATGTTATATCTCATTGTATGTTTCGAAATAATTTAATTTATTCTGCATAAAGTGCACTATGTAAGTCGTGTTAATCAAGTCGGTGAGGTCGGTAGTTCGATCCTCGGTCGTGCACTAAAATATTTTTCCGATGCGTGCATGCGGCATATCATCAATTAATAATTTAAAGGCTTATATGCCTTTAGGCATTTCATCCTTTAAATTATCTTGGGCCTGTGTCCCAGCTGTGGGACCTATACAAGGACTGATGAGTACACATAAGAAAAAATATTTTATTTATATTTATATCTTATATTAATAAATATAAAATATAAATATAAATAATATTTAATTGTCTCTTTTGGTGTACAGTCGAGTAAAAAATGATAACAAATCTAGGAAATCCCGACTGCAAACAAATCGTGACACATTTGTACTTGACATATGCGAATGTCAACAAGGCGTCATATGGGAGGCAGCTGTAAATTGTAAACAGATAAAAAACATTTTACATAACAGTTACAAAACTATCGCTTGTATTTTATATATACACTAGCTTTAGCCGCGAGTTTGTCCGCGTAAAACAGTTATTTTGGGCGTCCAAATTTGTTTTGCGATTCCGTAATTTAAACTGTTACCCACAACGGTCGCGTCCCGTCGTCCTTGCAAGTTAATCTTAAAAGAAAGACGTATAGTGTCGTGGACATATATATACATATTTTTTTGGGATCTTGAACCGTCTCTGTAGCCAAATGGTTAAACTTATTGCCTAGCATTGCGTTATGCGTAAAAGGTCCTGGGTTCGAATCCCAGGGGAATAAAAAAATTGTTCCGTTGGGTTCAAACACGGAAGTCTGGTCAACTACTTGCCTGTTAAAAAAACACCAGTGAAACGGACTTGTTGGTTTTTAATTTTTTTTTTTTTTTTGAATGGACTCTTACGTATTGTTTTCTAAGGAGCCACGAATACTAACCGGGCGTTTTGGGCGAGCGCGATAGCGCTCGCCTCAAGCAATGTACATGTGAAAACATAAATGTTTTCAATTAATTACTAGTTGTAATAAAGTATGTACTTATTACTTCATTTGTTTTGTGTAAAACAAATGAAGTACCTTGTCGAACCTTGATATTCATGAAGTCAGGTGTGTACCTGACTTCATGAATATAAACCAAGGTTCGACACCCTGAATAAAAACTGTCTTGGTGTACATTTTCCGTCCTTTTGCATAAATATTGAATACAAGATATTATATATCTTAATTCGCGTCGCAACTTTTTTAAAATATTATGTGAAAAATAATTTAACATCTCTACATTTGATTACAGGTTGATGGTGTACAGAAAAAGAAAAGATTACACTCCACTTACGAACGGTGAAGATCTAAAGTTGCTCTCCCGCAAACCGTACACCGAACTACGGAGTCTGAACGGCACGACCGACGCGAGACAGCGGTGAACAAAACATCCCCTACCATTGACAGATGCGAGTTGAGTGAGAGGCGAGAGATTCCGAATACTTATTTTTTATAAGTGTAAGCGCAAGGCGCTGTAGATATTAGATACAATACTTTGTGTTTCAACCTTCAACGATATGAAATATAACGTTGCTACTGATTAGCCAAACTGAAAGGTAGAACAGGTTTTATATAAATTAAAAATCGATTAAGAATTGAAAAAAAAGATTTTTAATTTATACAGTGCCATCATGTGCGACATGTGAAAAATATTAAAGAATTCTGTCAAAAATTAACTTTACAGATTTCATAATCTCATATTAGTAAAACCGGTATATTTTATATTCACGCAGTTTATTCTCGATACGTCAGTCAGCTCAGGACCTATGCTCAATATTATGTTTTCTCGAAGTCCTTTCGAATCGAGAACCGATGGTAGGGCTTTTCTAAGCACATTTAGGAGTACAAACTGGTGATAAAGCTGGATTCGTTAAAAGTTTTTAAAGGAGTTTGTATTATACCAGTCTTCATCGTGCTGTGAATAAAACTCTCATTGTATATAGATAGATTTTTATAGGCGTTGCTTATTATGTACAGGTTAGCGCGACCAAAAAGTCTAGATACTTGCTAATTGATCAAAGTAGTTAAGCGGCAACTATACCAGATGAATGGTTGGGCAAAAACTAGTTGGTTCAACATCTATAAAGGTTTGTAATAAAGCAATAGTTTGTATACATGGCGTCTGTATACGAAAGCGCTTTGAAATCACATTTTTATCAACATTTAACATTAGTATATACATTTAGACCATTTTTATGTATTTGACAAAAATTCTCCTGTGAAATATTAATTAATTGAGTAAGCAAGTGTTAATTTAAAAACTATGTATACTTCTAGTAATAGTATATTTGGACTATGGAACTTTACGATAATATTTCCATTGAACATTACTTGTTGTTCAGTCTAGTCTAGACTTTAGACAGTAAGACGATTAGTATCTTTTTAATAAAACACTTTAACGATTTAAAACGCGATATACCTTAGTTAAATTTGCTGTCAACGTCGGACTGTAGTTATAAAAATTTAAATAAGGGTAACTAATATACATCGCGTTTTAAACCGTCAGTGAAAAGACTAAACAACAAGTTATATTTCCGTTGACTATTACTTGTAGTTCAGTCTAGTCTAGACTTTAAACAGTAAGACGATTAGTATCTTTTAAATAAAACACTTTAACGGTTTAATACGCGATATATATTAGACAAATTTGCTTGCAACGTCGGACAGTAGTTCAAATAAGTTTAGCAAATGTATATATATTTGTTAAACTTTTTAAACCTTTAAAGTGTTTTATTTAAATAACTCGCGTAATCAGTATATCAGGAAAATAGAAAATTCCGAAAACGACATGACAGCACAAACCGTGATTCTACTATTAATAATGTAATAGGTATTATTGTTTTCGAGTATTATTAGTATTTAGTGTTTAACTATAGATTTAAGTAGACAATTTTGTTTTTATGTTATTGTATTGCATTTATTTTAAAAGTGTGATTTCAATGACGCGATTATATGTGATTTTTAGACAATTTTGCGTATATTTTGTTAGATATTTTTAATTATTTTATGTAAAAAATGAAGTGTTTTAGCAATTGTGTATTTTATTTATATCGCCGGTATCTCATATTGATTTTGTATCATCGACATTGCAAGGAAATAAATAATTTTAAAATAAGCTTTAGTATTTTTTGTGTTTTCTATAATAATCTAGTCTTATTTAACAAGACTCCCCCCCCCCCCCAAAACCCCCCCCTTTTAATAAATTGGGTGTTTTCCCTTTGGGGTTTTTTAAAGTATCGTATGCAGTTAAACTTAATTTATACCATACATTTAATATCCAGTAATAATAAAGAAAAATAGTTTTAAATTATTTTTAACACGTCGGGACATTGATCCACTACCACTGAGTCCCCTTCCGTTATTTGAGTATAACTACAATGTTCTTAAAATTATTATCTTTTTTATTTTAATTTGACAGATCCTAAAATAAATTATACAGGATGCATTTTTAATCTTCAATGTGGTATGACTGCCCCCATACGATACAGGAAAAACATATTAGACTTTTCTGCCCAGCCCGATCGAAACTGTAAATTTGTTTGAGTACCAAACTCAAAACGTCGATTTCGACGCAGTGCGTTTAACCATTCAATACGGTATACTTGATGCTCTGTGCACATGACGGTCTCGTTGGTCTAGTGGTAGCAATAATAAGCAACGGACCGTGGGTTCGATCTTTACCGGGTCCAAGATGTTTATCATTTTTCCGAAACTTCTTGGACTTTATCTGGAAATCTGGATATTTAAAAGGTGGTAGGAATATCAAAATGTAATAATCCAAAAAAAATAATTTGGATCTCCGAATATCCGAATCCAAAATTGGCCGACAGCATATCTTTGGATCCGATAGGCTGGGATATTTCACCATCTATCAAGATAATATTTTTTAAATATAAACTATAATAAATACCTATATTCCCCAACTATTTTTTGTCACTTGACTACTATAAAAATATCCAAAAAATAAAGGCATATATTAGTATTGTCTGTAATTAATTGTTTTGTTTAAGCATATCACAAAACCTATACCACAAAAGGACGAAAGGTTAAAAAATGCAAATGTTCTTATATCTTATATTCACAAGAATCCGTATTTAAACATTAAACTTAACATGCTCACGGAGCGATAAAATAAACCGTTAATAATATAATTAAATTTTAAACTAATTAAAGCGACACAATATCTGAAATATTGGGATTCATTTGTTGAATGTATTTTGGTAAGTGTGTAAGTGCAATGGACGGATTTTAACGTGTTCGTAATGACGATATTTGAAGATGTACATTTCTGGAGGCAGGTAAGACTAATATAATATTAATTAATGTACAAAAAAAGTATTAATTAATAGAAATAATAATTCACAATATGAAACGAATTGTATTATAGCGCGTCGATAAATACACCACACTTTTAAAACGATGAATTACATTAATATCCTACCGTAGTCTTTTCGTTGTATTTTTTGATTTTTGGCTACTTTTTATCCAACCTTACAAAGAGAGATGCTTCAATGCTTTGTATGTTTTCAGGCGCATTTCTTTGTAATCATTGGTCTTTCGTTGTAAAAAATCTAAGTCGGTATCACTTTGGGCCAAGAAACATTTAATTTTCGCGTTTCACTGTGTACCCTTTGAAGTAGATTATTTTTAGTAAATTCTAATTATAGATAGTTTAATCGCGTTTTGGTTTCAGTCTGTCGATTTTCGAAAACCAAACCCAATATAAGTCGGCAGCGTATCTAGTTCGGATGCTATATGGGTGGGGTATTCCATATTCAAAAAGTGAAATAAATGTATCTTTTTTATGATATAGGATAGGCAAGCATGGGGCTTGCTTATCCTATATCATAAAAAAGATACATTGATTTTTTGCTTCACGACACGACTGATCGATATTTAATGGTGTAATGGCATGATCGTCATGTTTCAGAGTTTAATTCTGTTAGCAGAGAGCTTGCACTCAATCGGAATAGGCATAACACTGACCTTCTCTTCTGTTCTGAACCCAGCACTTCTTTCACAGTCTACGGATCTACGAGTGACACCAGATCAAGCATCATGGATGGGTAACGTAACCTCAATAGAATCTTAAGAAGCAAAACCTATATGAGGCTGCTAGATGCAGAGTTGCCTAATAACAAAAAACACGATATTTTCAATAAGGAGGAAAATAAACTTAGGCGAAAATCACTTTGTACTATTACTTTTGTATGAGTTATTTAAACAATTTTCGCTCACTGTGCTAGATAAACATTTTTAGATTATGAAAATATAATTAAGTCATGTCATAAAATTGCAGATAGGCTACTCTGCTTCTATCGGCCTCACATTTAAGTACTGTCTGTAGTTTACGCGAGTAGTACCAATTAAAACAATGGTTAATCATCCGCAACGCTGGGCCGTAGTTAACATAAATAAATTAACACATATAGTTTGCGTTTTAAACCATTAAAAGTGTAAATACCGTCTATAGTTTACGCGAGTAGTACACATTTAAATAAAACACTTTAACGCTTTAAAACGCGATATATTAGTTATGATATATCGGGTTTTTTATTTAAACATTAAAAGTTTATTTAATTACATATGAAAATTTTTTTAGCTGCAATCCTCGGCTTTGCTGGCATGATAGGATTTTGCATAGTCCCATCGATTATGCAACGCTACGGACGAAAACCAGTACATATGGTCTTAAGTTTTTTGAACGTTGTTGGATTTACTATATTTTACAATGCTTATAGTGTAACAGCGTTGTACACCGCCAAGTTTATACAAGGATTCTCAATTTGTGGTTTCACTCTCACGGTCATCATCCTCGCGGAGTACTCAGCCCCTAAACGAAGGGGTTACTTCATGACTATCAAAAAGGCCAATGTGGGTATCGGGTCCTTAATTTGCCACTCTCTCAGCTTTACATGGAACTGGAGACAAATTGCCTCTTTCTCCGTCATTCCCTTTGCATTCGCGTTTCTAGTCACTTGTATCTGGCCTGAAAGCCCAGCGTTTCTGGCAATGAGAGGAAATTTTGCAGAATGTAGAAAATCCCATTCGTGGTTGTTCGGTGACGACGGAAAGAACGAAGAGAATTTAGAAAAACTAATTCAGGTGCAAGCTGAAAGATCAGGGGAAAAGAGGAGACTGAGTTTCGTATTACGAATCAAGAGGTTTTTTATCAAGATGAAACGAATTGACTTCTTGAAGCCATTCGCTATAGTTGCACTATTAACTGTAATGGTGGAAGCATGCGGTCGATATTATATGTTAATGTACAGCATACAAATTGTTATAGATATAACAGGGAACAAAACTGGGGCCCTTGTTTGTTCTATAGTAGCAGATTGTTGTATGATATTAGCTTTATGTATATCCGGTTTTGTTATACGTTTATTTAATAGACGCACATTATTATTTTCTTTCGGTCTTTTAACTGCTATGCTATTGTACGCTCTCAGTGTATTGTTGTGCTTAAAACGAAATTTCAATTTAGATTCTAACTGGCCAGTACTTTTTCTGTTAACATCTATTTCATTTGTGTCAAATTTAGGTATAATACCAACTGCTTTTACGATTATTAGCGAAATATTTCCTTTAGAACATAAGGGTGTGGGGGCATTTGCATCAGGGCTAATTTTTACTGGTCTCCTTGGAGTCACAGTTAAGTTTATACCTCATGTAATTGATAGTGTTGGTATGGACGGAATGTTCGCAATTTCAGGTAGCTTTCTTGTTGCACCTGTTATTTTGTTATATTATACTCTAGTAGAAACTAAAGATAAAACTCTGTTGGAAATAGAAGAAGAAATAAAAGGAATCAAACGTCAACGAGTAGGTTTGACTCAAGAAATGATGAACATTGTTAGAAAATAGGAACAGAATTTTTTTGATTTACACTATTCTGTACAAGAAAAGAATAATCTGAAGAGAAAAGAAAAAAATTAAATGGTATCTGTTTTTTATTTTTAAAAATGTGTTTCGTAAATATAGCTGAGGGTTTTTGACATACACACTAGCTGCAAGTTTTATTAAAATAATTAGAACCTATTTTGTAATAAAGAGAAGAATTATATTTATTTATATTACCAAGTACTGTAGTCTTAAATTGAGCCTTTAATATTCCTCACATGTTTGCGCTATATAAATATACAATCGATGCCGGTTCGAGTCCCACCCTTGTCGAGATATAGATAATTTCTGAAAATGTCAAAATATTAGCTATCTATTTATTGTAATAGCGCACAGTGACAGACAGACAAAACCATAATAGTATAGGTTAAATACTGTCTATAGTTTACGCGAGTAGCACACATTTAAATAAAACAATTTAACGGTTTAAAACGCGATATATTAGTTAAACTTATTTGAAAATGATTTTTAACTTCGGCCCGACGTTTCGGATGCCTTGCAGCAGCCGTAGTCACGGGGAGACCGTCTCCCCAATTATTTATATTAATTATTTGCGAAGGCTAAAAATTAAACGCATACACGTATTTGGAAGCCGCTCCAGCTGGTCAAGCTGGAGTTCAGTTAAATTAGAGAATGAGGCATCAGCATAGCCTAGAATGGGGAGTAAGAGAGACTGGGCAAGTGAAACTTTTGTAGGGATGGGAAGGAAATATTGTAAGCGTTTTAGGGAGTGCGAAGCGCAATAAATTTTTTTGCTTAACTGGTTCAGGTATCCTTATCTGAATTATCTGGCCTATGTTAATCGCGCATTTTATTTTGCTCTTTGTTGAAAATCATGTTTATTTCTAATTAGGCCAATTTACCTCTAGCAGCCCCATATTGTTACTGAAGATATTTTATTAAAATTATTTATATGTGAACCTAATAAAAAGTCATAATTAATTCGCGACAAAATATCTGCGATAAGGCTCTAAACCGGTTTAGTAATTGTACGAGTGAACACTAACAGTTGTGAAAAAGTTGCTACTCACATATTATGTTTTAAAATGTCTTTCTTTCAAGACACGTATTTTTGGAGGCAGGTAAGTCTAGCAAAAATGTAAGTACTAATTGTAGTACTCATTTAATTAAGCCACTTATAACTATTTAAAACGCGAATCTATCAATCAATATATTTTTACTAAAGCCTGACGCTGCTGCAGTGTGGGGGGGGGGGGGGGGGTAACAGATAACGATAAAAGTGTTTTATTTAAAATTATATATATGCCCCAAACGATTTTTGTCATTAGAAATTAGTATAATCAGCTAAACAACGATTTTACTAAATGAAACGTTGTCAAGCAAAAATTTGACAATCGTAACTCGTCATAGTGAAAATTCTGCGAAACGTTTTTGGCATGAAGGCAGAGATCCGAGTGTAATACATACTATTCTTGTTAGAGCGGGTTGCTCCAAGCATGAGTGACATTAAAAGGTTGAAACAAAATTTGATCATTTATTTCTTAATTTGTAGTAATGTGTTTTTTTTAGAGTCTAGTTCTAATCGGGGACAGTATACATTCAATTGGAACTGGTTTTATGTTAAGTTTCTCTTCTGTTCTGAATCCAGCTCTTCTCTCTCCAAACTCGACTGATATTAGAGCTACTCCAGAAGAAGTTTCATGGATCTGTAAGTATTTTATTAATATTAGAAATATGTATTTCAGTTATGTGTATGTATCCATCTTGGGTTCGATCCCTTTTGAGGTAAATCTCGTTATCTTGCTTTGATAAATCTTTACAAAAAAGCGTTTCTTAAAATGCTCAAATACATTGTTTGTTTCTTTCAGCTGCAAGTCTGGGCTTTGCCGGGATGATCGGCTTTCTAATCATCCCTCCTATTTTCCAGTACTTTGGGAGAAGGCCCGTCCACATAGCCCTCAATAGTCTGGTCGCACTTGGATTTTTAATATTGTACTTTTCAAAATCGACAAGGGATTTGTTTGTAGGTAAATTTGTGCAAGGCATAGCCACATGTGGAGTTACGATCACTGCCATTATTATAGCAGAGTATTCGCATCCCAAGAGAAGAGGCTGCTTTATGACGTTTAAGAAGGCAAGTGTTTCCCTGGGTTCTCTGATTTGTCATTCCTTATACTTCGCTTGGAGCTGGAGAAGTATAGCGCTTCTATCAGTCTTGCCTTACACGATATCGTCTATTATAATTCTGTTTTGGCCAGAGAGCCCAGCTTACTTAGCTATGAAAGGGAAATATGAAGAGTGTGACAGATCTCACAGCTGGATGTTTGGAGATTCCGGAAAAACTAAGAGGGATCTAGAAGAGCTAATATCGGCTCAAATGAAAAGGAAAAATAAAGATAAAAAAAGGCCCATGGAAGTCATTAGGAGAATTTTAGGAAAATTTCTACGGCGAGACTTCATGAAACCACTTCTAATTGTTTTTTTGGTCACAGTTATAATCGAGGCTTCTGGGAGATTTTATATGTTGATATACATTATACAAATTGTAAAAGAAATAACAGGAAACACTTCGATTGCTGTTTATTGTTCCATGGTTTCAGATTTAAGCACAATGGTGGCTTTGGCCATATCAGGGTTTGTTGTGAAATTCATGACAAGAAGGAATATAATTATATATTTTGGATCGGCAACAACAGTTCTGATGTATTTAATAAGCTTGCTGTTATATCTAAAAACAAAAAGCAACTTTTTGATAGATTGGGTCTGGTTAACACCAGCTCTAATAGTTGTTCACACTTTTATTAGTTACGTTGGAGTAATCCCGACGGCATTTACTATAATTGCAGAAATTTTTCCATTAGAACACAAAGGAATTGGTTCTTTCTCTGCTGGGGTACTCTTTATTGGTGGTTTCACCGTCACTGTTAAGTTAATACCAAGTATGATAAATATGGCTGGCGTCGAAGGCCTCTTCGCTTTTTTCGCGACATGCATACTGTTAAGCACAATTGCTCTATATTTTGTGCTGATTGAAACTAAGGACAAAACTCTGCAACAAATAGAAGATGAAATAAAAGGGGTCAAAGGGAGATTTCCAAAACTTATGGAACAAACCGTCTCAGAAAAAGCCTAAAAAACGAAAGACATACTTAAATAGATTAGCAATGAAGACTAAGAAATAGCTAGATATTCACTTGTACTGATGCTAAGGGTGTAGGCATAATTTTATTGAATAAACATACCATAAATATAAAAAGGTTTCTTTTATTCTACCTGTGCTTTTTGGTAACAATGATTTAACATACTACAGGCCATACTATCATTTAATCTCAGACATTATATCGATATAGCACCGAATATCCAAAGCAAAAACAGGTCAACACTACATCTTGATTATGTTATATGGTTGTATTTCATGGCCATTCAAGTCAGCCTCATGCTTGTCTGTGCGTGTATTTTCAGACGTACAAAACAACAACGAAAACAGCATTATCGTTGATTACATTTGAAAACTTCATTATTTTTTATAACATATTTGCATCGTAAAGTGGGTGTAATTACACCAATTTCAATATAGTAATGTATCTCATTACGTACTTGTGCGATAATGTAATGTAAAAGGCACGTGTTCTTTTTATTAGAAAAGAGGTTTTATGTCAAAAAAGTGGTCAATGTTTTATGAATAAAATTAACTTTGGGAAATAAAATATAACAAATAAACATTTAATTCTTTAATTTAATTAATTTTGACAATAAATTACAACTATTTATCTATAAAAAAAACACAAACATATTTATTTATTTTTTAATTTATTTAATTTACTTTATTAGTAATACTGGCTGTTTTTGTACCTTTGCCTAAAAAAAAAACGTTGATGCGCGCGCATCGCTTATTTGTGGACAAGTAACAATAATTCCGCGCGCTTTTTCTTTTCGCTGTATTGTTTTTATTTGAAAATGTCGTCATTTCCTCGTAAATATGTTATAAAACGTCGTATGACATACGTGCGCTTTCAAAATTACTGCTTCTGCTTTCTTATAGTAGTAATATTGCCTCGGCTGTAATTTTCAAGTTACTGCACTTATATCATAATGTATTATTACATGCTATTGCACATGAAGGCACTATGTAATTTTAAAAATCGAAAATAAAATTTTTGACTCGGGCAGGACTTGAACCGGCATCGTCAGCTTTCCAGAAAAACTACACTGTTTTTTAAGGATTTCACATGTAATTTTTAGTTAAGGTACATTGTACTTGCACTAATAGAACAATTTACATTGATATCATTATTTATTAGGCCAACTTTTAATGTTAACATCGAGTTGAATTAACAATTTTCTATTCACATATTAAATTACAATAACTTTTTGTTAAAACCTGTTTAAATAGGTGAACACATTTTCATAGTGTTTATGAAATAGACTTGGTACCGTGCAGTGTGTTTTGAGCATTATGAGTTGTGTCAGAGATATTTATTTCTGGAGACAGGTGAATAATAGTTCTTTTTTGCCTTATAGTAAGAAGTATCTAATAACGGCTAAAAAAGAACAGATCAATCGAATCTTGTATCTAAACTAATATATACAGCTGAAGAGTTTGTTTGTTTGAACGCGCTAATCTCAGGAACTGAAAGGGATTAAAATATTTTTTGTGCTGGTTAGACCATTTATCGAGGAAGGCTACAGGCTATAAAAGTTTGCGAATAGGATCGAAGAAACAGCGGGGCATGTGGTAAGAAATGGAGAAATTATTAATCTAAGAGGGTTTCCAATCCGTACAATGTGAAAACGATTCAAGAAATATGTACGAATGAATAAATCCTCTTTAAATGATTATAATGTACGCGACAGTCAATTTTTAAGATGAGCCTGCAAAATCGACGGGATGCAACCAACGTTTTGGGTAACAGCTAAATTTATAAAGAGGAGATTTGCAAAAATAAATTTGGATGCCCAAAATAACCTACGCGGACGAGGTCGCTGACACAGCTAGTTTGTAATAGTAAGGTGGTGACAATAAATTATTTGTTTGATTGTCAAAGAAGAATTAATGCGATTGTTTACAGTGCCTAATCCTTATCGGAGAATGTTTGCATTCAGTCGGCTCGGGGTTTTTACTCAGCTTCTCTTCTGTTCTTAACCCTACTTTACTCTCGGCGAACACGACGGACATACGAGCCACACCCGAACAGGTGTCGTCGCTTTGTAAGTTTTATTTCCTATATAATTTTAAATAAGTAATTTGTTGTATGAATGATACGTTCCCTTACCTTAGGGTCTGATAAGATGTTTTTGTATGCGAGAGGGAGTTTGACAGACGGGTTTTGGCGACTTATCTTTGCACTACACTAGAATTTCAATTATGTTGGGTTCAGGTTTTCTTTAAATTTTGTTTATCCTTTATAACCTAAAGATAAGTCGATACCATAATAAAATTTGAAGTAAGCATATACTGCATTACTATTTATTAATGGCAACATTTTTTCAGCTGCAAGTCTCGGTGTTTCTGGCATGCTTGGATCCATTATAATTGCGTCGTCATTCCAAAATATCGGTCGCAAAATCGTTCACATTAGTCTAAACTTCATCAATACAATTGGATTCTTGATTCTATATTTTTCACAAAATCTGACAACTCTATTTATTGGAAAAAGCGTTCAAGGGTTCACTACTTGTGGCGTTACAATGACTGTTATAATAGTGGCTGAATATTTTGATCCGAGAAAACGAGGCTATTTCATGACTATCAAGAAGGCCACCATCTCCATGGGCTGTTTTATTTGCCACTCTTTGTACCTCACTTGCACTTGGAGACAAATAGCACTTCTAGCGATAATACCCTATACTTTATCCACAATACTTATCCTTTTCTGGCCAGAGAGCCCAGCTTACTTGGCGATGAAGGGAAAATTTGAAAAATGTACCGAGTCTCATATTTGGCTATTCGGAAACTCGGAAACCAGCAAGAAATATTTAAAGCAACTGAAGCAAGCGCAAATGGAAAAACAAAAGACGAATACAGAAGAAGAAGGTGACCGGTTCAGGATCTTTCGATCGCTTTTGCGTAAAGACTTTTTGAAACCAACGGCCATCGTCTTTCTCTTTGGCAATTATGACTGATGCTTCTGGCAGGTTTTACATCACGATGTACATCATACAGATCGTGGAAGAGATCGTCGGAGACACTTCTATAGCAATTTACTCATCAATAGCTGCTGATTTACTAACAATGATTGCGTTCTTTCTATCTGGAATCGTCGTTAGATTTATGTCACGACGAAACATTCTTATATATTTTGGTTTAGCGACTACAGCTTTTATGTATGTTATAAGTATCGTGATCTTATTGAAAACTAGATATAAGATAGGTGTTGGCTTAATTTGGTTGTCGCCGTCATTGATAGCTTTGAACACATTCATTGCGTTTATAGGTATAATACCAGCTGCCTATACTGTTATAGGAGAAGTTTATCCATTAGAATACAGGGGATTGGGTTCGTTTATATCAGGGATGGCTCTTTTAACTTCCTATACAATTATAATTAAATTTATACCCCTAATGATAGATAGAGTGGGCGTGGAAGGTATGTTCGCCATTTTTGCGACGTGTCTCCTCCTATGTGTTATCGGTTTATATTTTATTTTGATTGAGACAAAGGACAAAACTCTGCAAGAAATAGAGAACGAAATGAAAGGTATAAAACAGACGGAACAAAGACTTCTGAGGTCGAATGAGGAGTGTTAATGAATAAAATGTTTTATAAACTTGAATACGCACGGTGTAGTGTTAATGTCGGACACAATAAAGTAATATTTCGCAATTTAATCCGCTAAAAATATTTCATTTGTAAACTTCATGTGACAGTTTCACACTTCACCATTAATTTCACTTCATCATAATATATTTCACGTTTTAAACAGTTAAAGCGCTTTATGTGTTATTCTCGAATAAACTTTATATGATACTAGCTGACCTGGCAAATGTTGTTTTGCCATATAAATAATTTTACTAAAATGTCTATTAAAAAAATAAGGGTTGATCGTAGAAGGGTGAAAATTGAGGATTGTATGTATTTTTGTATGTTGTATCATAAAAAAATAGAAATTAAAAATTTTGTCTAAAAAATAAAACAAACAATTTTAAGGGTAAACAACCCTTATCATTTAGAGGGATGAAAAATATATGATGTTCTATTCTCAGACCTACTGAATACAAATATGAAATTTGGTGAACATCGGACAAGCCGTTTCGGAGGAGTACGGTAACTAACACTGTGACAGGAGAATTTTATATATTAGATTTACCTTCAAAAACTTTTGTGTTTAAAACCGTTAAAAATTATTTATTTGTCAAATAATCTTATCACTTACATATTGTGTTTCCACACTTCACAACAAACTTATACATTTCGCGTTTCAAACCGTTGAAAATGTGAACTTCATACGAGAGTTCTCTCTTATATTATTAGTTTATAAGGTTCGTCATTGCGGCTAAGTATGCAGTCTCTCCATGCCGCATTGGCCCCGTCGGTCACTCAGTCACGTTCCGGCCACTCTCCTATCGATTGTTCACGCTGCCAATTTAGGTGGCCTCAGATGACACATCTGTACAGTAGGGCCTCGTTAATCCGAAGACGCAAAAAACAAGACCCTTTACGGACTATCGAGGCGTCCGGATTATAATATGTCATATAAATTGGTATGATAAAACGTATTTAACTGAAGATTCTTTAATCAATTTTTTATTATGTATAGCAATATTATAAGGACAAAATGTTTAAAATTACAACCACTTTGAACATTTTGCCTTTGTTTATGGCGGCAAAAGCGTAAGCCATGAGCGCATTGCATGACAGCCCACAACTACACTCACCGGTCTCCTTCGCTGCTCCTCGTATTCCTGGGACTGCCCGGGCGGATTACTGGGACCACCAAAGAAGCAAAGGTCCGGATTACCGAGGCCCTACTGTACTTTCAATTTTTGTATGTTAGTGGAGGACATACGAGGACGGAGTTTACTTGATGGTAGATGTAATTCCCCAGCCTATAGCATTATTTATTCTAAAAGGCTTATCGACTAAATACTTATTAATACAATACAATATAATTGAGGTTTATACAAGGCTATTAAGATTAAACTTACAGACAAGCACAGAATTGCTTATTTATAAAACAGAGGGGAAATTACAACTTATATGTGTGTGCGTAATATAAAAAGAGAAGTTAAGAAAAATATTAAAAGTATATATTAAAATAACTTAGTTGGGCACAATTGAACAGTCTTCTAATGTTTGAGAAATTACTTAGTTTGAGAACAGGTACAGATTGTTGTTACATTTGACATTGTTATAGCATCTAAACAAGAGTCTATGGACCTATTTTGGGGTTGGTGATTCGGAAATCCACAGAAACCTGAACGCGATGAAACTCCACGGCTTTTTCATCTGTGGTTCGTGAATAGATTATCCAGTTCAATAAGTTTCAGAGAAAAATATACAAAACTTTATTTTTAACCCCCTTCAAGAACTCCTATGCGGTCATGGGTATGGTAAAAACGTATGGCTAATAACCAGCGGGTGTTAGAACATGTTTCTACAAATCTATACTAATATATAAAACTGAAGAGTTTGTTTGTTTAAATGTGCTAATCTCAGGAAATACTGGTTCGAATTGAAAAATCTTTTTAGTCTCCCCGTGACCACGGCTGCTGCAAAGCATCCGAAACGTGGGGCCGAAGTTAAAAATCATTTTCAAATAAGTTTAACTAATATATCGCGTTTTAAACCGTTAAAGTGTTTTATTTAAATGTGTACTACTCGCGTAAACTATAGACAGTATTTAAATCTTTTTGTGTTTGTTAGAGGGAAAGGATATATCGCGAGGCTATAACCATCGCGATGCGACTAGTAGAAGCGAAAAAAAATGGGAACAAAACGGGGAAAAATAATTAATTCTTGTGGGCTTCCATTCATACGCTGCAAAAAGGTAAAATGCGCCCAAAAAATAAAATATATCAAAGTAGGATTCCTTTTAAATAATCTAAAAAGCAAAATCTATCTTTTGATATTAACTCGCAAGAACGACGTCGTGGGTAAGTAACACTTAACAACTATCAAATTTATAAAGAATAGCATGAGGTTTGAAAAAGCAATTTTTGCGGACGAAGTCACTGGCACAGCTAGTATTTAATTAAAAATCGAAAATAAATTGAAAAAATATATTGTGCCATGGTGTGCAATCACGTCAATGTTTAAGTTTTCAATGGCTACTTATTGTTATAAATGTCGCTCCAACATTTAATTTATATATATATCGGATAAAAATATCGTTTTCAAACTTATGTTTCGCGTCAGTTTGACCTGCATTGTCGATCCGAAAGAGGATGTACAGATACAATATAAAAGCGACAAATTCAACGGGCCCGAGTTTCGTCAAAATTTTCAAGTGCCTCCCATCGACACTTTCCGGGGAATCTCACTTGTTAACCTAAATACAATGAAGCTTCGTGGAAAAGGAAAGCGAGTTTTATTTACCATTTTCTCTGGGGACTATTGGTGTAGTCATGGTGACGTCATATTTGACGGAGGGAAGTGAAGTGAAGGGACTAATAAGTCCCAGATATATTATAGAGCAGACCCGGCAGACTTTCTACTCCCTCATCAATAAATTAAAGACCTAAAATTTTGTATAAAAAGAATCTAAAATAAACTAATCGAATCCGTATAAAAAACAACATGAAGTATGTGTTCATTTGTTAATTCAATCTGTTAGATTAATGATAAATCATATATTTCTGAACAGAACATAATATTTGATTTGACAATCAACTATTTATTTAATAAGATTAAAACGCGAATTTGAACTGAAGTTTTTGTTTGTTTGTTTGCTTGAACGCGCTAATCTCAGGAACTACGGGTTCGAATTGAAAAATTATTTGTTTTGGTTGTTTAGTTAAAGCTGTAAGAGCGGTTATAGCATTTATCGAGGAAGGCTATAGGCTGTAAAACATCGCTCTGTGACTAATACAAGCTAAGATATAGCGAGAAATGTGGAAAAAAAATTTGAAAAATTATCCATCCTTTTGGGTTTTCGAGGAGCACGCTGCATAAACGGATCAGGATACACAAAAAATATTTATGAAAGAATGATTACTCTTTTAATAATATTCAAATAATAAAAAAAAAGATTTAACGAATTTTTGAGATTAACGAATAATAAATAAACGAATTCGGATGCCCGAAATAACGTTTTTTTGCCGACGAAGTCGCTGACACAAAATTTGCTCACCTTTTAAATATACCCAAGACCACCACGAACATTTCAAGACGAAGATAAGACAAATCAGTTCAGCCGTTCTCGAGTTTTAGCGAGACTAACGAACAGCAATTTTTATCTATAGAGATTTTACAAATGTACCCTGTGGGAATCAAACCTATGATCGATAATAAAGGATGGATAATTAAAATAAAACACTTTTACGGTTTAAAACGCGATATATTAGTTAAACTTATTTGGAAATGATTTTTAACTTCGGCCCGACGTTTCCCTCCCCGTGACCACGGCTGCTGCAAAGCATCCGAAACGTCGGGCCGAAGTTAAAAATCATTTCCAAATAAGTTTAACTAATATATCGCGTTTTGAACCGTTGAAGTGTTTTATTTAAATGTGTACTACTCGCGTAAACTATAGACAGTATTTAAGGATGGATAAGCATGGTGCAAAATACTATAGCCATACACGAAGCGCTCTCGACCAATTTGACTTTGGTTTTTCAAACGGAAATCCACAGACTGAAACGTGACGACGTTTTCATCTGTGGACGGTGGTTCATGACCCGGATGTAATTTTCGATATTCCTAACCATTTAATAAGATTTCCAACTTGTTTTAGAATAATTACTTTATTACACACGGTGCGCATCGAACTGGCGACCTGTTTATTATTATAAGCTATTGCTACCATTGTTTTTTTTTGTTTAAACTTAGGGAAGAGTATACCTATGTTATGTATTTTAAACCTCTTAAAAAACATGTTACACCCGGTGTGAATCAACGACCCGTTGATTATTAGCTGGAAGGGCCACTTGACCCCACAAATTTAGGCAGGAGTAAAATTAATTAAGCCGTTTAAATCAGTTTAAACGGATAACACTATTAAATTCGTGCGCTTTTTAAATTTAAGTTCAGCGCATGCGTGACTTATTTACCGTAAAATTATATTTTTTACCGCCATTAGTTCGCTCTTTCGCGCGCTTTCAGCAGCATCCGGGAAAGCTGTTTTTCGTAACGCTGAAAAGCGGGAAAACTCTCCACTTGAAAATGTTGTAGTAGCATGAATGTTTGTGAAAATGTGACATTGTAGATGTAAAAACTTTAACAAATTTTAATTATATCGAGTTTTGTATAAATTAGCTGTAGATTGTTAATTAATGAAATGGCTGCAGAGAGGTATCTGTGGCTGGCAACAGCTCTGCTTCGGCTTTGGTTGGGGGCTGGGGATCTCTGCTACGCGCAGTAAGTAGAAATTTCTGCAACTAATAAAAAATATATAAATTTATGTGTAGGCACAGGTAACAGCTAGAGAACATTAAATTAAAAAAAGAAGGGGATGGTGGTGTAATGGTAGCTATAGCTTATAATCAATCATATTTGTAATCAATCTATAATATTTTCGTATTGTTCTTCGAAACAAAAATGTCGGACTTCTGGGTCTGGTTGTAGGATAGGAATGTCGAAATTCCGTCCAAGTCATCAACTACCGTAACCGTACCGTAAAAGCTGTCAAGTTTAATTGACAGATTGACAGCGTATCTTGTTTAAATGTTTTATGGTTTAGGTATTTCTCCTATCATTAAAAAAAAGTATTTTTAACATTAGCAAAACAGGAATAAAATTATTTTAAACAAAACATATTTGAGTATGATGGATTGATGATAATCATATCGCGTTTAACTGTTTATAAGTGTTGTATTTCATTAAAAATTGTTTCCGTGGGTTTGGGTTCCGATGATGTCATCGAAATTCAACATTAAGTACAAGTATTTAAACAAATACAAAAAAAATAATTGAACCGGTATTCAAACATTTGAATTTTGAACTGCGTATTTTTACAATTACAAGCCAACACTAAAATCAGCGATGTGTATTGTAAATAAACCTTTAACCGTGTAGAATACAAATTATAGATATTGTTACAAATTAATGATAATTTGTTCTTACAAAGATGCTCGATAATATACAAAAATTAAAATTTACATAAAAACTATAAAAGAGAATAGAAAGAGAAGAGGCGATACAAATCTTTTCATTATTAGAAAAAACTGAATAAGACAACAAAACAACAATTTAAATTTGACTTAAAATTTACATTTTACAAAAAAAACACATTATTTATTTATTTTTTAGTCATTAATCAAAAAAACATTAAAAAACTCTAAGCAACTCGTAATATTTTAAATTATTCAACAATTATTATCTATGTAATTGTAAACTTTTTTGATCTAGAATACTCGTACTGGCTGGTTCGAGTATCATTTCATTTTAATATCAAGCGAAAATACAGACTGACACTTTTATATATGCGTGGTTATTTTTTTTAGTACTTTGACATTCTATTTAAGTATAAATTATTAAAAACAATAATAATAATAATGTTATGAACAACAAAACTCGATACAAACATTTCGTAAGCGTATTTTTCGACGTGTTTATAAAAATTTAAACAATTTAAAAGCCTATTTAATATTTTAATGCCTGCACTTGGTGGCAGTATGTATATTAAAATCTATTTTTATTTAATATATATGATGACACGGGCTTTGAACGCGTAACTACAGCGTCCATCCACAGCTTGATTAGAGCAATTCGTAATTTTTAACTATCTAAATAAAACCTTTCCAACTCTTAAGTTATTCTCTCCCCCACTATATCTATACAGAATTCTTTTATAATGTACCCTTTCTTTTGCTTGTTACTCCTGACACCTACCCATTATAGTTTTTCTCCTGCACTTCAGTTTGCCTGGAAGAGATCGCTGCTTAGCGATAAGGCCGCCTTTTATTTATAAGTCAGTACGTAAGATGTTTTCTCGTTTTATATGTGCTTGATTCTATAGTATGGGCTATAAATAATAAAACTATAATAAATAATAAATATTTTAATTTAATTTGTAAGCTATTATTATTTTTTTCAATTCTTTTCCATTTGTTTCAAATATCGTACACACAATCACAAACTATAAGACTTTCTTATTGCGTTAAGATTATTGTAGGAGTATTTTTTATCAAAAAGAGAATGTAGCAAAAACGTTACTCAGGTTTATTTTTTTTATAAAGTACGTGTCCGCGTATTTGAGTCCTATCTAGCGTAATAATAATATCGCATTGAATACTTGCGCTACGTACACTAAATAAATTTCGTTCTAAGCCGAAGTTGAAAAATTTCATTGAAATTCGGTTTAAGAAAAAACTTGAGATTACTACTTCACTGTAGTTTTCGCGAGTAGTACACGTTTAAATGAAACACTTTTAATGGTTTATAATGCGAATTATATTAGCTAACTTATTTGTAATTTATGTTAACTACGGATCTCCCTGTGACCACGGCCGCTGCATATAATCATTAAACTGACGTTTAAATAATCATTGTCGTAATATAAGCAACTGTGAGTAACGTTTGAAAACATTAATATTTTTGCACATGAAGGCACTATATAATTTAAAAATCGAAAATAAATTGAAAAAATTTTCGACTCGGGCAGGACTTGAACCGGCATCGTCAGCTTCCCGTGCTGTTGCTCTACCAATTGAGCTACCGAGTCCTACCGGTTTTTTTTAATTAACTGTGAGTAATTCTTATAAGATCATTGCGTTTGATAGTTCACCTGGAAATGTCAAGTCTATAGTAGTATTATTAGAATTAATTTTGGTTTTAAAAATATTTTTGTGTTAGTTGGACTATTTAACGAGGACGGTTATGTACCATCCCAATTCGAGCAATTAAGAGCGAAGAAACGCGAGCGAGCGAAATGTAGGAAAAAGCGGGAAAGATTACTCATCATGTTGAGGGCTTCTGTTGCGTGTGCTGCGAAAACGGTTATAAACCAAAAATAATGTATGGAAGAACGATTCTTCTTGAAATGATCTATAAATAATTTACAACAGTATATGTCTGTTTTTTAAGATTAACTCACATAAACGACAGGATGCGGGCGACGTTATGAATATCAGCTAAAATTTATAATACCGAAGAGGTTGTTTGCAAAAATAAATAATAAAATTTCCAAAATAACTACTCCACGCGAACGAAGTCAAGGGCAGAGCCGTAAGATGCAAATTTACAATTGATCCGAATGTTCGGCTTCGGTTCATACACACAGGCCATCCCTAATAGCTGCATTCCCGATCATAAGTTAAACGCAACTTAACTGTTCACACAAGTTAAGTTTATTTTGGATTAAAAGTTTGAAATTTTTAATTAAATCCGTTTTGAACGACAAAGCTCACACGAAGTTGTTAAGCCGTTGCTTATAAGTACAAGCATTCTTTGTAGATTCAATTTTAAAACTTTTACAATTATTAAAAGAAAAATTAATCCCAGAGGCATAGCATGTTTTTAATTTATTTAAAAAGGTCTTAATGATATAGCTACTGAAAATACATTAACTTACTACTGATAAAGCTAATTTTAAACATTAAATTGTCCATTTTAATTTAAAAGGACATCTAGGTTAAGCGTTAAAAACTTGAAATATTAATTTTTATGACGACGAGAATATGAAATGTAGATTCGTAGATGACTTGTTATTTTTTTTAGGTTTCGCTTTTTAAAACCGTTATATTTAATGTGAATCACTCGTTTGAAACGAAGAATATTACATTAAGTCAATGTGCAACTACTGCAAATAGTTGCGATTTCAAACCGTTAAAAGTGCTTTATTTCATTTTACACTACTTGCGTAAACTATAAACAGTACTTAAATTACCTTTAAATTTATGTCGATGACTCGGATGGGACTTGAACCTGTATCTACAGCGATTCGTGCTGCTTTAACCAATTGAGCTACCGTTTCTCATCTGACCGGATATAGTTTCTTCAACCAAGTAATGAATCTATCGCACAATGTAATTTAAACCTTTAAAAATGTTCGAAGATAAAATTACACTAAATGAATGCACTTACACATGATGCATTCTTTTTCACATGTTTTTGAACATGTGAAACAATGCTTATTACATTTTATTCACAGATCGACGTTGCTGTCCTTCCAAGATTTGCTGCCGGACGACCCTCGTCTCTACGACAAGATGAGACCTCCAAAGAAAGATGACCAGCCCACGATAGTCAATTTTCACGTCACCGTTATGGGTCTGGATTCAATTGACGAGAATTCCATGGTTAGTTACTAGGTTCTAGGTTTTGCAATGCGGGAAAACATTTTTTTTTTCAAGCAGACAGCAGCTCCTTCGTTTAAAACGGTTATAAATTGACAGTATTATTAGTAGCGATGTGTAACGGGTCGTGGGTTCGACTCCCACCGGCTAGATGTTGAATCTTTAAATAGAAAAATAAAGCCTTTTACTGTATCATCTTTGAAAATAATCGTGTGTAAATAGCAATTTGTGCCTAATATTAACGGGTCATAGGTCTGATCTTGACCGTGTGAATTTTCCTAATCAATTTATAATTATTTGAAACGTGTTGGACGTCATCTGGACCATGTGTATGTGAAATAAGTGGTTGAAATATCAAAATTCCGTCCGAGACACCCATCGACACATACAAATGAAAAAGCAGTAAAGATTAATCGCGTTTCGGATTCCATCTGTGGATTTGCGAATATCCAAAGCCAAATAGGTCGGTGACGTATCTTTTCTAGATGTTATATGACTGGGGTATTCTTACCTATCATCTAGTAATCCACATGTGTGTCTGTCTCTATCATAAAATAACTATAAAATCTACGCGCAAGAAGTAATATTTTATTACTGTATATATCTGGTAAGCCCAGTGGAACAAGCGAATGACAATACTCCTACTTCCTAAGTAGGTCAAACGCAGCCCTTTACGTTTAGTAAGCGGAGGTATTACAATAGTTATATAGAAAACTGGCTGAATTTACTTATTACTAGCTGACCTAGCAAATCTTTTTTGCCGTATAGAGTATTTCGACTAAATTTCGAAAATGGTTCTTGCAAGTCAATCTTAAAAGATAAACATATACCTACCGTCGGGAACATTTTTTAGATAATTTAAAAGAGGAATCATTGCTTTGTTGCTTAAAACGTTGTGTATGTGTGTTTGTATATGACAACGTTACGACCAATAGGAACGAAGATATATGTGGAAAAAGGAAATATTATTATTTGAGGATTCCCTCTATAATTGATCTAAAGTCTTTTAATGCAAGAACGACGGGACGCAGACGACAACGTGGGCGAAAAGCCTTAAACCTAAAATAATTAAAGGTTAAAAAAAACGAATTTTGATTCCAAAAATAAAAATCATAATCATAAGTTTATTTTTTGAAATTTTGAGATACTCATCGCGTTTCACTTGTTCAGCCCTTTCATTTGATACCCATATTGAGGGGGTTAAGGAAAAATATGTAGTCCGCCATTTTGTATCGGCGGCCATCTTGGATTTATAATGTAATTGATTTTATTATATTGTATTGTCATCTAAATCATATGTGTGTAACAAATTTCGGGTTAATCTGACAACGGGAAGGTTTGAATTTCTACTTTTGACCTAAATAAAAAATCCGTAGGGGTGAAGCTAAATAAAACCAGGCACAACTAGTTAGTCATGTAGACAATATGTTATTGAAGATAAATAGCGCAGCCATTGCAGCAAGTGGCTACTGCTACTGTTTATCTATTGGTCTTATATATCAAGGTTTATCTGGCGCGGATGCGCAGCGGGTTTTTAATAAATCCGTTTAGTAATAGATACCTTAGGAACACTTTCTTTACTGAACATTGTATTAATACAGGCAATTTGTGTCCTAAGCGGTTTGCATTTACAACCCAAGTTAACGCACAGTCGTTTTGTTTTAATTCTGCTAAAAATAACTACAAGGCGTTTATTTTTAAATGTACTTAAAATTACTTCATTTCCTAGTAGTGCACCAAAATTATAACTTATTGTACGATGGAGGGAAACGTGAAGAGACCGGGATGTCCTTGTGCCATACATTTAAGTAAATGTGTCATATTTAAATAAAACACTTCAACGGTTTAAAACGCGATATATTAGTTAAACTTATTTGAAAATTATTTTTAACTTCGGCCCGACGTTTCGGATGCTTTGCAGCAACCGGTCACGGGGAGACTAATATATCGCGTTTTAAACCGTTAAAGTGTTTTATTCAAAGTTTACTACTCGCGTAAACTATAGACAGTATTTAAATGTGTCATATGCCAAAACTCAATTGGTCAGGTGGATAAGGTGGTCCCATCGGTGGGAACCGGTAGATGACGATAGTTTAACAATCTGTTAATTTTACTAGATTGTAAACATTCATTTAATTAACAAAATTATCGATAGTAAAAGTAAAAAATCACAATTATCAAGAACTATAACAACATGAGGTATACCATTAAATTGGGGTTCGCCCGTACGTAGTTTTATGATGAAAATTTGTGTTATACACTAGTATATATAGTATAGTATAGTGTTGTGTTCTGTATTACTTAATACAGATACAGATATAAATACAAAAGTAACTCCAGACTATTGAAGTGAAATTTGTACAAAGATATTTTCTTACTTTTTAATGCCAAAAAAGGATTGATTGGGGTTGAAAATGGAGATGAAAGGTATCATGGAAATTCGTGGTTTCTGAATTTAGAACAATGAAACTTTCTTCTTTGGCTCTTTGGGATTAGGAGTGTTGCGGCAAAGTAGCGCTTACAACATAGATTGGCTGCCTTAAATGTGCCGTTACATATTTTAATAAACAGCCTAAATAATCAAAAATTCTACCCCAAGTCACCATTCCACGCGGACAGAGTCGCGGGCACAGCTAGTACACACAAATATATCACACATAATTCTATATTTAGTTTCGCAAAGAATGCGTCATCTAATTTAGAATTCTCCGCTCTTTATAAAAAGTGCGCAATTCCAAACTGGAGATCTTAATGATGCATTTCAGCGGAGATATTTTAGACTAGCAGTTGTGAATACTTGGTTTTCTTTATCTTTAGAGCTTTTTTGGCTTATAACTGCTGTTTATAAGTACGCGTTTAACCTATAAACCCATTTGAGGGTAGTTTTTCTATTTCGCGACTTACGCCGGTACTTTCAAATGTTACATAGTAAGTTAATGGGTGCGATGTTTAAAGTGTTACTCGGTATTCTTAGGGTTCCGTGTGAAGGGACCCTATTAGTAAGACCTAAATGTGTGTCTGTCTGTCACCAGAGTGTATCTCAACAACTGTTATGGCTAGGGGGGATCTTTGTAAACTTTTTTGAAATGATTACAGATTTAAATAACACTTTACCGGCTTAAAACGCGATATATATTAGTTAAACTTATTTCAAAATTATTTTTAAATAAGTCAGATTCGGATGCTTTGTAGCAGCCGTGGTCGGCTGCTGCAAGCCGGAACACGCCGAAGTTAAAAAATATATTTTTAATAAGTTTAGCTAATATAAAAGCGTTATAAGCCGTTAAAGTGTTTTATTTAAATGTGTACTACCCGCGTAAACTACAGACAGTATTTCATCACAGATTTGTTGAAATAAGAAGCAACAATAGACCAAACGACGATTCAAACTCACGAGTAAATAATAATAATGTTTCAAACTGGTTTTTGTGTTTATTTCAGACGTATGCCGCCGACATATTTTTCGCTCAAACTTGGAAGGACTTCCGGCTTAGACTACCAGAAAACATGACAACGGAGTATAGGTAATTCAATCTAATCAAAATCTATTTTTGTTTTGGAATGGTAATCAATTACATAAGTAAATATAAACTGAAGACATTACATGAAACAATTTTCTAAATAGTGTCCGGCCATTATGGTGCCCTAAACGTAAACAGAGTGGTAGGTGTCGAATCTGCTACGCTACCGCCATCTGTTGAAATCGTTCCAAATGTAAATTGCTTTCTTAATAGTTTTTTGTTATATAAGTTATCATATTAGACGTCCACATACTTAATTTTAAAGATAATATCTGGTTTAAATGTTAATAATTATTTTCCTAAAAGTAAAACATATTCTGCGCGTTTTATACGTAATAATGGAGGCAAAAATACGTCGACTTTATTATATTTTACTTTATTATACAAAAAGAAACCCATAGAAAAATATAATATTGCTTGCCAAAAGCGTTTTTAAGCATCTATTTTCCTCCAGATTACTAGAAGTCGATTGGCTGAAACACATGTGGAGACCAGATTCCTTCTTCAAGAACGCAAAGTCTGTCACCTTCCAGACTATGACCATACCCAACCATTACGTCTGGCTCTACAAAGACAAGAGCATCTTGTATATGGTGAAACTGACGTTGAAGCTATCCTGCGCTATGAATTTCTTAATCTACCCGCACGACACGCAGGAGTGCAAACTTCAGATGGAAAGCTGTGAGTACCAATTTTTTTAACGTGCTGATCCGGCGAACGTTTTGCTGTTTTCAAGATAAATATTAAACTCTAACAAATAATTGGTGATAATAAAAACGTTTGTTGCAAGTTAATCTTAAAAGGAAGACTTATAGTATCGCGGACATTTTTTTTTGGGGGGGGAACCCCGTTTTTTTTTTTTTTTTTGGTTTTTTGGCGCGTTTTTTCCCGCCCCCCCAACGAGGCCCCCAAGGGTCGAAATATTTTCCGTTTTTGCCACATTTTCCACTGTTTCTTCTAGTAGCTGGTATTTTTTTGCAATTAGTACGGCCCGACGCGACGGTTCGGAGGCTTAGCAGCAGCCGTGATCACGTCAGGGGTCAGTTCCTAATACATTTCGCGTTTTAAACCCTTAAAATGTAACACACTTTTTAATTTAGGTTCAAAACTCAACTAATCTACAGACAATATTCTGTATGTCCTGTTGTTATGGTCTTTTAATTGAAACATACAAAGGCATGTATAATAAAATAACTTTACACATATAATTATAGCCAAATTAAGCATTAAATATTGTATTACATTTTTGTCTAAATTGTATTTTTAATTAATTCGTAGTTAATTAGGTTAGTACCAAAGCAGTGCTCGCTTTTTTATCACAAATTAAAAGTAACCTAATACTTTTGAATAGCGATACTTTTTCTTTGGTTTATTTTCGTTCAAGATCTCGAATATACGAAATTAATTAGCACAAATGGTTTTATAAATCTAAAATCGCCGTGAATCGATCTACTAATCTGTGTCAAGAATCTCTTGAATGTGGAAAAAAAAGTCGAAATAAATTTAAATGCGCGACGAGTATTTTAATAGAGCAACCGTCAGTTTTATATAAATGTCGGGGCTTTGAATTCCTTTCGTGAAAATTGTTTAGTGGAATTGCAACGTGTGTTGTACTGAAGGACAATTGCCGCTCGTTTTCCAGGCCTGCTTAGAATATTGATGTGTAAATCGTGCTGAAAACCCAGTTTTAATCTATTTTTGTCCACTAGATCAGCATCTATCATCCATTTTGAATTCGCTTGACATATTTTGACTTTCGAATTTCGAAAATCTTCAGAGTACTGTCTATAGTTTACGCGAGTAGTACACATTTAAATAAAACACTTTAACGGTATAAAACGCGATATATTAGTTAAACTTATTTGAAAATGATTGAGGAGAGGGAGGAGGAGTCTCCTCGTGACCACGGCTGCTGCAAAGCATCCGAAACGTCGGGCCGAAGTTAAAAATTATTTTCAAATAAGTTTAACTAATATATCGCGTTTTAAACCGTTAAAATGTCTTATTTAAATTTGTACGACTCGTGTGAAGTGAGACAGACAATTTAAGGCAAAGGTTTTTCCATTCTCTTCATACACATGTTTTAGAAAAAGAAGTTAAACCTGATAGGAATCGAACCCGTTAGTTCATTAATATTGCATTACTGCCATTGCACAAACTAGCCTGTAATTTTTTTTTTATACAAGATAATCGATAAAAAATCTAATCGAATATCAATTACAAGGCTTTAAGTTTAGAATTTCAACTCCGGTGAATCGATACATTGTTTTAGTCGGGCAGGACACAGAAGAGCTACAGCACGGAACGCTGTGGTTCAAATCCTGCCCGTGTCGTAATTTTTTTTTAATTAGATTTTTTATCTGTCTATACTAATATATAAAGATGAAGAATTTGTTTGTTTCTCTGTTTGAACGCTCTAATCTCAGGAACTGCGGGTCGGAATTGAAAAAATATTTTTGTGTTGGCTAGAGGATGTACTGAGGAAGGATATAGGCTACATTGCGTTGAGACTAATACGAGCAGAGGAAATTCGGAAAATGTGCAGAACGGAAAAAAATATTCACCTTTGTGGCTATTCGTTGCGTATGCCGCGAAAACCATTCAAGATACCCAAAAAAAATGTATGAAAGGATAATTTATTTTTAAATGATCTAAAAAAATGGCGCGACACAATATGTCTGTCTCTTAAGATGAACTTGCAAGAACGACGGGACGCGAGCGACGTTGTTCGTCGTGGACAATGTTGATGATCAGAATAATGTTTTAGTAGACAAGATCCTTCGTAGAGTGAGCTTGATTTATTACGGAAAGTGTCCAATGTATAAATTAATTACAACCCTGGCTATAGGTCAACATCTCTTGCATTATTCAGAGTGCAGCGCTGAATGACCAGCTCAGCATATACTAATGAGAAGCTAATTTTGTATGCGCTGCCCGTCTTGAGATTTCATAATAACGAACACGAAGTTCGACAACGATAGATTTTGTCAATAATCGGTTTTATTAACATTTATTTTAGGCTAGCTACTGTCTATAGTTTACGCGAGTCGTACACATTTAAATAAAACACTTTAACGGTTTACAACGCGATATATTAGTTAAACTTATTTGAAAATTAATTTTAAGAGTCTCCCCGTGACCACGGCTGTTGCAAAGCATCCGAAACAGATATTTTATTTATACACACTAAACAAATGTTTTGAACCCAAAAAGAAACTTTGTTCGAGGCTGTTTTGTATAACCTAGTTAGTTTAAATAAAACACTTTAAAAACGCGATATATTAATTAGTTAAACTAATATAAAAATGATTTTTAACTTCGGCCCGACGTTTCGGATGCTTTGCAACAACAGGTCACGGGAGACTAATAAATCGCGTTTTAAACCGTTAAAGTGTTTTATTTAAATGTGTACGACTCGCGTAAACTATGGACAGTATTTGACCTAGCTAGGTTTTATTTTCGCAAGCCAGCATAAGCATTTTTTATACTCCTAACATGAATAGCACTACGTACATGTAGCATCTTTATTGAATGAAATAAATCTCTGTATAGAGCGCGATGTATTAAAGCGAATTAAACTTAAAAATATACGCTGAATTTAAAATTATTTTTACGCTGCGGTAATGAACAGTTTTTAATTAAACTCAATGAGACTTATTTTCGCTGCGACCAAAGCTGATTAATCAGGTCATAGATTGGGTCAAAGCACACTTGTCACAGATTGGATAACAGAAGGGAGACAATATAGTCTGTGTGTGTTACGAAGTTGTGTCTCTCCACATTTTTGTGTCTAATTCACAAAGTCTCAATATATTCAAGGCCAGAGTAGAGCAATATTTAAATACTGTCTGTAGTTTACACCGTTTACCGAACAGATGGCGCTAGCGTAGCAGGTTTTTTCTACTTCGACGTCAGGGACGTCCTCCATCTTAAGTCTCCCCGTGTCAAAATAATTTTCACACAAGTTGAACTAAAATATTTTCTTGATACTATTGCCCAGCCTTGATTAGTGTAGGCTTAAACTGCTATAAAGCTATTAGTTACGTAAAACCTTAAGTGGTAAGAAAGGTAATCCCATACATTAATTCTTTCTCGTTTTCGCATGAATTAAATTGTTAGGTGCATTGCTAAAGTCGCTTAGTTAGGCATAATTAAATTTGAATTGTTTTAAACACGATTTTTATTAAATACTGTCTATAGTTTACGCAAGTAGTACACATTTAAATAACACACTTTAACGGATTAAAACGCGATTTATTAGTCTCTTCGTGACCACGGTTTCTGCAAAGCATCCGAAACGGCGGGCCGAAGTTAAAAATCATTTTCAAATAAGTTTAACTAATATATCGCGTTTTAAACCGTTAAAGTGTTTTATTTAAATGCGATTTATATTAGCTGCTAAGCATCCGAAACGCTAGAAAATTATCGGTATAGTTTAACGGTTTAAAACTCCGTATGCATATAATGTACCTTACTTGCGCAAACTACGCGTAACGAACACAATGACGTATATGATTCTACCGTGCATGAACATCCTTTTCGTCCTCAATACAGCACTTATCATCTCGATAGACTCGTTAACCCACAGATTTCCCCCCTCCCCCCATAATTATCCCCAAGTGCACAAACAATGGGTGCTCATAAGCAAACAAGCGGGTGAAGTATAGGTAAATTTTGTCGGCGATACATAAAATTGATTCCTTGAGTGTGGTGGATGTAGGCCAAGGGTCCTCAATGGCGTTCAGTCTCTGATGTCAGCTCATTTTTATCGTGAAGATCAGTCGAGGGCTGTGATTGAGGCTTAATGTCGTTCTGGGTAAAGAACTCCATAAATAGGTGAGGTACTCGAAGGTTATTTTGGTTCCAGCCACTTCTCGCTGGGCCTTGACTCTCTTGGGTGTTTTTAATTAGAATTTTTTAATTAGACCACCGTTTGTGTTAGGTGGTCTTGGATGTCTTGCGAATAGCTGACCGCCTCTCGACACAATCGAAACTAGCAATCTCCTGCGACTTCGTCTGTCTTACTGTCAATAAAGCGATGATTAAAATAAATAGGTCCGAAGCCTACCGGATCCAACATTTTTTAATAAATTTATAATTTTTCTAAAACACGTTAGCCTTCGTCTGGAAGTCTTGATATTATATCGCGTTTTGGTTTCAGGCTGAGAATTAGATATCCAGAATCAAAATAGGACGGCAGCGCATGTTATGTAGGATGAACTTTCTATCAAGTGAATATGTTCATAAAATAAAACACTTTAACGGTTTAAAACGCGATATATATTATACTTAATTAACCTGATGTTTCGGATCCTTTGCAGAACCGCGGTCTCCCAATTACCCGTGACCACTAATATATATCGCGTTTTAAATCGTTAAAGTGTTTTATTTAAATAATTCGCTCTTGTTCAGAAACTTTGAATATTTGATAAATCCTTTATTGTGCTCGTTACTGGTTCTAGACTAATGGACCATTTATTTTAACTAGCGTCATACGGTTTATTCACAAGTGCGCAAGCCGTTGCCGACTGAAGTTGTTGACTTGTGTTGCTGTAGATCCATTGTCTGAAGGCTCGAGTTTGTCGCGTGCTCGTCTGAGATATAAATATCCAAACATTAACGAGAGATAAGAAAGACGCGACCTTCTCCAAGACACTAAAATAATTATGACGCGCTATGCTTCTAGTATCGTTTGAAGTTAATGGTAGAATTGCATTAAATACGCCCTTAACGGTTGGAAATGTACTAGTATCTGACATTTCGGATTCCTTTCAGAGGCCTGAATTGAGATATTTCGGTTTTAAAGCTGTTAAGATTAAATGTTATTTTCGACCACTTACACCATAATGTTGGATTATTTCCGTTAAACAAAAAATGTAACCATTATAATTAATTTGACGTGCTCCTTGAACAATTGAAACGATGTATAAATTATAATAACGGGTCGTGGGTTATTTCTACCAGGTAAAACATATTCTTAAAACCGATTCGTATTGTCTCGTAAACACCAACATTGAAACATAACTACATATAATACTTCCAGTGAAAAGTCTGGCCGATACTAAATTTCGATTGTCAATATAGATTAACGTTTGGTCACGTACCGCGTTTAAAATGGTAAACCTTCGTCTTATCCTTAAAGTTTCAGTTTAGTCGCCCAAATCTATTCGAGCAGTATAAAACTAGAGTATGCTTGTTTAAATACTTTCTATAGTTTACGTGAGTAGAACATATCTTGTGGAAAACAGTTTAACGCTTTACAATGCGATACATTATTGTTTGAGTCGACATAAATGAAAATTAGCATAACAATGTCTTTCGCGACAGTGTAAGCCTATCTTTTAAGATAAAGTGTTTCTCGACGTTTCGCTAATCAAATTTGGTCAAAATGCATTATTACATGTTAATTGTTCGAGTTCTCGAACATCATATATTAGCTGTTCAAACTTTACGAATAGTTGCTGATGTAGGAGAAGCAGTTGTTGTCAACTCATAATTTTTCGAGCAATCGAGGAGTTAACATCTCCTGATGATGCCGTCCACACGTGATGGCGAAACGTCGAGAACCTCTTCTCGCTCACATCGCCCGAACAGCCCGAAAGACAATGATATCCTAAACGATGGCCGTGAAAGCCTTACAAAATTTATAATTATATTAATCTTGCAAACAATACAATGTTCGCCACATCAGCTAGTTCCTAAAGTTTTAGCATTTAACGCTTCTCAACAAATGTCTAATAGACAACATTGAATCTAATATCAAGTACACCAACAAAGATTCAGTCAGCGGTTTCCCATGATGCCCTATTGACCCAATAAATGAATAATCACCAAGTGAAGAACCGCTCAAACAGCGCAAAAAGAATTAGATTATTTTTCGCTAACCAAGACGTTTCCTCATTAATTCCGATGCATAAATTTTCCATATTATAAATATTTATAATTAAGAACATTTGGTTACATTAGATTTTGCATTTATTTTATACTAGCTGTACCCGCGACTTTGTCCGCGTTTTATTATTTTGGGCAACAAATTTTGATTTTGCAATACTTAAAAGCTTAAACTGCTTTACCACGAGGCTTCCAGTTACGCTTAAACGACGACGTATAGTCTCGCCGCATTCTTGCAAGTTCATTTTAAAAGAATTCTAAACATATTTTTTGGGTGTCTGAGCCGTTTGCGCAGCGCGCGCATTTGAAACCCACGGAGATGAAATATTTCCCCCTTTTTTTCACATTTCCCGCTATTTCTTCGCTTCTATTAGTACATAAGGGTATGTTTTACTTAGCCTTCCTCAATAAATGTTCTAACCAACACAAAAATATTTTTTCATTTCGAACCCGTAGTTCCTGAGTTTAGCGCGTTAAAACAAACAAACTCTTCAGCTTTATAAACTAGTAGATGATAAAACACTTAGCAAATCCCTTTTCTAATGAAATGTCCTATGCCCCACGTCGGGGTAAAGGCGTATCGAGGGAGATTGCTATAGTTATTTGATAAGTTATTTTTTAATTAGTCAAGTTCAACGAACAAAGACTCAAATATGATTACTCGTGTTACGTAACGTGTTTAATGAAAACTATTTGTTCATACAAAACATCTAAACCGTTTAAAACGCATATTGTGGCGTCGTTGCGTTTTAAACCGTTTTATATATATAAATTAAATATATATATACGGGTTATATATGTATTACACGTAAACCACGTAATCAAACACATAATTTCCATTAACAAAATATGATATGAAATTTAAAATTGTCTATTTCAGACGTGCACACATAATAAAATATTAATTAGTGTTCAGTTATTACAGGTTCGATTCCAGCTCGAATTACTTTATTCCAATTTAGTTACGATTAATTATCGGTTTCAGTGTCCCATACGACCGATGACATGATATTCCAGTGGGACCCGGAAGTGCCCCTGGTGGTGGACGAGAACATAGAACTGCCCCAACTTGAATTGGTGCAAAACAGAACAGCTGATTGTACGCAGGTTTACTCTACTGGTGTGTGCCATTCAAATAAGATAAGACATTGATATTGTTACTATGTTTGGGGTTCAAACCCACGACATATCGCCTTTAAAGCAAGTATAGACAGTTGACAGAGATACAATCTAACATGCAACATAACGAGGGATTTTAAATGAAACACTTTTAACGGTTTCAAACGCGAAATGTATTAATTAAACTTATTGTTATGCAGCGGGTCAGAAGGTAACAAGGTCCCATTTCCTCTGGTGCACCTTTTTGTTTTGGTTAGATTTTGTTTGCGAGACTGTTATCTGGTAACTCTTCGACGGTTCGGGTTTGTAACCCAGGAAAAACATTAAATCCAATCTTCTCCAAGGGATGTCTCGCCCTTAGGCATTCATTGTATACTGCCTGTATTTTACGCTAGTGCATATCAATAAAACACTTTTAACGGTTTTAAACGTCTTCCCATGAACACGGATGCCGTAAAGCACGCGAAACGTCGGACCATAGTTAAAATCATGTTTAAAGTTTAACTAATCCGTTTTGAGTTTTAAACTGTTATAGGTGTTTTAATGCATTAATTACAGTTTACACGTTTACACATTTAAGAGTTTAAAACACAAAATATATTAGTTAAATGTTTTTTTCCAAAAAATTTACATATGTTAATTAGTATATTTCCCGTTGAGAAACCGTTTGAGAGCTTTATTTAAAACTGACCTACGCGCTAAGCAAAACTAGCCATTGTTCCTCGGCGGCGGTCATTGTCTATAGGTACATTTACAACCTTACATTACTAACTTCTAGTGTTTTCCCTAAGATAGCAAGTGTTGTAAAACTCAGTCTTGTGAATTTACGACCCAAATGATAATCGTAAAAAGATATCTTTATCTTTGACTTTGCAAATTTAAGTCCCTGTGTTATTGAGCATGATGGCATTATATACATTCAAAACCTATGTAGAAAAAAAATGGCTGAAACATGAACCGGCGTCCACAGTGATTCAGTTCTAACACTACCGTTACACCCTAACGTTACGTTAGCGTGACAAGCCGGCTGATTTCCCACACTTGTTGTCTATATTGTACAATCTAAATAGATTTTTGATTGTATTAACATCGTCAATGACTGACAACCCTTATAAGTCCTTCTCCAATCTTTTCTTTACTTTATGTAATAAAATCGTGAAAATGCTTTTTTTTTTAGGAAATTTCACATGTCTCGAGGTGATATTTAAATTAAAGCGTCGTTTGGGATACCATCTGTTCAACACTTATATTCCTACTTGTCTTATCGTTATAATGTCTGTAAGTATAAGAAAATATTAGCTCAACTAAGGTGATGCAACTAAAATACCCAACAAAAAAGTTAGCATAATCTTTATTCATGAAATAAATAGGCATTTGAATTATATCGAACTGAACCTCTAAGATGACGATATCTTCTCGGTTTTGATCCGGCTCGAAGGACCAAAAATTAAAAACCAACGTTCGAGTATATTTTTATAGATTGTATCTATTTTAGTGGGTATCGTTCTGGATAAAGCCGGATGCCGCGCCAGCTCGAGTCACGCTCGGTGTGACGTCACTGCTGACTTTGTCCACACAACACGGGAAAGTTCAGTCGCAACTACCGCCAGTTTCTTACTTAAAAGCCGTTGATGCCTTCATGTCTGTTTGTACTGTGTAAGTTAACCCCCCTTTTATTAAAATTGCTTTTCTTAGTACTAGCTGTGTCAGCGACTTCGTCCGCGAAGAAAAGTTATTATAAGTTTCAAAATTTGTTTTTGCAAACGTCGTCTTTATAAATTTAAGCTGACCCAGGACATCGATCGCGTCTCGAAGTTCTTGCAAGTTAAGCATAGAAGATTTTTTTATATCGTTTAAAGAGGACATATTCTTTCACACATATTTTTTGGGTATCTTGAATAATTTTTGCCTCTTACGTACATTATGAATAATTTTCCCCACTGTTTTTCACTTTTCATATAAACAAACAAACTTCTCAGCTTTATATATTAGTATTAATTGTATTACTTGGTTATTCTCTCGTCTCCAGATTCGTGTTCATGGCTCTGATGGAATATTGCCTCGTCAACATTATCTTAGACGACGGAGGACGAAAGCCGAAGGTGGGGAACTCTTTTTTACGAAAAATTAAATCGATTTTCTTCAAGTTTAATGTTTATGGGCACTTAGTAAATAGGTCATATTTAAAATGATAATGAGTTGAGTATTATACGCGGAGACAAAGCGGCGGAAGTAGTTTACATCTTTGTCAGAGCGGAAATATGGTGTTTAAAACCTTCACTGTTGATAATTATTTCACATATGTAGATGATTAAAAACATTATTTCGTCTTGATTAAAGTTCGTCTTTTTAATATTTATAATTTATTAGCTGTGTCAACGACAAAGCGTCCGCATAGATATTTGGGCATTCAAATTTGTTTTTGCAAATCACCCCTTCGTCTTCATAAATTCAAGCTGATACACGCGTCAGTCGCGTCCCTCCCGTCGTTCTTGCAAGTTAATTTAAAGAATCATTCTTTCATACGCATCTGAAAGCTACAGAGATGAAAATTTTTCTCCGTTTTGTTTACTTTTCCCGCTATATCTTCGCTTTTATAAGTCACAGGTTTATAAGCACTCAGATGTTTTATAGCCTATAGCCTACTTCAATAAAGAACCCGTAGGTCCTGAGATTAGGGCGTAACGCACAAAATCTTCAGCTTTATATAATAGTATTGATCGTATAATAATACTATTAAACTAAATACTGTCTATAGTTTACGCGAGTAGTACACATTTAAATAAAACACTTTAACGGTTTAAAACGCGATATATTCGTTAAACTTATTTGGAAATGATTTTTAACTTTGGCCTTTCGACTTTGCAGCAGCCGTGTCACGGGGAGAAACGTCGGGTCGAAGTTAAAAATCATTTCCAAATAAGTTTAACTAATGTATCGCGTTTTAAACCGTTAAAGTGTTTTATTTAAACTATCAAACTAGCTGAAATAGCTACAAATTTTGGAAATACCTGTTTCACAAGTTAATGACGAAATACCGCAGATTTCAAAATATCCAAATTAAAAATAGTTTGTTTCTATTTTAAAGATTAATTAGATCTTTCTAAATCGATTGCTCGAAACTAGTGCAATAAAATTATTTGATGCTTTAGATTTATGGACCCCGTTCTATTGGCCTATCTTCAGTTCTTCTTGACCTATTTTACGTTCAAATCTCTAATAACCTCTTTCAGCTCTCTAAGCTTTATTTCATCTTTTAAAGCGTCCTTATTAACTATTTCTATTGGCTTATCAACTTTCACGAACTAAATTACAACATTTTTACATTGAATTGCTATTCCCTTAAACATTGGATCTAAGCATCTTCTAATTAAATCAGTTGCATGATAAATAGGCACTATCTTTTTTTAAATAAAACACTTTAACGGTTTAAAACGCGATATATTAGTTTAACTTATTTGAATATTATTTTTAACTTCGGCCCGACGTTTCGTGTCTCCCCGTGACCACAAACATCCGAAATCGTTTTCAAATAAGTTTAACTAATATATCGCGTTTTAAACCGTTAGTGTTTTATTGAAATGTGTACTACTCGCGTAAACTATAGACAGTATTTCACTATCTTTTTATTTATTTGGTCGCCTTTATAAAGTTTTGGGAATTTTACAGTGACGCATCTATTAATAAAAATATTGTTCTTCCAGGAGCCAGCTGAAGCAGCGAAAGCCAAACTCCGCGCCATCAACATAGATAGATTTTCCCGCGTATTCTTTCCTCTTCTATTTTCTGTTCTTAACGCTATCTACTGGATTCAATTCGCTCAATACATATGATTGATTCGAGATTTAGTTATCAAATTACAAAAGCCGCGGGTCGTCTCATTTCCGAGGATTACAAATAGCCCAGGTCTGTAAAGACGAGAAGATGATCTTATGCCTTGGGTTAAGAGCTTACAACGGCCCTATAAAAGTAATTTCTAAATGAAATGGTGACTATTATATTAATTTGTAATTAGATAACAGTTACGAAAATAACTTTCTGCTCTTGGGTCTGCAAATTGGATCTGAAGGTTTAGATAAATTGATAGATTTGACTACTTTAATAGTTAATCATTTGTTTATAGTCTATCATGAGATTACAAAATAATAAATCTAGATATTCATATTTTTCAATAACTTTAGATACCATTTTAGATTTTACAGATAAATTCACAGACACAAGAAAGGTTTGTTTCAGATTATTATTGTGTTAGCGGAAATAACTACACTATTAAATGATAAACCATAGATAATAACTTAATTCTTGTGATAAAAGTTATTCGTGTTCATTAGATTCCAATATTAATAGATAACGGGGGCGCTGGTTCGATTCCTACTATATCTAATGTCTGGAAGATTGTCTGATACATTCTGTGGATAGTATCGAAGGCTATGTCACGAACCGCCACAGATGTAACCATGAACTGTTTCTTTTCCATGGTGCTTTTCGGTTTTAGTCTGTGGATTTCAGAATGTCCAAATCCCAGTCGTCTATATAATATATGGTTTCCTCATGACCACAGAAAATAAGCTAGTCTGTCCTACGTTATCAAATATGAGGCATAGTGGCCTAATAACGAAAGGCATGATTTTCAATAAGGAGGCAAATAAAAATGCGCAATTAATTCGTACTATTATTTGTGTAAGAATTATGTTAATAATTATTGGTTACTGTGTTGTAGATTAACATTTTTAGACTATGAAAATATTAATAACTCAAGTCTAAAATTGCAGTTAGGCTACTCTTTAGCCACCTTACTTAACGGCATATTAAATTCTTGTGATTGAATTTCATGCACCTTTAAGCTTAGAGCCTATATCGGATCTTTTAACATAGAACCTTCATGACTTAGTGGTAGCGTTCAAGGTCTTACAAAACTATTTAATAACACCTTTCACCTTTTTTGTTAACTATGTAATATTTTGTCCCTTGAGGAGTTGAGATTACCTAGTTTAGCAGTAGTTTAAAACACTCTAACAGTTTAAAACGCGATGTATAATTAGTTAGCACAGACACAGTCTTTCCGTGACCACGGCTGCTGCAAAGCATCCGAATTGTCAGGCCGTTATAATTACAATAACTATCAAATCAGTTGAACTAATATATATCGCGTTTTAAACCGTTTAAATGGTTCATTTAAATGTGTAATGACGTAAACTACAGTCAGTAGGTATTTACTGTACTACAGGCGATATTCATTGAATAAAACCATTTCATTGGTTTAAAATGCGATGTAATTAACTACGACGAGTTTAGAATGCTTTTTAGCATATTTAGTCGGCCAAGTGTTCTTTGACCGTAACTGAAGGTTTAAACCGTTAAAATTATGACATTTGATATATAACTTTGGCGTTATATACTTTATATATATCTTAGCTAACATATATGAGTTTTACCAAAAATAATGTTGTATTTGAAAAGAAAAATGTAATTTTTCAGTTACTATATATACTTATACCTACTTATAGAAAGAAAATTGTTAAACAATTATTATTTTTGATACCTTAACAGCGCAGTTTCGATAATCTAGATAACATTAGTACATCATTCCATTTACTATGTACTTTGATAGTTTAACTATGTGTAATATAAAAACCTATCATAGTGAATTATAAATTTAGTATGTTAAAGATATTATAGTTTATTCTGTTTTCAAACGATTGTTTTATTTTACACATATTTCTAAGGCTCGTTCGTCTAATGGTAGTGACGTCCGCAATAAACGCGCCGGCTCCCCAGCGGGTCAGTCTAATCAATGTATATTTTTTCTAAAACATCTTGGACTTCTCTAAAAAAGATTTGAAATACTGTCTATAATTTACGCGAGTAGTACACATTTAAATAAAACACTTTAACGGTTTAAAACGCGATATATTAGTTAAACTTATTTGAAAATGATCTTTAACTTCGGCCCGACGTTTCGGAGTCCCCTCGTGACCACGGCTGCTGCAAAGCATTTGAAACGTCGGGCCGAAGTGAAAAATCATTTTCAAATAAGTTTAACTAATATATCGCGTTTTAAACCGTTAAAGTGTTTTATTTAAAGATTTGAAATATAATTCGCGGTTTTGTGGATTTCCAAATGTCTACAGCCAAAATAGATAGACAGCTCATCTCGCTTCGGTGTTACAGGGGGTATTTCATTAAGCGAACTCCATGCCTGTCCATCCTTTACGATAAATAAACGTAATTACTTACCTCTAGCGTACAAAATTAATAATTTGTTATAATGTCAGCCATAAAGATGTACATATGTAATGTTTTCAGGTTTTATGGGCCATATTAATCAAAAAAATGACCTACATTTACAGAGTTGTTTAATATTGCTTTGAAAAGACTTTTCACAAACAATTTTTGAAAAGAAAATGTTTTATGATATAGATATAGATTTTTAACGATAGAGGAGGAGCGTGGCTTTCACTGGATATTTCCAGACGGAGTACATGTTTCAGAAAAATATAAATTGAAAAATTTGAATCATCACCCGTGGGGACTGAACGACCCCTTGATTGAGCCTATGCTACTATTAGCCCGTCAAAAAAGGTATAAATAGAAGTGATCGGTGAAATAGATACAGAAATGTGTTTGTCCCATACCCCGTATATGTTTTAGGCCTCGTCGACACGCCAGTCTCATTCAGCAATCGGTTAATTCACGTCGCTTCATGGCTGTTATTAAACAATGGTCTAGTGGCACGGACAAACTTTTTGTCTTTGCCTTTACAGAAATAATGGTCATTGTGACTTCATTTTGTTCAGCATTCAATACGATTACTGTACGGTAAAGTCCATAATAATATTGTTAGTGTATTGTGTAATACTAGATATTATATTATTTACTAACTGTGCCCACGAATTTTTATTTTGGGCATATTTGTTTTTTTTTACCTTCCTAAGTTTAGGTATAAATAGTTGTTTTCCACGAAGTCGGCCGCGTCCCGTCGTTCTTGCGAGTTAATCTTAAAAGATAGACATGTACTGTTACTCTAATCTCTAATAATAGTTGTATTATACACATTTTTCTTGAACCATTTTCGCAGTGCTCGCGAGTAAGCATTCAAAAATAAATATTTTTTCCCGTTTTTACCACATTTCGCCATTGTGTTCTCACTCCTATTAGTCGTAACGTTGTGCTATATAGTATTAAACTGACCTCAATAAATATTCTAACTAACACAAAAAAAAAAATTCAATTCAAACTAGTAGTTCCTGAGATAAGCGCGTTCTACAAACAAACTCTTCAGCTTTCATAATATTAGGTATAGTCGTTTCCACCTTAACTGGAGAGAGGGTTCCACAGCTAAGAGCAACCAGTGTGCGGTCTTTATTAGTTGTTAAAGACAAACTACTGGAGGGTCCACCTCTAAAATTAGTGACGATAACACTAGGAGGTGAACAAACTCACAACTTTAATTTAGAATTTGAAGATTTCCCCTTAAAAAATACAAACACTATAACGGATTCATCCCCTGGACTTTGTGGCCTGCAGTCCAGTGTACTAAAACGAGACCAAGAAAGCAGTAAAACCGAGTTTCGTTTTTTATCCCATACATTACACTGCACTGTTCAAGTTAATAATAGCCCATAATTCAGCATAAGATATAATTTTCTGTACATGGGTATTAGTCGGATATAGTATTAATAATTTGTTACATGGCTGTTTTATTAGAACAGTGTTCGATATAAAGCAGGAAGTAAAGCGTAATGAATACATCAGATATTTATGTAAGTCACATGACTGAGATTATTATTGTTTTTTGATAATGCTTATCGTGAGATCATTTACAAACAGTACTGTTTAAACTGTAGCGCGCGTTAGCTGCATAAACATAAAATCGTAACTAATTAATTGAGCCGAATAATACGAAAATAAAAGTAATGAGTATTTAAGTTATAAAACAAACAAAAAAGGTTTGGCGCCAAAAAGTTTATATATGATTGACAATTGACATTTCCTCTGTCAAGCGACAAGACATTTCGAAGGTCCCAAGATGTCAACTTGTCAGTCGGTCAGTGGATGGTATATTATTTGAACGTGTCGGTGTTTCCGGCGACGCGGCGCAAGACCAATTTGCATGAATTCGCATTTATTCAATTATAAAATAATTTAAACAGAGTGTAGTGAATAGGGCGATGCTCGTAAGTGGCTGGACACACGGCGAGTGATTTAATGCGAGCGGTTCTTGTACCGGCGAAGTGTTTTTAAAGATTTATAACGGCGTCGTAAAGTAAACAAACTTTGGACTAAGTTTTTGTGGAGTTTGAAGAAGACTAAAATGAAGGAGCCGAGCAGTAAAGACGATGGATCAGATGATGAGTCTGGATTGGGATATCAAAACACATTGGTTAGTAAGCATTTACTTAAGCGAAACTTTCTATTTTCTAGAAAATCCAACTCGCGTTTCGCGGAAACAAATTAACTTCATATACATATATGTGTTACTATGTATTATATCAATTATAAAATTGTCAACAAGTTCGTTAAGTTGAATCATTGTTCTGTACGGATAAATATTTATGCAGCATATTTATTGAGTACAGTACATTATGCATTGGTTTATTAATCGCTGTTCTAAATTACGTGTATAGCATTTGAACTACTCATTAATGCCGTACATTAATATTAAAATAATATTCATTCTAATCACAATATAATATACCTACTTTTGTCTAGACAAAAACGAAATATCAAATTTTACTTTTAATTCAACATTTATCAATTTTTTTGGCCTGTCAATTCAAATCAAAGTCTATAAGCAATGTGTATATAATGAAAGATAGCTTATTTACAAAGATATTATGATTACACAATCATATTATGTAATATATATTATAAACAAATGTTTGTATTATAGCAAACATTTACACACACTCACAATTATGATGAAATAGCTGCTATGTCATTGCTTTATATTTAATTGTGGTAATGGTCCAATTATTTTGAACGGCTTGTAGTTTTTTATAACCATTTAATAATGACCTTGAACTTTTAAGGTCACATCAAATTATTTTAGACTATTGTTTTTTAATCTAGCATATACTTCTAAAAAGAGAAAAAATTTTTGTAAAAGTTGACAAAGTCAGTTGCTGATTTTATATAGGCATTTGAATCTTTTTCAGCTTTGGGTTTAAAGCGTTATAAATATCTATATTTGTTTGTATAACTGGGCTTATCAATATCCAAAACTGAAAAATAGGATTTTTTTTATCAACTGTGCTAGCCGCTCCAATTTTTAATGATGAATAATATTATAAACTTTTGAGGATCTTATAACACTTCTAGAATGTTAAAACTTTTTAATAAGTCTATAAGACTGTAAAAGAGCCCCGTTTGATTTTATAGTCAGTCTTTGTAACCTAATAGATTGCCTCCATTGCTGTTCCACACAGTGACCAAGGCTGTGTTGTCTCTTGTTTAACTTCTGGTTATACATTTTAAAATAGTCACATACAAGTAGTACAGTATCTAACACTAGATAACAACACTCTAAAAACTCAGTTATTATCCACGATGTTATGTGTAAAATATATGAGAACTCAAGGAACTTTGCCCCCATGCCCCAGATGGCATGTATGGGACGTTACATATCTTACTATCTATACTAATATTATAAATCTGAAGAGTTTGTTTGTTTAAGCGCGCTATTCTCAGGAACTACTGGTTCGAATTAATAACAAATATTTTTGTGTTGATTTAAGATTTATAGAGAATAGCTTTGACCAATAGCCGCGAAGAAACTGAGAGAAATGTGGAAGAAACGGGAAAAAATATTCATCTTTCTGGGTTACCCTTGCGTGCGATGCGAAAATGGTTCAAAAAACTAAAAAATATGTATGAAGGAGTTATTGTTATTCTTTAAATTAAGTAAAAGCTTCAGGTTGCCTGGAAGAGATCGCTGCTTAGCGATAAGGCCGCCTTTTATTTATAAGTTAGCACATAAGATTTTTCCTTATTTATGTGTGTTTTATAAATAATAAAGCAATAATAATTAAAAATAAATAAATAAAAGCAATGTCCGAGACGGAATATGTCTATCATTTTAGTTTAACTCGCAAGAACGACGGAACGCAGATGACATCGTGGATAACAAATGATTTATAATGGTGAGGAGATTGTAATAAATAATATGATACACAAAATAACTTCTCCACGCGGACAAAGTCGCGGGCATTAAAGATGTACAAATTAGTTGTATACTGTCTGTAGCTTACGCGAGTAGTGCACATTTAAATTAAACGCTTTAACGGTTTAAAACGCGATATGTATTAGTTAAACATGTTTGAAAATTATTTTAACTATGGCCCGACGTTTAGGGTGCTTTGCAACCGTGGTCACGGTGAGACTGACCGCCCGTAGTCAAAATAATTTTCAAATAAGTTTAACTCACATATATCGCGTTTTAAACCGTAAAAAAAAGTGTTTAATTAAAATTTGTTGTCGTAGTTTTTCGAATATTTTCAATTAAGTGTATATTTGTTTTCGTCTTAATCACGGTTGATAATGCGCTCTAGTAATTAGTCAGGTATTTTAGATAATAGCTCAAACGGAAGACTTGATATTACACGTAGCAGGGCAATTATTTTTCTTGTTATTTTTTTTAATGATAGAGGTGATAGACAAGCACGGGGTTCTCTTGATGGTAGGCGATATACCCCAGCCTATAGCATCTAAACATGATGCGCTGTCGGCCTATTTTGGCTTTGGATATTCGGAAATCCACAGACTGAAACCGAAACGCGGTTAAGCTCACGGCTTTTTCATCTGTGGACAGCGGTTTCGTGACATAGGTCGGACCCGGTGGAGATCGAACACACGCCACACTTGCTACCTGACCAATGAGCACGTCAATCGTAGTTATTACTTCTAACAAGTAATTCAACAAAATTCATGTCGGTAATTTACTCACTTTTGAACGGTTAAAAAAAGGCTCTAAATCTACTTTACTGCGATTTATCGAATTCAACATGTACAACGAACGAGAGGAATTGGCAAGAAACTCGCCGCCACTCGACATTCTTTAGATTGCTTTATTATAGTCTCCTGTAGTCCCAATTCTCTTAGTTTGGTAATACCTATTGAAGAAATATCTGTGAAAATAACACTTTACTTTTACTGGCTGTGTCAGCGACTATTGGGCATCCAAATTCATTTTTGCAAACCCCTTCATCTTTATAGACTTAAGCTGTTACCCACGACGTCAGTCGCGTCTCTTTCAGTCGTACTTGCAAGTTAATCTTAAAAGATAGACATATAGCGTCCCCTTTTTTTAGATCATTTAAAGAGGAATTAATTCTTTCATACATATTTTTTGGGTATCTTGAACCGTTTTTGCAGCGTACGCCTCGGTAACCCATAATGATGAATATTATTTCCTATTTTTTCACATTTCTCAATTTATCTGCGCTTGTATTAATCACAGGGCGATGTTTTAACCTATAGCCTTGCTGGATAAATGTTCTAACTAACAGTAAAATGATTTTTCAATTCGAACCCGTATTTCCTGAGATTAGCGCGTTCAAAACAAACTCTTCATCTTTATATATTAGTTTAGATAATGTTTGAAAGTCTTGAAAGTCACAGTCACTTTTAAGACACAATTTAAACACAAATAAGTTACTTTTTAGGTAGCTATAGAATAGAAATTGTAAAGAATTCTAAACCTAAAGGCGTATCAAGGTTTAGAAAGTCTAGCCGCTTTGTGACTGCGTAAATACTGACCACAAACACTTCAGTTAAATATAGTGAAGTTCTATTATAAATAGATACGTAATTAAACAAAAAATCTTGCGAGTTTTTGTTGCCTAATAAAACATTTGCAATTCATGTCTACTTTATCGTCTACTAGCTGTGTCAGCGACTTCGTCCGCATAGAATAGTTATTTTGGACATCAAAATATGTTTTTTTGCAAACATATCTTCTATATGTTATAATTCCTATCGTCATTATCATATTTATAAATTATACAGTCGCGAATATTTTTTAAAATCATTTACCTAAAGAGGAATTATTCTTTCGTACATATTTTTTGGGTATCTCGAACCGATTTCAAAGCGCACACAACGGATATACGCATTCTTTGCTTTCTTCCACACGCTCCTATTCGCATCGCGATGTTTTATAGCCTATAGCTAGATTTTTTATAGTCCTCGATAAATGCTCTAAAGAACACAAAATTAATTGTTCAATTTAAACCAGTAGTTCCTGAGATTAGCGCGATCAAACATACACACAAACAAACAAACTCTTCAGCCTTATATATTAGTACCTATAGATAGAGAACATGTGAAAATATAACACTTTTCACAACGGAATTATCTCCTAAACCTTTTAGACCTCAACTAGTACATACGAAAAGAAGCCTTAATGAAGTAATTCATCAGACAAGGTCGACCATTGTAAATTTTAATTAACCGACTAATGCTAATACTGTCGTAAGTCGTAAAGTACAGCCAGTGATAAGTTAATCTGCGTGCCAGATTATGAGGCTTATGGTCTGCCATAAAGAATGTTTGCAAATATTGTGAAAGGGCTCGCGACAAAAGACGTCACGTTTATGGCTGGTCTGCATCAAAACAAGATGCGCCGTCGGCTTGTTTTGGATATTTGGAGACCACAGACTGAAACCGGAACCCGATTAAACTTCGGGGTCCGTAACCCCACCCCAGTCCAGGTTTCGAGACGAAATCCACGTTTCAGAAAAAATATATATTGATTAGGAGAAAAATGGGAATACCCATTTAGCCATACATTGCTACTATTACACCAACGAACCCGTCAACATAAATCTATATCCGTATTATTGATCTGTTTTATTAAGAGGCTAGAAGGTTTACCAATTAAATCTATACGGATATTATAGTGTGACTGTAGCTGAAGAGTTTGTTTGTACACGCTAATCTCAGGAACTACTGGTTCGAATTTAAATTTATTACTTGTGTTGGATACTCCATCAATCTAGCTTTACTCGACTATATAACGTCACGCCGCGACAAAACAGTGGGAGAGCGGAGAATTTTTTTCAGCTTTGAGAGCTTCCGTTGCGTGGGTTGCGAGAACGGTTCAAAAAACCAAAAGAATAAGTATGGATAATTCCTCATTAAATGATGTAAGAGTTTTTGAAATAGCATCATATGTCTATCTCTATCTTTTAAAATTGACTCGCAAGAACCGTCAAATTTATGAAGAGAGATTCGTGCATTCATGTAATCTAATCGTAAAAAATATAGCATCGCAAATTACCAATTCATGTGAAACTACAAGGTGACTAAAAGGAGTATATTTACCTATAGGTAAATATAACTCCTTTTAGTGCACAATCAGTCATCGAACCCGCGGCACTAGGATCTGGATATGGTCACTATATAATAAATTTATTTCTGTGTAATAAAAATTATAATCTATTTTATTGTATATTAGTTTGTATTTGCGCCCTTTTTTTAATCTATTCCTGTTTTGGTTAATATAACTGAAAAAAATTGGCTAAGATGCAACTTTGAGATGTCGATACTATGTATATAATACTGTTGTTGTTGTTTACGCGAAAAAAACATTTTAACGGTTTAAAACGGGTTAAAAATCTTTTTCAAACATGTTTAACTGAAATATATCGCATTTTAAACCGTTATTGTTTTATTTAAATACGTATAATCATAAATATCAACATCGCGGAAGACACTGTAGCTCAATTGGTTAAGGCAGCACGAATCGTTTCCGCAAATTCGTACCGCGGCTGTCCTAAATTTTATATATAAAACCTTTTTATAAAGCCATTATAGAGAAATATTAAATTTCTAATCTTTAATTTTGACACTCATTACATCTAAACCTCGAGTTGTTTGAATCATTGACAGTACTGAAGATTGAAGTAAAAAATCATAAAAGGCAAAACCAGTTTTCTTTTTTTAAAATTAATTAACACCTGCGCCTGATCATCCTGCAACGGGTACAACAAGTTTGAATTCGGCAGGTATTTTCCACTCAAGAGTGGATATAAATAATCAATACAATTCAACTGATTAACGAATTTATCATAGCGACTAGCGCTTTGCAGCTGCGTTACTCGTGTATTTTTCATTGGTAATAGGGTCGATCGGGCAAGATATACAAAAAAAGAACCAGGCTGTTACCATGCTCCAAACGTGAAACACGGGATTTCACTTAACGGTTTAAAACGCGGTATATTCGTTAAACTTATTTGAAAAAGATTTTTAACTTCGGCTCGACGTTTCGAATGCTTTGCAGCAGCCGTGGTCATGGGGAGACCACGGGGACGACGACGACGTTTGATGAACGATTCTAGACTCTTGATAAATAGACTACCTACCAGACTAATACAAATTTCAACCAGACCCTTACTTCATATCTGCGCGTACAGACACAAACACTTCAGCTATACGAGTATCATAATAATATAGTCATTTGATAAGTAATAGCACATGACACGGTCTTATCTTTGAGGAATTAGGTGATAGCGAAATGGATTAGATTAGATTTGATCCGCGTTATCAAAATGTCAAAGTCATTTGTGGTCTGGCTTCCCTATAAATAACCTCTTTGAAGTCTTTGAGGAGTAGCCTCTTGTGTATTAATGTTTTCTAGTATCAAATCTGACCAATCCTAAATTGTCTAACGAAAAAGTAGGATAGTCAATGATATATATTAACTAGCTGATTCGGCAAATGTTGTTTCGTTTGCAGGATTATTATGTTGATACAATTCTAAAAAATAAATTGGTATGGAAAGACCGTCTCTGTAGCCGAACGGTTAAACGTATTGCTTAGCATTGCGTTAAACGCGAGAAGTCCTGCGTTCGAATTCCAGGGAAACCAAAAGTTGTTGCGATCAGGCAGGGCACAGAATGTTGATCAACTACTTGCCCGTTAAAAGAACGGAAATATAATAAATTGGTAATAATGCATGAATTTCGACCAAGTTTGATTACCGTAACAACGGTTCTGGCAAAATATTAAAAGGCATTGACGACATTAAAGACATTGGTTTATATTAAAAACACTTTCAGACACTGGATTATATATTAAACAAATGAAACTTCCTTAAATTCACTTAGTAGAAACCACAGTTTCACGCTAAAGTAATGAAATCCTAAAAATCAAATTAGGTATGTAAACGGACAAATTAAAATTTCTTGTAGTTTGACATTTACATAGAGACGAGATGTGAGCAAAGTCAACAAGACAATTGCTTTCTTCGAACCGTCGGGTTAAATAATTATTATTAAAAAAGCTCGTCATAAAAGTGATTTGTCGATCGCCCCTGTAACCAAACGGATAAAAGGATTAGCTTAGCATTGCGTGAAGCGCGAGAGGTCCTGTGTTCGAATCTCAGGGAAACTAAAAAAAATGTTACGGTCGGGCAGGGTACAGAACTCTGATCAACAACTTGTCTGTTAGAGAACGGATCAGTGAAACGGACTTAAAGAAAAAAAATGTGTTTGCCCCATGCCATACGATTGGGGAAACGGGGTTTAATACAAAAATTGATTGTGAATATTAATAACGTTAGGTCCATGTGATCTGTGGCAACAACTTCACTGTATAAAAGTATAATTTAAATTCGCTATCTCTCACTATCTCAAGTGAGTAAAACGGTAGCGTCAGGTTGTTTATCTGCGTTGGATTAGTTAAAACATATGCGACTAGCCAGGGTGCTCCCTATGTATCCCAACTGCATAATATCCCGCGAGTTAATCTATCTATCTATACTAATATATAAAGCTGAAGAGTTTGTTAGTTTGTTTAAACGCGCTAATTTCAAGAAGTACGGGTTCGAAATGAAAAATTATTTTTGTGTTTGTTAGAGCGTTTTTCTATGAAGGATAATCATACTATGCGACCGATAGAAGCGAAGATACAGTAGGAAATGTGGAAAAAAACGAGGAAAATTATTAATCCTTGTAGGTTTCCGTTGGGTGCGTTGTGAAAACTCTTCAAATGATGTAAAAATGTCAGCGGTATGTCTATCGTTTAAGATTAACTTGCAAGAACGACGGGACGCGGCCGACGTCGTTGGTAACAGCTTTATTTATTTATTTATTTATTTAAGAAAACAGGAAACAAACAGAAATATCACAGAGTCATATTATAAGGAATTAAATATATATATATATAGAGTACAGATATTCCCTTAAATAGTTTCACAGATAAAATCGAGGTTTAACAATAACTTACACAACTAGACCATGAAAAACAATGATATGCATCAAAATTACAGTATTATAGTTACAATTAAAACTAGGAGCACTAACATTAATTTTACACAAATTGACATAAAAATAAAAAAGAAAAAAAAAATAATTTATAAAGATGTTGAGATTTGCAAAAATACATTTTGACGTCTAAAAAAAGTATTCTACGCGGACGAAGTCGATGGCATAGCTAGTTTCAGTAGATAAAGCTAGCGCTATATAATGTTTCACGGGTGCTACTTACAAATATCAATTATTAAAAATAAATACTATTCGCGATTTAAACCGTTAAAGGATATCATTTTTACTGCGTACATTTTTCGTGTACGGGCTATGAAAACTACGAAAATTCCGACGTCACTCGCAACAAGCACGAATTACGCAGAGTAACGTAGGTTTAAAGTTTGCGAGGTTTTATATCTTTCGTGTGGCAGTTCAAATCTGAATTTGGGCAATTTGATAAGTTGTCTTATTTCGTTTTTAAATACTTCATATACATATTATATCGTTCCTTATAATGCTCTTCATGCCTAATATGCCCTTGAAAGAAATATGTTTGTCTTGTTAACTTTAACACCTTTAAAACACTTTAATGGTTTATAACGCGAATTATATAAGTTAAACTTATTTAAAAATTAATATACTTAGCTGCAAAGCATTTGAACGTCGAACTATAAAATATATTATTTTAATATATAATATATGTTGAAATAATTTTTAAAAGTTAAAACTATATATATAGTTTCGCATAGCACAGTTCCGCTAGGTTTAATTTTTTACTTTCAAAAGTTCTTGCAGAAGGGTAAACTGCTTCACCACGTAAGGAGTTATGGTTCCGGCCCAATTTGGACTTCTCCTTTCCTTTTTAATGTAGAAAATTTATGTAATGAATAAAAATAATTTCAGCCGTGGTCACGGGGAGACTGCTGCAAAGCATCCGACATGTCGGGCCCTAGTTAAAATAATTGTCAAAGGGAGTTTAACTAATATATATCGCGTTTTAAACCGTATTTTTTTTTATTTACTCGCGTAAACTACAGACCGTATTCAAATTTAAATAGTACGACATTAAAAGCTAGACGTTTAGAAAACGGCTGAATTTAGCTTTACTGACTGCAACACAAGATATAATTACGTTTATGTACATAATAATCTTCACAATGTAAATATATGCTCAACTCTCGGTGTGATTTAAGGCTATATTAATTAGTTCCTTCCTATATTGTGAACGGGTGCGCGCGCGCAGTTTTCCGTGAAAATCGCTATTTCATTGAGTAATAACTAAAGTACGAAACACAAACGTATGACTATTCCAAGATAATTTTGATAAAGTCGATTCGAAGAACGTGTTTCTAAGTGAGAAAACGATTTTTTATCTGCGTTTCTTGTGGCTATATTAATTTATTATCTATTTTAAATAAATTACAATTATTTAAAGGGTTATTAGGATTTTCATAGTCTTTTAAACATATTTATATCTCGGTGTATTTAATATTTTTACTTAGAGAAGTAAAAGGATATTTTCAGACTTAGAAGGATATTTTACAACAGTAATTGTGCTGTTGGTGGTGTGTTTCGTTAGTGGGCAAACAATTACGTTACATAGGCATGCTATTCAAATACATGAAAAATAATTAATTGATGCACATCTTAGGCCTAGGCGACTATAAAGAGTGGGCAATACCTTTTAGACTTTAACTATCTATATATGTTCGACCGCCGTTGTAGCTAAATGGCTATACGTGTTGCTTAGCATTGGGTTAATCGCGTGAGGTCCTGGGTTCGGATCCCGTGAAGGCTATACATTGATTCGGTCTGGCGGGGCACAGAATTAAAACCGATCAGTGAGACGCATGTGTTCGCCTCATGCCCCATGGGGGTATGGGGTTCGCACTATCGTTGTATGTAAGATACATAACTATAAAATATTATTAGATAATATTAATTTGCAAATAATGGTATCTGAAAGTCCACTGGAGTATTTGAGTCAACATCACTTAACCTGTGACACATGCATACAGTGCGACGTTTTCACTGAATACGGCATAATTGCGTATTAAATAAAACACTTTTAACGGTTTAAAACGTGTAAAGTAAGTTTATTATAAATTACGGGGGATTCGGTACAAAACTGTACAAAATACATTATTAGATTATAAAAATAAATTCATTTATATATTTCGCATTTTGAACTGTTAGAAGTGTTTTATTTATTGTGTCGCGTTACATTGATTATAGCTGTAGTAGAACATGTTAATTTTTATAATAATCTATATAATATTTTTCTTTATTTACAAATCGTTTTAACTTTAATACAGTACCGGGTATATTTAGATATCTAAAATAAATTATAACTATTATTAATTTTTGTATTCAAATGTGATGACAGTATTTCTAAGTACTTTACTATCGTATGGTGAAATATGCCAAATCTAAATGTAACCCTTGTAACAGTTTAAAACGCGGCATATATTGGTTAACTTATTTTTAAATGTTTTAATTACTTAAAATTTTTCTATTTTGCCACTCGCGTAAGTGAATTGAGAGAAACAATTCATTCTATCCCCAGCATTCGAACCCAGGACCTCTCGTGCTTAACGCAATGCTAGGCAACACGTTCCATTTCGTTACAGAGGCGGTCATATAGATTCTAAGTTATAACACTCTGGACTGTGACAGTGTATTACGAACAGTTGGACTTCTTACCCTATGTTCCTATAATTTGCGATATATGTAAGAAGGAAGTGACCGTTTGACGACTTGGTACGCAATCTTGCGGGGTTCCATTTTGTATTATCAGCTGTGAACAGAAACGATACCATAGGTACATAATTTAAATCAAATGCTTACGAACATAATTCTTAAAAAATGCCTTGGTTATTTCAAAAACTACTAAAAATATAATGAAAAAGTCTCGAAGTCACGACCTTAATTGGCTGCTAAAGACAGAGTGGCCTAATGACATTTTTTTTTTCAATAAGGTGGAAAATAAAATTTCGCAATTAGGTTAGGCGCAAATGAATTTGTGTAAGAATTATTGTAAATTAATATTTTTAGACTAGAAAAATATAAATAGGTCAAGTCATAAAATTGCAGTTAGGCTATTTTGCCTGTCAGCTTAGTTCACCAATGAGGCAAAAATTTTAAAATTTCTATCGCTCAATGTGTTTTAAACATTGAGGGGGTTAAGGAAAAATATGTAATCCGCCATTTTGTATCGACGGCCATCTTAGATTTATAATGTTATTGATTTTATTTAAATTCCGTACGGGTCGAGCTTAATTAAACCGTTTAAAATTAGCAAAATCAATCCGAGAGCTATTTACAATTTGATCCTTTTTCATTACAAGACGGTTTACTCGATGTAAAAGCTATTAAATAATCCTTTAACATAATTAAGATGCGCTATCGAGCCCTATTTTGGCTTTGGACATTCGGTATTTGAAAACATTCATATTTTCACACGTTATTGCAAATCATGGCACTATATAAATTAAAAATTGATTTGAGTTGAAATAAATTTACGACTCGGGCAGGCTGGAACCGGCACCCACAGCGTTACGTGCTGTTGCTCTAACCAATTGACCTACCGTGTCATGATAAGTTGACAGATAAGAATCATATAATTTTAGAAATTAAAATGATGACTTTGTTTAGAGTGTTTTGACTTTTCACATTTCTGTAATTTTGCGTCCTCAATGAATTAAGCAAATTTCAACACAACAGGACGCCATTAATTAAAGACAGCTACGGTTTGCGACTCAATTTATTTAAATTTCTTTATTAGAATCTAAACTATCTGTGTCAGCGACTTCGTCCGCGAATAATAGCTATATTAGGCACCCAGATTTGCTTTTGCAAACGTTCTCTTCATCTTTACAAGTTTAAACTGTTACCTTAATTTTAAAAGATAGGCGTATAATGTCGCTGGCATCTTTTTAGATTATTTAAAGAGACATTTTTCTTTAAGTCATATTTTTTTTGGTATCTGGAACAGTTTTCGCAGCGCACGCATCGAAATTCGGAAACCCACTATAATGCATAATTTCCCCCATTTTTGCCACGTTTCCCACTGTTTTTTAGCGCTATAACCTAACGCAGTTTTATAGCGCTCGTTTAATGTTCTAACCGACATAAAAATAATTTCTCAATTCGATCCAGTAGTTCCTGAGATTCGCGAGTTCAAACAAACAAACAAACAAACTCTTCAGCCTTATATATGAGTATAGGTTTATAAAATCACTTGGGCTTTATCCACTAGATGGTAGAAGTCGAGAAACATTTCTTAATTACGACGGCCGAACAGGTCGAAAATCCATGTATAGATTTGCAAGATAGACGCGAAAGCCTATTTATATAAGAAAATTAGTTATTATTTGTGTCGATATTAGTCGTGTATTTGAAATTGAGATTTGAGAATAGTAATTATCTATAGATAGAATTTGTTTAGATTTTCCTTGAGACAACCATGGTGCTGCATAATTACTGCATAATGTACACAACTCTTGCGCCGCTTTTCCTAGTTATAAATAAATATTTCAACTTTTTTATTTATTAACTTTTTAATTAATCCCACTGCTGGGACTAAGGAGGAGAGGGCCTACGACAGTGACCAAATGAGTATACTAAGTTCTATCTGTTCATTTCGTTTAACGTAAAGTCCGTTATGTCAAATAAAAGTATTTTAATGCTGACAGGGAACCGATCTCCCGATCTCCTCTAAATTTATGAAAAAAAAAATACGTTCTCCTTAAGATCTACCGAAGTATTATATCGAAGACTAGCAGAATCTATCGGTCATTTTCCTGTGACACCAATAATGGGGAATATGATTCGTCTCCACAATTTTTAACGTCACGTCACAGTTCCTATTATAAAGTTAAACTTGAGAAATTAGTAAGGATAACATATTTAGCGAAATTTATCGTCTACGACAACATTAAAAGAAACAACATCGCATTGTCTAGTAAATATCGAGTTTTATTAATACACAGACAAGCACAACGTAACAATATTGTAATAGTCATACAGTGCACATAAACAGTTCTAGATCCCTTAATAATAGTAATGTTTTTTATATGAAGTTACTCAATGGTTACGAGGCATTTCGTTACTCTTCGATTTAAATTATATTGAGAAAGTATAAAATATACGCAGACACAAATTTGTCTACCCCGTCAAAACTTTAACACATTTGGTATAAACGCACGTAGCATATATTAAATTATAGTATCCATTATCCTAACGTAGATGGCTTCCATTGATACGTATAGTTAAGGCAATAATTATCCCGTCCCGTTGAAGACAATGGAACTGTGACGCCCTAGTCCATGACCTTGTAACTTCCGCACGATTTCATATTTAAGATATGTCTAAGGTGACATTTCTTGCGAGTAATAATACTTTATTATGAAATATTGTAGAAATATCTTAACATTCTTTATTTATATTTTCATGCTTTTTAGGGTTCCGTACCCAAATCATACAGTTTTCGCTTCCGTTCTGTCAGTCTTTGGAAAATTTTTATTTTTACAAATTGTTTATTTCTGTTGTCGCTGTAACAACTAACAACATTTTTTAAAATTATACTTAGCATTTATACACAATACACTTAGTTGTATTTGTACTTACTAATTAAATTAAATAAACATTTTAGAGGGGCTTGGGGGGGACGAGACGTTAGAGGGTTGCTTTTTAACAAATAATTATATAACATGCAGTTTCTTGTATGTCGTACTCTGTTAAGAAAGTCTAGGCGAAAAATATAGATGATTCATATAAAAAAAACTCACAATCACGCGGAGCATATCACAAAATTCAAGTATAATTAGTGATGCGAATTATCGATATTATTACCGACACTCGAGGACGCTCTAAATTGTAACGTAAACTGTGGTAATGTGCTCCAATGATGTCTAGTAACGAGGATTTAAAGACGATACACACTGTACAGTGTCTGAATGTAGAAATATTTATTTGAACATTACATTTTCTATATTAACGTGAAAATACGATATTAATCGTAAATTCGATGATCACTGATAAGTCATGATAATTCAATTAGTTCACTCATTAGGCAATGGGTTCGAGTCCTGCCTGGGTATTTTTTTAAATCTGTAAATTACTATATTTTTTCTATACCGCCAAACGTTGCTTTTCTTTATTCATTTCTTATTAATCCGTTTGTTTTCCCGCTTTTTAAAAAAATACTAGTAAAAATACATACGAAGCCAAAATGCGACATCGCATCTTATTTTTATGTAATATGCCTGGGGGTTCACATTCCATCAAGTGAAACGGATACTTGTCCTCTAAAAAAATTCTTCTATAAAATGTTAGATACACACACGTACTTTACGATCGATTATGTTTAGACAACACATAATTGATGAAAGGAAAAAGTTACGTACCGTGAAGAATACCATTCTTTCTAACCATAATGTTATTTATTGCCTTAGTGTTTGTTGATCATCATATGAATTACTGGATGAAAATACCCACTATAATGTCACTATATTATTTTGCTGAACGGGTAAAACCTGGACCGTATATGTCCAACTGACGTAGCAATTACGTCTACTTATGACTAAACGGCCGTCTAGTGAGTCCGCGTCTTAAGTTTCAGAATTTCAGACCGCGGGAGTAAAGTAGGACCAGAGCAGTCCACCTGCTCATACGGCGAGAGACGGGCAAAAAAACTAATGAAATAACAAAAAAAAAATACAAAGAAATAGTGCAGTGTAGTGGTTCGCTGTATGTGTAAAAAAAATGAACTTTTTTTAAAAATTTACAATCGGTTTTTAATTAAAATTAAAGTCTAAAATATTTTTTATTGCTTTATCGTTAGTTTTGATCAAATATTGGGTTTAATAAAAAAACTGTGTCATACCTAGCCTAACAAATCCGTGTTTCCATTGATTGTATGGATAAAAATTACGTTTAAAACATACTTAACAAATAGTTCATATGTAAATAATCTTTACATTCATTTACTTATGTAAATTTGAAACACTTTTTCTAGACTTAAAGTTTATTATATATTTTTTCGCGCGCACCTGTTCTTGAAAGCCTTAACGTGCAGTGAAAAGTGGCATAGATATGGTGAAATGGCGGAAGCAACAAAGACTCGTGTCTGGAGATACATCCGAGGAGGAGATAGGTCACCATTACTTGAGTACTTTGGTAAGTAAGAAATTACCCCATCATGGGACGTGGGGCAGGGAGCGTTCAAGTGATCGGTTATAAATCATGATCCTTAAATTTGCCCTTCGCAACGGACACTGTTTATTCCCAGTATCATAAGAACATATAAGCATAGGGTTCGCTTTATGTAAAAGTGTGTGTGTGTATGTGTGAGTTCCCGTTTCCCCCCGTGGGGCATGGGGGCGAACACATTTCTATGTCCGTTTCACGGATCCGTTCTTTAACAGGCAAGGTTGATCAGATCATTGTGCCTTGCCCGACCGAAACATTATTTTTTTGTTTCCTTGGGTTTCGAACTCTCGCCCGTAACGCAATGCTAGGCAACACGTTTAACCATTTGGCTATAGGTTATATAAAAGACTCCTACCATATACAATGAAATTAAGATACGCTACGATATTGACTTCGTCGAACCGATTGGAAATCCGTAAATTGAATCCGGCTTTCCGTCTATAAACGGTGGGTCTTGACCCGGACGGAATTTCGGCAATATTAAAATTTAAAGTATTTTCCACATGTCTTCAGCAGAAAAAGATTTACAAACATGTATGATGCGATGATAGTCGAATCCACAACCCGATGGTCGTGAGTCATCAAATGCTATCACTGGTCATATTGGGTGTGCAAAATTCTGTCCGAGTCACAAACCAACGGGTATAGGTGAAAAAGCGAGTGTAAATTTGCGCTTTGATTAGCTAGGAAGTTCTTCTTCATCAAGTAAAATGGTTGTCTGTCACAAAAAGGGGAAATATTAAATTGCAGTTTTGAATCTTTATCATAAAACGCTTGTTGACGGTAAAAGTACAAGATTTTATCATACGAAAATATTTGCTCGCACAAAATCAATCAAACTTACGTCATTGCACGTGATGTGTACATTGTGGCCTTAGCGCATTTTGTTAGCAATTAACACAGGAAAAGAACCCGCTGAGTACTTTTTAATTTGAGCTTTTCACATTTTATTGCACGAAAATGTTATTTAGATTGAAAGAGACGCAGCTCGGAACCGTGTGGATACCGGTTCATGTCCCGGTCTTGCCGTATTTTTTTTTTCAATCTAAATTTACATTTTAATTACTAGAAAACAATCTTTGGCACAATTTATTTTAGACGACTTAGACAATTTAAGTTAAGACGTCTACCATGGCCAAGAGTGCTTCTCATAGATATTATTCGACTTAAGTCGTAAATTCAAACAGATCAAAATAAACTTGTGTTCTCAATAAGAAGATGAACATTTTCTATAATTTTTGGACGCAGAAGTGTGTCTTGTATAGTACTTAGAGCTATATAAAAGACGATGTGAAAAAACAAATAATATGTTGTACATGAGAAATGATTTTGTTGTCGCTGTCGTTTTTGTATCCCCGTGACCACGGCTGCTCAAACCATCCGAAAAGTCGGGTCGTTACAAATCAATTTACCTAAAAGATTTCGAGTTTTGAACCGTTCAAGTGTTTTATTTATGTGTACTACTCGTACATTTTAGCAACTTAAAATTAAGCATAAATATATTCTGCCTGTAGTTTGCGCAAGTACATAAATACAACAGTTTAACGGTTTAAAACGCGATATATATTTGTTAAACTTGTTTGAAAATTATTTTAACTATGGCCGCCGTGGTCACGGGGAGACAAAACGTTGGTCCATCGTTAATTACGTTACGTTAAAAATATTATATATAGAGTATATACTTTCTCTTATACAAGAATATGAACAACTATGCAAAGCATCACCAGTATTGATTCATCATTTCACCATAATCAAACGTGACGGGCTGTTTACCCTTCGTTAGGGAAATTAGCAGAAATGCTAACAGCGATCTAATTTGTTATCGTATAAGTTTTGATCATGTGATTTTGAGGTGCTAAGTTAATTCCCTCTTCGTTTATCACTGTTCAAACTAGCGAATTTTTGTTGTAATGCGTTTTATGATTCTTATGTTTAACATGTGATTTTAAACAAAAAATGATTAAAGTATACATATATTTGGGAATAAAATGTGATTAATAAACTGCTACTGTAATATCAGTAAAAAATACAAAATTCGCATTTCAAACCGTTAAAAGCGTTTTATTTAATGTATACCATACGCGTAAGTTACATGTACGATAGAATACAGGCATTATTTAAACAACATAATACTTAAATTTTGTATGAGCTTACGCGAGCAGTACACATTGAAATAAAACACTTTTAACAGTTTAAAAAGCGAAATATCAACTTATAGAAAATTTATTTAAACTACGTCCCTACGCTTCCGATGCGTTGCAGCAGCCGTGGTCACGGGGGAGGGAGGGTAACTGCAAAGCATCCAAAACATTTGATCAGATTTAAAATAAAATGTACATAAGTTAACAATCTCTTAAACTATTTAATTATAAAACTATTGATCGATAATTTCATTTTTTTTATATTATCACGCTCTCAAATAAAAATACTTGAACTATTAACCTTAAATCTATGTTACTTATTTCCTAATTAAATATTTTTATCATAAACCAAGATTGCTTTGCACGTGACAAGTATCTTAGTAATAATACATATAATTATAACGCGCTATCTCATACGCGTCTCCATTACATTTTTGATATACAGAAAATTAACTGTTTCTCTATTATTATTAGTATTATAACTTTGAGTGAACGATGTGGTTAGACTTTTATGCCCTCGACCGCACTTTATTCATTCATTACTGACTCGCTGTCCGGTTTTAAACCGTTAAAAATGGTCGCGTAAACAACAGTTATTGATAGAGCATGTACATGGTTTTGGATATGCGATTATTGTTCTACTTGTATATCTAGAACTTCAAGGCGTGTTAAAAATATTTCAAGCAATACATGTCGCGTTTTAAACCGTTACAAAGAAACTGCAGCCAACACTTAATATTATTATACAATATGAAAACTGCTCATCCAAAACTTGCTACATCTAACACTTCAAGGCGTGTTAAAAATATTTAAAGCAATACATGTCGCGTTTTAAACCGTTACAAATAAACTACAGCCGTCTGATCCTCAACACAATAATGAGTCATGCGGAAATGTGGGTTAAAATTGTGACGAAGTGTCGGAATGAATCCTAAAAGTTCAACTGCTTAATGAACAACTACCGCACGAACACGTGGTTCAAGTAAATCGTATAAAGAAGTTAAATTATAAGGGCCCCATGCACACCAAGTCGTTTATCGTCGCCACGGATGTGTAGCCGCATTATTTCATCAACATATTAAACCTTTTGTAGACCACTTTGTAAATACATATCTACACTATATTATTAGTAGCTAGAATATTAAATACTTAATGTATAAATTTAAATAAATCCTCACCAGGTCCGGGGAGACCACGGCTCTGCAAGCATCCGAACATGCGTTTAAAAATCATTTTCAAATAGTTTAACTAATATGTTTTACTTAATTTTTTAACAAGAATATTGTTTTTTTTAACCCTAGAGGGGGACAGACAAGCATAGGGTTCTCTTGATGGTAGGTGAAATATCCACAGCCATATAACATCTAAACAAGATGTGCTGTCGACCTATTTAGGCTTTGGATAATCGGAAATCCACAGACTGAAACCGAAACGCGATTAATCTTTACGGCTTTTTCATCGGTGGACGGTGTTCAGGACCCGGACCCATATTTCGATAGTCCTACCATCTATTTAATATCCAGATTTCCAGACGAAGACCTTTATGTTACACAAAAATTATATATTGATTAGAAAAATTTTGTACCCGTAGGGGATCGAACCCACGACCCATTTATTAGCGACACATTGCTGCCATCAGATCAACAAACCCGAAAAAATACCAAATTATTTGATATTCTGTAACGTTTACTCTTACATACGAAATCGTGTGGATCTCAAACTATTTTGATAGCAGGTTACGTGCATTGGAAGCAATTTACTAACATCAGTGCACCTAATCAGGTTCTAGATAAGTGTAGCCTAGACATCGCGTGATAAGTTTGATCATTGTCAAGTTCAGTTCAGATCCTGTGGCATTGGTAGTTTCCTCAAGAGTTCGTTTCTTTCTCGTTTCCGTGGCGACTGCATGGGTATATTTTTTATGATAGAAGTGGACAGACAAGCTCGCGGTTTACTTGATGGAAGGTTTGCCAACCATATAACATCTAAACAAGATGAGCCATGTAGACCTGTTTTGGATTTGGATATTCGGAAATTCATGGCCTTTTCTGGTTTGTGGCCCGGACGGAATTTCGATATGCCTACCACTTATTTAATATCCAGATTTCCAACAGCCTATGTTTAAAACAAAAAAAAATAAATAAATTGATTAAAAACATATTGAACCCGTTGGGAATCGAACCCATGGCCCATAGATTACGACATTTAATCTATTATACTATTGTTTTAATTTTCGCATAGCTCAAAACGGAAATCGAACTCCGGATCCTGCTAAAAAGTCCGAGAGCGTACAACACGACCATTATATATAATCTGATAACTATTTCGACAAAAACTTGGTAAATGTCAAAGATATTATAGTTTAAGAATCTCAGATTCGTAAAAACGAAATCGGTTTTTACGATATTACTTTTACCATTTCCAATATAAATGGTTCACTTGAGATTATCTTTGAATGGCAATTGAAGCAGCCTTCTGGATTGTTTGCACTTGATTACCGATATGGGTCTCCATATCAACAGCCTTGTATTACATACACTCAACATTGATCCACCACTTCATTTGAATGCAATCAAGTTGAAAATATATTTGAGAATCTATGCTAGAATTTGTTTGTTTAGACGTGTTGGTCTAAGGGACTGGTTGTTGGAATTGAATAATTATTTCTGTGTTAGATAGACCATTTATCGTAAAGCCGTAGGCTATATTACATCACGCTGCGACCAATAGGGGCGAAGAGACAGTGGAAAATGTGGACAAAAGGAGATAAAAATATTAATGCTTGAGACTTCGATTGCTTGTGCTGCAAAAACGGTGCCAAAACAAAAAAAAAATGTATGGAAGAATGGATCCTCTTTAAATGATCTAAATGTGTGTCCGCGACACTATATTATGTCTATTTTGTAAGCTTAACTTTGGGGGGCTCAAGATGGAGGGTGACCCTAATATCAAAGTTAAAACTGTCACTAGATGGCGCTAGTGAAGCAGATTTTTACTAATAAGGGAACTAATACCTACATCTACGTTTTAAACCGTTAAAAGTATTATATAAGTTATTTAAATATGGACGGACGCGTAACTATAGACGGTCCTTAGACACTGATATTCTTTTATTACGAGCGTGTAAAATTTCACTCCTCAAGACTTAAGTATTGTTTCCCTCATAACGCGTTATATCCTGTCCTCCCACGTTTACTTAAAGTAATTGTATGATGGTTACATCTGATATTTGCACAAATTCTTATGTTACAAGACACTTAATATTATCCTGGCGTCGACCTGCCCATTACCTGAATAGCGTGACCAATCTTCATAGGAGTTCCCCTTTTTAACTGATGGTGTGAATGCCTAATGCATGACCACGTCGGGCAATAGTAACGTGGGGAGTGTGGTAAATCGTACTACACCTTTAGAGACAATAGTCGACCAGGACCACTAAATACACCACCAGCTTGCTACAGTGCAAACCAGGAAACCCTACCTTTACGATCTTCACAAATCCTAAGCGTTCAAAAGGTCCAGGATTTGAGTTCACGAGAAACAATAAATTGATTTCTTTCTCTGAAGAGGGAGAACACAAGTGAACCACTTGATGGTAGGTAAAATACCCGAGCCATATAACATCTCGGAAAGATATGCCGTCGACCTATTTTGACGATGGATATCAGAGGCTGAAACTGAAATGCAATAAAACATCAGAAATCGATTTCTGAAAAAAAAATTGAAAAAATAATTTAAACAGACGTTCAGCTGTTTCATGAAGTTGTTTTATTTTTTCTTTAGTTGCTTGTTAGCAAGTTATTACTTAATACACAGGATGTCGTCGAAGTTATTAAATAAATTTTAACTGAACTCATTGTAATACATTTTTTAAACTACAATATTTTCTGATCAAATTTACGTAAGTCAATTTTATAATACAATAGTTTATTTTGAAAATTACAACACGCACGCAGTGATCATTGATTTTCATTCACTATGTCCGTAGCTAAAATCAGATTTTTTATTTTATTAAAAAAGTGTTCTTGCGCCTAAAATACTCTGTCCATTTTAATGAAATCTTGCAAATATGCTCGAAATCTTATTCTCCTAAATTCTATTACAATTAATTCGATAATCCGACAGCATCCTGTATCTAAGTGCTTAATATATATATAATCTATCCTTTCAGATAACGAGTGTCGTTACTATTCATTGTTATTACTAATTGCCACAGATAATGTGGTGATTTATAAAGTTAGACATTTGTCATCTTCATTATTACTTGACACATAATATTTACATAAATTCAAATGGGCAATTTATATAAATTCAAATGGCAATTTATTAAACGTTTAGGTATAAGACAATGGTGGTTTTCACATGACGGTATTTATAAGACGAGTAGAGAAGAATCGGATTTTCAATTCAATATTTTTATAATAGAGGACGACAGACAAGTATGGGGTTCACTTGAACAAGATGGCGTTGCCGACCTATTTTGGCTTTGGATATTCAGAAATCCACAGACTGAAATGGAAACGCGATTAAACTTAACGGGTGTTTTATCTGTTATTCCTAACACCCATTTAATAAGATTTCCTGACGAATCAGAGATAGAAACATGTCACACCCGATGGGACTCGAACCCACGATCCATGGATTATTAGCTTTATATTGCTACAATAACACCAACGCTTAACGAGACCGAAAAACTCATCCTTGTATTCAAAAGAATATAAAATAGGATATGTACGTAAAATATTATATTCCGACGTCTAATTTAACATAATAACAGACATATAATTGTGTATCATTTTGTATGCAAATGTGTTAATGAGATTACAATGTGGACATGACAAGTAAGTCACGACTTCAGACATTATTTATAATTTTCAGCACAGTTACGCAACTGAGTGTTAACTGCGGGGAGGTAGGGTCTAATTGTGCTATGACCTAAAAGATTATCTCTTCATCATCGTTAGCCGTTTCATAATTCCCACAGTCCTGCCCATCACCAGTAAGTGTTGATAAGCAGGGCATTTATCGTACCGAGGTCCTCTGAAATTAATGACTTTGGACGTTGTTTGCGGCTAAACCAAGGGTGTTTTAGGGGGGCAACGGCTAATTTGGTGGTGGAGGAGATAGACGGATGCTCACCCCGGTAGAGGGACTACATAACATGCGCCGGCGCACCCGTCGTGACGAGGGTCTCGTTAGCTTTGGTTGTATAGTGGTAGGAGTCGGTTGGCCTCCATCAGCAGGGGTTACGGGCACAGTGTAGTTAACAAGACTGGTCACCGGCGAGTACCGACTTAGGTAATTCAAGAATAGTGAGGAGTTTGTCATTTCGTACGGACCAGATGGTTCCAGTAGGGGCGGGGGGGTCTCACCGCGAAGTTGGGGTAGGTTTATTTATTTATTTATTTATTGGTCTGCCAGCGTTAAATTACATTCATACATTTATAATATTTACATTCATAAAGTAGGTGACAAATGCATTTAACAATTATTGGCAAACACATCATTTGCCAAAAGACAGGACAAATTAAATTGAGCTAAAATCTATAACTAAAACAAAATAATGTAATTAAAAAGGAAGAACAAAAGAATTATTACTTATAAGCTACAAATAAATGGAGATAAGGTTTTTTGCCTGGGTTCGAAGCTTGTGAGGTGAACAAAAATGTATGTCGATGTCGTTGCTGTATTTATTAACGATTTTACTGAGTCTGACAACAGGTGAATTTCATCCAAATAGTGTTTTGCGAAAAGAAGGAATGGTGTTATAGTACCCCGTGGAAGTCTAATAGGAGCTCAAATATTGAAGGATTGTAAAAGAGCAGGGCTATCTATTTTGTTATTGTGTCATTCAGATACTAATAATAAATCTATTAACTCCCTACGGGCTTCAAGAGATGAAATATTAAAATAATCAAGGCGACTTTTGTAAGATGATAGTATTTTTGCCGAAATTTTTATATTTGCCGAAAACACTAAATGCCATAGAAATCGCTTTTGAATCCTTTCAATACGTATTATATATACAATATATAATTGGTTAGGATCAAATGGCGGTGGTCGCTAAAACCAAACTGTGCGAAAGCAGCAATCTTTTCAAACCCTTAGAAGGTTATTTACTTATTTGATATTTTGGTCTTGTACAGCCTTTCATAAACACTGATATTTGTCCTTTATCCATAAGGATAGCTCGTATATCTATAGTAATTTGAATTGTACATGATTTATGAATACAAAGACCGACAAGGTAAAATTTAGAATGCGTAGACTGAATTCAAAATTACCTTCCATTGTTTTGAGTGATGTCTATTTGGGTGTACTTCCGAAAAGCGCATACCGCCGATCGATCTGAAATTTGGTATACTTATGTATTTTGACCTCCTAATCACGAATACCATAACGAAAATTGGCGCAAACGCCGTTTTGAATATGTAAATCGAAAAAAACCTCTTTACGTTCAGTGTGTCTAATCACGCATTTCTAACCAATGTAGACTATTTGAGCTTTTCCCGAAAAGGGTGTGTGTATGTGTTTGTGTGTGTGTAACCATTTTTTACCCATAGTGATCCAAGTTCGTCAAAGCGTTGGAGGTTGCATGGCCGAAAAGCGCAGACTATTCGCGTTATCTACAATGCACCACGTGGAGGTTGTCTGTCTAGCATTCCTGGCCCTGATAAGGGCCGTTTTGTGTGTGTGTGTGTGTGTGTGTGTGTGTGAGTGTGATTTTCATTGATTCACCAATAACCTAAACGTTGCACATGTCCGCTATACAATTTCAACTTTGTGGTGATTTTCCACTGTGGTACATGAATGTGGTCCGCTATAGTAGTTGCATTTTCCATTTACTTTCGGCTGTCAGATACAAACTGCGTATATTTTTCTTTATATTAGTCGAAGTCCGAGAATGTTTTTTACTGTAATAGTCGGCCTATGGAAATATTTGCCGCTTTTGTCGATAGACTTGAGATCTATTCCCGCTATAGTAGCCTAATTCTCGAGTGGTTTTTTGTTCTCCTAATCGACCTGGCAATATTTCCCGCTGTAGTAATTCCATTTCGTGAAAATTTTTTGATTAGGCACACTGAACGAAAAGAGGTTTTTTTCATATTCAAAATGGCGTTTGCGCCAATTTTCATTATGATATTCGTGATTAGGAGGTCAAAATACATAAGTATACCAAATTTCAGATCGATCGGCGGTATGCGCTTTTCGGAAGTTTATCCGTCTATTTATTTATTTATTTCAGTGAGAAATTATAAAAAGCAATATGACATTAAGCTAGTTGTGTAGTAATAGTTAGTAATGTATACATATAAATAATAGATAGTCGTGTTAGTGTCACTATTAGAACGGATGATGAACCTTGTGGTAGTTTAGAATTATGGGAGGGCTTACTACAAATAGATGAAACTAAAATTAGGCCAAACAGCTTTATGTCATTGAAATGCTACCTGTTATTTACAGCATTAAAATAGGCCAACAGCGCATCTTGCTTAGATGTTATATAGCCAGGGTTCTTCGCCGTCCATTAAGTGATCCTCACACTTATTTGTACTCTAAAAAAAACATATGATTAGTAAAATCTACTCTTGGGCTTGCTAAGATACTAAAGCTATTTTATAACCTCTTACACATAAAAAGACACAAAAAGAAGCCCGAAGTTAAAAATACTTAATAAATAATTTTTCAAACAAGTTTAACTAATATATCGCGTTTTAAACCGTTAAAGTGTTTTATTTACATGTGTATTACTCGCGTAAACTACAGACACGCTACACGACACACAGTTGTCTATATATTTTTACTAAATATGGAGGTGTTTATAAATGTAAAATTAAAAAGTCATAGAGACCGCATTTAATGGCGCGAACTAATCTCTAAGAATAATTAATAAAAAAATAACTTCAAGATCCTTATTAGAACGATACAGACGTTTGCGAACGACCTGAGTACATCGTTACATATTGATAACTATTGAGGTGAAGGCTATCGGTAGCCTATTTGCAAAGTATTATACTATTTGGTTTCATCCGTTCACCAATATTGTACTAAAGCGCCACACTTAGTTTGTGCTGTGGCGTTATCTTAAGCTTGGATTAATTCTCTTATTATTTAATCTGGTTTCTAAATATTTGGCGCAATTAAGTAGGTGCTCTTGATTTGAAAACGTAAAGTCCTATGTAATCTAAGAATTAAATTATACAATTCATTTAAAGTGTATTTAGATCGACGCGATCGGGTGTTGAACCGGCATCCACGGCGTTTCGTGCTTCTCTAACCAATTAGCGTCAAGGTTATAATAACAGCGAGAGAAAGTGCATCTATCAAGCGAACCGATGCCGGTTCAAGGCACGGTCGTGTCATCAATGTCTTTCAATACGACTAGATTTTTAATTTATAATATATACACGTGCAATATTATTTGAAAATATGAAAGATCCTTTGTTTATAGTATTTGCTTACTACCTCCTAAGGATTATCTGTACTCAGTTAGTGTAAATATTTAATAGATAGCGCTAGTTTTTTTGTCATATTTTTGTCTTTGACATTAGCACCGTCCTCCATCTTAAGTGCACGAAAGTCGTGGTGTTGAATTTCGATACACATTTAATATCAATTCTTTTATACAAAGTCCAACATGTTTCAGAACAAATATATATATTTTTTTAAAGTTGGCATTGGAGGGGATCGTACCCTCCGCGAATAACGTTCAGTTGTCTAATCACAAACACTATTTCTTAAATATAATTTCTTGTGTTATTTTTAATTCAAAATTGTACTTTTTTAACGTGAATTAAAAACAATGTCAAAAAGTAACTAAAACATTTGAAAATAGTTTAAATAAAGTTAGATGCGCATGAGTTTCCGTTGTTGAATCGGGTTATCGCATATTTGTGTGGGTAAGTTTAAACGGCGATGTAGTCTCTGCATATTTGCATACAATTAGGCCAATGACCTTCCTGGATTTCAACCAGTGTAACTAAACGGGGTTTATTGCACAAGAAGAGAAGAAAGAAGTAAATTGTGGAAAAAGGGGGGAAATTATACATATTCGAGGGTTACAGTTGCGTGCTTTGCGAAAACGGTTTGTGCGAAAAACGAACACATATCTGTGTTTGTTTCACTAATCGGTTTTATGTACAGGCCAGTAGTTGATTAGACTCTTGTGCCTCGCTCGACCGAAACAATTTATTGTTTCCCCGGGGTTCGAACCAGAACTTGTCGGGCTTAATTCAATGCATAGGCAACACGTCAACGAGAAAACACCAAAAACACGTTAAGATACCAAAAAATATGTATGAATGAATTAAAAATCTAAAACTATGTCCACGACGGTATTTGTCCGTCTTTTAAAGTTAACAAGGACCGCATTTAATGAAAATCAAATTTCGTCGAAGTACAACACAGCTAGTGTGCATTTACGAGTAAAATTTTATAAAAATCGGTCGAGCCGTTTCGGAACAATATTAGTATTGTGTGAAATTTACACGAGTAGTGTACATCTAATACAGCACATTTAATGGGTCGCATGAATTTACATACATTTTGCGTTTTAAACCGTTAAGTATTTTATTTAAAACTAATATAGTAAAAAAACACGAGGACACTAGTTTTTTTTATGATAGAGGAGGACAAAGCTTAGAGAGAAAGGGGGAGGGAAAGAGGAAAGAGGTAGGTGAACTTATGCACTAGATGGTAGGTGAAACATTCCAGCTATATAACATCCAGACAAGAGGCGTCGACCTATTTGGCTTTGGATATTCGGAAATCCACAGACTGAAACCGGAACGCGATTAAAGTTGACGACTTTTTTTTCTGTAGACGATGCCTTGGGTGAAATTTCAATTCCTAACTATAGTTATAAATTCTAATATGTGAGATTTAACTGAGGTCATGGCTACAAACAGTTGTTAGTTTTAACTAGATGACTTACCTGACTTAGGTCAGTCAGTAGTTTTTCAAGGTTTGCGGAAACACAAAACATTGGAGTCAACGACTCACGGGTTATTGTCCCTTAATACTTACGTAATGTTTTGCTATTACTTTAAGTACAGACGATAAAAAAACACTTTTCAACCGGTTCGTATCGTGAGAAATATGATTGAAATATAAGACGAAATTAATTCAGCAAAAAATAATAATAACGGTTTTAAACGCGATACTTGTCAACCTAACTCTAATTCAATTTGATGAATTTGTGAGTACTTTAAGTCTACAATGTACGCGAGTAATACACTTTTAAATGAAACACTTTTGACGGTTTAAAACGCGAAATCTATTAGTTCTTTTGGACGTTGAATATTTACTTTTGCAAACTCCTTTTTTTATCTTTATAACCTACCCATGACGTCGGTCACGTCCCATCGTTCGTGCAAGTTAATCTTGAAAGGCAATTTTCGCAACCCACATGTCCCACAGATATTTTCCCCGCTTTTTTCCACATTTCCCTTCGTTTCTTCCTTGATAAATGTTCCATCCAACGCAAAAAATATTTTTCAATTGGAACCAGTAGTTTCTGAGATCAGCGCGTTCAAACGATCCTTTCAGCTTGATATTATTAATATTCTAATATCAATTGAGGAACGCGAGTGTCATCTTTATAACATCTATCCCTGCAGGCAGGTGGTGTGAAAGTCAAATCCCGGTACCCCTCGTGGGGCATGGCGCGAACACATTTCTATCTCTGTTACACTGATCCGTTCTTTAACAGGCAAGTAGTGGATCACAATTCTGTGCCGTGCCCGTCCGAAACAGCCGTTCTTGTTTCCCCGGGATTCGAACCCAGGACCTCTCACGCTTAACGCAATGCGTTTAACCACTTGGCTACAGAGGCGGTTAGCGACGGCAGCAGTTAAAGCCTCTCAATAGCGTGGTGAGGCCTACGCGATAGGATACCAGTGCCCAACTGTGGGACATTGTACGACATATAAAAAATATCTTTTTGTATATCGTAAGGGAATGCATCGCTAAATATAGCGCGTCCCACGTATCTGAGCTATTAATTGATGTCTCAAGTGAGCTATTATTACGCTGTGACGTACATACAACTCTAGTACTATGAATTAATAGTATTTTAACTTTATACGCATTATATAGGCCGCTAGAGTTAGAGTGGCCCAACTGCAATTTTATGATTTGACCTATTTATATTTTCTCCAAGAGCACAGTGACCGAAAATTGTAAACATAATTCTTACACAAATAATAGTACAAATTCATTTTCGCCTAAGTTAATTGCGCATTTTTATTTTTCTTCTTATTGAAAATCATGTGTTTTGTTATTAGGCCACTCTGCTTTTAACCGCCTCATATATACAATGTTTTCAAATAATCGCTATATCCTATAATTCCTCGAATTGCGAAGTCTCGTTCGTTTCCGAGTCGTATATTTTAAAGACGATTTCTATGTTCGACGGAACAGATGGCGCTCTAGCGTAGCAATTTTTTACTTTGACGTCAAAGACATCCTCCATCATTAGTCACCCCGTGACCACGGCTGCTGCAAAGCTCCGAAACGTCTGGCCGAAGTTAAAAATCATTTTCAAATAAGTTAAAGCTCTGCGTTTTAAACCGTTGAACAATCCGGCCGGTTAAAGTTCAGACATAAAAAAATCTATTTTGGTCCAAATAAATTAAAGTTTTGGCCTTGAGGGCAAGATATTTTAGCAGCTATTTTATCGGTTGAATAGTCTATAATATTGAAAAAAAATAAACAATAAATATAAAATTGGCCGGTGGTTCAGCGGCGGTTTATCTTTTACTACATAATTTAGACAGCATTGTATAATTTATTATCAACGCAATTATACGCCCCAAAAAGATGGCATAATTAGATTTATCATTATAAAAGATATGAAAAGCGAGGACTTGCGAATTTTCTTTTTTTTTTAATGTGCAAGAATTTAAGTCAGTATCTCTTATATTTGTAGTCTGCACTTTTTTTTACATAGAGTTAAAAAGATTTTCACGAATATCTAAGTTTCCGTACTGTACTGAAAGTTGGAAAAAAGAAACACCAAACCTAAACACTTTATTGGAATATTTTTGCACTTATATATATTCCGTACCAAAAGTGGTACAATGGAACGCAATTACTAAGACGCTGTCTGTCTATCTGATGTTAACTGTATTTCAAGAATTGCGACAGTTTAACTTTTCAATTTACTTGTCGCTGTAACAACGATTACTAAAAAATAATCAATGCAATATTATAAATTAAAAACTTTTTTCGATTTATCGTAATAGTTAAAACAATGACGACACCAGCGTGATGTAACTTCAATCGTAACACTCAGTTCTGAGGTTTAATATAATGTACGTACCTGAAATAACAAAAAAAATATATAAAACGCATTAGTTAATAGTACGGTACTCTTTGCGCAAGTGCCCGACACGTATTTGTTGATTATTTGTAAACATATACGGCCTTATTACAAAAAAATACTTAAACCTGTGGAGTCTTGGTTTAACTGTTAATCCATCGTCTAAATAAATCTAAGTACTACATAGTTAGTCCAGTACAAACGTTAAGCTTCGTTTTGTAATAAGGATTTCAATTAAAACAGGTTTAAACCAGGTTTGTATTAAGCCCTTTTTAGTAATAAGAGTAATAGAATATAAAGACAACGAAGAGGTTATTTATAAATATTTATAATTTTCAGATGTATGGTCGCTACCAGCGCGACCTCAGCGAAGCGGCAAGAGAAGAAGCGAGACGACTCAGACGATTACGAAAGAAGAGAAGAAAAGATGACAAGGCGAGACAGAAAGAGCTAGAAGCTACAGGCAAGCTTAGACCGAGGGGGAAGTTTTTTAAAGTGATCGGTAAGTATATAAACCATTTTGTGAGGATCGATTCTTCTCATGTGTTTAAGTCCAATATGTGCTAATATTCTGCTATCTATTCTTCTTATTAATTGTAAATGATTCTTGAGAGAGTAGGTAAACCGTTAATTGGCAATAAGTAAGTTAATGCAATCCGTAGTATTACTTATTCGCTAATGTACGTCTTTGATCTCTCTGCCACTTAGTTAGAGTGTCGTGTGAAAAAAAAGATATCTGAAACAACTATTTGTATATTGAAATAACTGTTCAAAACGCGACACATATAAGTTTCTTTATTATAATGTATTTTATTTCACCACGTTACAGCAGCCTCACATGAATCGAAACGTCGGGTTTAAAGAATAAATGTTGAAAAAACCCTACTAATATGTTTCTCGCCTTAAACTGTTACAATATTTAATTAATAAACATATTGTACACGCCTAAATTACAGACGATACAACTTATATTATTGTATATAAATTTTATGTCATTTCAAAGAAAATGTTTGCCAACTCAGTCAGCGTTACAGATTACAAAAAAATCGATTGAAAACTTTAACATTATTCACATTTTATTGCACATGTTGGCACTATATAAATTAAAAATGTATTATACAAAAAAAATGATACAGGCAAGTCTTGAGCCAGCATCCACAGCGTTCCGTGCTGTAAATGTTCCTATAATCGATTTTCAATTTATACACGACGGATCTTGCTGCTACGGTCTTGTAAAGATCGCCTTTTAATAAATAAATGATGTAAAGTTTTTGACAGGCTACCTATGGAGGCACTCCTTTGCAAGGCTGGGTGAAGACTGGTTCTTCTTAGCAGCGCTGGGTATTATTATGGGTTGCCTAAACTTCGCGATCGACCAGGGTATCGCTGTTTGTAACAATGGTAAGGGTTATTTTTTATTTAACATTTAAACAGAGAAAAATAAACTCGTTTGTGATTGGTTCAGATAGGTCTGTGTCGTTAACGAAAAATTTCTCTGATTTCTGATTTTTATTTTTAATTCTCATTCAGTAGATTTTGTTGTAGAAACCTGCGGGAGTTTTGAAAATAGTTAATTATATAGATTACCCGCCTGTGCCGCCATCTTGTAAAATGGCGTCGAATACAGTTTCTGTGAAAGTATTTCCTTCTTAGCATTTTACGATAAAAATATAGATAATGCAGCATACCTAAGTAGTAAACTTAAGAAAATTGTAAATTAATGACTATTCTCATTTACTTTTCTGCCACGCTTTCAAAGGGACGTAAGGTAAGCAAAATAATATCTTGTTGAAGGTTGCAAAAATAAGTGCGTGTCCCTGGACGTCCAACAAAGGTGATATTTTGTATCTTATTTAAAATTATTGTTTGATCAAGGAAGACAGATAAGCATTGGGTTCACGTCAAGATGCTCTGTCGACCTATTATAGCTTTGGATATCCGGAAATCCACAGATTGAAACCGAAACGCGATTAAACTGGACGGCCTTTTAATTTGTGGATAGTGGTTCGTGATCTTGACGAAATCCAACATGTTTCAGAAAAATTATAAATTGATAAGAAAAATATTGGATCTCGTAAGGATCGAATATTTTTCTTATCAATTTATAATTTTTCCGCGACCCGTAACCATATATTGCTACGATTACCCCAACGAGCCCGAGAACATTAGGCACTTGTATTGTGTGTTTGCGCTCTTGTTTAATTATTCAAAGGCACAGAACCCGCCGTGCGTAAATATTATTTGTATTTGGAAAGTTTATTTATTTTTTGGTTTAAAAAAAAAGGGTCTTTACAGCTCGAACATGGATGTACAATGACGTAGCTACATCGATAGCTGGGAAGTACTTCGCCTGGGTGTCGTTGCCTGTTTGTTTGATATTATTTGCTGCTGGTTTCGTGCATATTGTTGCTGCGCAGAGTATAGGTAAGTCTTTATAACATAAAAGCCTTTATAATTAAGGGGTATAAATAACTCTGACGGCCTCTGTAGCTATATAGCTGTATATGGTGCGTTCAGAGCGAAGGGTCAAGGATCGAATCCCTGGGGAATCATAGATTGTTTCCGTCGGGCAGGACACAGAAGTCTGATCAATTACTTGGCAATTTCTTCCAGGCAACCTTTGCATGTAGAAATAAAAAAAGAAAACTACAGTAAAAAAGTAAATGTCGGGAAGGTATGTTGGGAAGCATTAGACAGTTAAATGTGATTCATTATAAAGCCAGTGAGGCCGATCAATTAGTATTCAAGTAGTCGTTCAAATATTTAGAGAAAAAAACATTATTTTGTGCTTTCTGGTGCTGTAGAGAAAAACGTATTTTGTAGCATTTCTTTTTGAGATGCAAAGTTAAAAGATTTCCACCTCTTCTTTTTTGCTCGTTCTCGTTTATCTTATTTCCTCTTTGTTAACTACAGGTTCCGGTATCCCCGAAATGAAGACAATCCTTCGTGGTGTCCACCTGAAGGAGTATCTGACGTTTCGCGCTCTGGTTTCGAAGTGTGTCGGTCTGACTGCGACACTTGGTTCTGGTCTTCCATTAGGGAAAGAGGTAACATCGGTTTACAATATTAATATTATAAACAAAGGTTCCCTCTATTATATAAAGAGAGTTGAAGATCTTATCAAGAACGCTGATCCAATGGTGATGTTATACTCTATCGATGATGATCGGTAGCTTAATATCCTCTCAGAGGCACGGGTGTCGTGCCAAGTACAACAAAGTTTACTTTCCAAATACGGTACTAACATTTGGCTCCACCCAGATATTCCATTTTTTTGTGATAGAGAAAGAGAGACAAGCGTGAGGCCACTTGGTCGAAGATGAACCATGTCAATATTATTGGATATGGTTGAAATCCACAGACTACCGAAACGCGATTATACTTTGCACTTTTTCAACTGTGCTCGGTAATTCGTACTCAGACGGACTTTAGATCTTCTTACAACCCATTTACTAAAGATTCTCCAGACGAAATCTAATATATTCTAAAAGGATTATAATTTTTTTAGAACATGTGATCCGATCTCTTTATTATTTTTTACATTACCATTAAACAAGTAGTCAATCAACAACGTCTCGCTAATGATTTCAGGGTCCTTCCGTCCACATTGCTTCCATGGTTGCAGCTCTCCTTTCGAAGTTAGTCACGAAGATCCAGGGCGTGTATGAGAACGAGTCACGAACCACAGACATGTTGGCAGCCGCATGCGCAGTGGGTGTTGCTTCGTGCTTCGCTGCGCCAGTTGGTGGTAAGATTGGTCTTCTTTTTTCATTGTCCTAGGTGGAGGGAATCCAGAAAGAATATCATAACTGGCTCGATGGTCCAGTGGTAGCCTTGTATGTGTTAATGTATGGCTAATGATTACGGGTCGTGGATTTGATTTCCACCTCGTCCTACTAATAACGTCTGTGAAACATGTTTTGACTACGTCTGGAAAGTCTCGACTTTTAATGGGTGGTGGATATATGAAAATTCTTTTTAAAGTTATAAATGGAAATAGATAAAATCGTAAAGTGTGATCGCGTTTCAGTCCTGCAACCGAAAAAACTTTTTGGTCAACAATTCTCAGGTGATCGGCGTTTTGTGTTGGTAGTCAGTAGAGGGTAAGAACCCTCCCAGTATCTCGAAAAACTTAAGACACAAAAAAGGTTTTTTTTTTAAGAAAAACATTTACATAGTGTGTATTCTTGTTGACGTGAGTTGTACACATTTAAAATACACAATTTAACAGTTTAAAATGTGAAATATATATTAGTCATTTGATTTCCCGGCGTTTCTGTTGCCCAGCAGCAGTCTTGCGTGGTTCATATAGAAGTTAACTTAACATATGTCGCGTTTTAAACCGTTTAAAGTCTTATTAACTAACGTACGTTATATAATATCGATAAAGTTAATTAGTGGAACGCATAAACGCGGCCTTGTTCATTATAGCGAAGCCAGATCTGTCCAGATAAATCTGTGCAGATCCGCACTTCCTTCTCTAATTAATATCTTCATTATGTACTTGTTATAACTATAAACATTTTATGCTGTTGGTATATGACTCGTTACTTCGTAATAAAATTGTAATCGTCTGTAGTTTTCGCGAGTACGCATTTAAATAAAAGGCTTTAAAGGGTCAAAACGCGATGTATCCTACCATCCGAGGTCACGGTAGACACCCAAGCATTAGAAACGTCGAGCCGTAGTTAAAAATAATTTCTAAATAAGTTTAACAAATATACGTTTTAAACCGATAAACTCTTTTACATAAAAGTGTGCTACTTGCGTAACCTACAGACAGCATAGATTTTGAACGGTTTAAAACACGAAATTATTTAACTTATTTCAAATTTGTTATGGCGTTTGGTCTGTCCGTGGTCACGGATGCTAGAAAGTTACGAAACGTTGGCTCATAGTGAAGATAAAAATATTAAATAAGTTAACCAATATATTCCGCTATTTAAGACTTAATATTATTATTTTTGATTACAAACAAAAGATCATTGCTTGACAATTTATATATTGCTTATAAACATGTTGGTCCCGGTAGGGATCGAACCCGACCCTTTGATTATTAGCCATGGATAGCTACTATAAGACCAACGACCTCGTAAAAACTATTTAAAGTCGTGCTCATGTCGTAAATCGTTTTCAATTCAAATAGATTTTTAATTTATATAACTATACACTGTCTGTGTTTACGCTAGTAGTACACATTTAAATAAAACACTAACGATTTAAAACGTGATATATATTCGTTAAAATTATTTTAACTACGGCCCGACGTTTCAAAAGCTTTGCAGCAGCCGTGGTCACAGGGAGACTAAAGATGGAGGGTGTCGCCATTTTAAAAATATAAAAAAAAATTTAAACAGATATATATCGTGTTTTATGGTAACATTTTAAAATTATATAAGTGTCCTTACATTTTCTTTTAGGTGTACTCTTCTCAATTGAAGTAACAACAACTTACTTTGCTGTTCGTAATTACTGGCGAGGCTTCTTTGCGGCCTGCTGCAGTGCTATTGTGAGTAGACTATTGTTTAAGAGTTTTTTGTTTGAACGCGCTAATCTCAGGAACTACTGTTTCGAATCGATTTTTTGTTTATTTTGGTTAGAGCATTTATCTAGGAATGTTTTCTGTTACATACATCACGCTGCATAGAGCGAGGAAACTGGGATATGTGAAGAAAACGGGGAAAATTATTCATGTATGATAAGGATCTGGTTTTAGATAAAACAAAGTTTTTGTCCCCATTTCGCATATTGTCCCACAGACAAACAAGCTATAATTTTTTTTTTTTAGATTAAATTAATGTATGACATGGAGGGGGGGGGGGTTCGAACCCTTTGTTAAATCCCATACGTATCATAATGTTTAGCAATCTAGAGTAAAATTTAATTCATAATAAGTTTGTGAAAATGTTTACCACCCCTGTTGCTAAATGAATTGCCTTAAGGCATTGGAAACCGTGAGAGGTCCTGGGTTCAGATCCCGTCCCTGGGGACCCGAGGTTTTGATGTGCGATGATAAATGCTTTAATTTTTTATTTATTCATCTAAAACCTGCTTTCAGATGTTCCGTTTATTATCTGTATGGTCTGGTGCAACGCCGACCGTGAAGCCACTCTTCCCTACCAGTCTACCTCAAGATTTTCCCTTCGATCCTCAGGAGTTTGCCGTCTTTGTACTATTGGGGTATATACTTAACATTGAAGATATTATAATTAAGTAAAGTCTCTTGTAAATGAAAAGATTTTAACGGTTTAAAACTGACACTTATTGGTCTAGTGCTCAAAAAACTTACTTACAAATTAGGCGTACGGTCAAGTGTCGGGTCAAGCTAAAGCTTAGTTCAGTATTTTTTCTTTAATAGTTTCCCGTACCAGTCAAGTCACTTAAGGTATTTGGTACAAGTTCGAGTCTCGGGCGTTTCATTTTGTTTTAGGATAGAGGTGTACAAACAAGCATGGGGATACACTAGATGAGAGGTAAAATACCCCAGTACTATTACATTTCAACAATATGCGATGTCAACCTATTTTTGGCTTTGGATATTCGGAAATCCAAATTGAAACCGGAACGCGATTAAACTTCACGTCTTATCCATCTGTGGGCAGTGGTGCGTGACTCAGACGGAACTTAGATTTTCCTAATATCCAGATTTCCAGACGAAGGCCATTATGTTAAAAAAAAATATAAATTGCTTAGGAAAATGTTGGACCCGGTGAAGGACGAAGTCACGACCCGTTGATTATTACGCATATATATCTACCGTAAGACTAACGAGCGCGTTAATTTTTTTTTCAGAATTGTTTGTGGTCTCATGTCAGCTCTATGGGTGTGGCTTCATAGACAGTACGTACTCTTCATTCGGAACACCAAGTACTTGAGTACGTTTCTACAAAAGAAGTGAGTAATCGAACCTCGAAAACACTAGCTTTGTTTGATTACAATAAAAACGGTTTTTCGGAGTTAATTTTTACAGATAGACATACATCGGACATTCCTTTAGACCATTCAATGATGAATTATTCTTTCGTACATATTTTTTGGGTTTTTTTAACAGTTTTCGCACTAAGAATTTTCCCCTTTTTTCCACTTTTTTAGTGAAAAATTGGAAAACATTGGTCACAGTGTGATGTTTTATAGCGTAAAGCCTTCCCCGATTCTAACCAGCAAATAATTGTTCTATTCGAACCAGTAGTTCCCGAGATTAGCGCGTTCAAACAAACTATTTAGCTTAATAATATTAGTATTCATAAAGGCTGTGAAGGGTTGATATTGAACCCCGCCTGACTTAAACAATTCATAATATTATCCCCTGGATTCGAATCTAGTACCTAATAGTACTTGTGGTTTAAGACTAATGTTTGTTATAGTCGTTTCATCTACCCTGGCTTCATGACGTTGGCTGTGATGTCCATCCTCTTCCCACCAGGTATAGGGAAGTACATGGCTGGAGGGCTTGGTACACCACCACAGGTAACATAAACATACATTTTTTTTGCGCGAGGTGTGCACGTATCGATAGGTTGAAAAAAAATCGACTAAGACGTGTAGGAATAGCTTAATTGGATAGAGTAACGGCACGGAATGCTGTCGATGCGGGTTCAAGTCCTGCCCGCGTCTCTTGCCTTGTGCATGGAATACACTTCTGTGTCTGCTTGACTATTTTTTATTGACGAACTCTTTAGTCTAATGGTAGCAATATCGTAACCAAAGGGGCCTCGCGGGTTCGATTCCCACCAGTTCCCACCCATTATGACATGCTTCTAGAATTAATATTTTTTCTCTTTAATCGTCTAGACTTCTTCTGGAAAGTCTCGATATAAAATTGAGTAGGGTCGAAATTATACGAGTCGCGGATTTCAGTCTATGGATTTGGAGATTTCTATAGCCACAGGTCGATAGCGCGCCATTAGATATTAAATTTGTTCACCTTCCATCACCTGAACCTATGCTGCAAGTTGATCATACTTCCATGACCAGGTATCAGCGCTGTTCTCCAACTTTACCTGGTCAGACGAGCTAACAGCGGAACAGGCGGCCATCGTATCCAATTGGCAGACGGATGAAGTTGATCATTTCGGATGTCTCATCATTTATTTCTTCTCTATCGTAAGTCGCATCTACCTTACTATATTATTCCTACTTAAAAAAAAATTTAGGAAAAAAGGGGGGGGTGGGGGTTTAGGGGGGCCCACGTCGGGCCGTACTTAAATTAAATTAAACATAAGTTAAATATTTCGCGTTAATTGTTTTATTTATTTAAAACCTCTAAAAAATTTGGCTGATTTTTAATGAAACTTTAGTATTACTTTTTTTTTAAACTATTTTACCTTTGAAAACTTTATTATTTTTTACATGTTATTGCACATGAAGGCACTATATAATTTAAAAATTGAAAAAAAAATTCGACTCGGGCAGGACTTGAACCGGCATCGTCAGCGTACCGTGCTGTTGCTCTACCATGACTCGGTAGCTCAATTGGTAGAGGAACGCTGACGATGCCGGTTCAAGTCCTGTCCGAGCCGAACATTTTTTCAACTTATTTTTCGTTTTTTAACTATTTTAGCTTTTTCTTGCGTAAACACTTTGATATCTTATCTAATCTATGATGTAGCTAAACATGGAATGTTTCTAATAATTAAAAACAATACCGACGAGGATGGGATTCGAACCCACGCGTGCAGAGCACATTGGATTAGCAGTCCAACGCCTTAACCACTCGGCCACCTCGTCATATAAATTACATTTAAAACGAAGTAAAATTCTCAGGCAATCGAGTCTCGGTACAGTTAATTTGAACAATTGTTTCGCTGCAGTCGTAAAATGATTTGTTTTTTTTTTTTGGGGGGGGGGGGTTTTTTTTTTTTTTTTTTTTAAAATTTTTTATGGGTGAAAAAGGGGTTTTTTTTTTTTGGGGGGGTTTTGGGGGGGGGGGGGGGGCCCCCCGGGGCCGCGGGCGCGGAAAAGCTTCCGAAACGTCGGGCCGAGTTATTATGAGTTTAACTTATCGTGTTGACCGTTAAAGTGCTTTATTTCAAAGTGTGCTACTCGCGTAAACTATAGACAGTATTTTTCCTATTCTAATTATATTCAAATTAGAAAAAAAATACGGGCTCGTTGTCACGGGTCAAGGATTCGATCCCCACCGAGTCCAACATTACCCTTATTAATTGATTTATAATTTTTCTGAAACATGATAAACTTGGTCGAGGAAATCTAAATATTAAATGGATGGTGGGGAAATGAAAATTCCGTCCGGGTCACGTGAGAAATTAGGTCTATATAATGTCCTAGAGGTCCTAGCGTTATTTTTGTATAAATAACCTGAGACAAATACCTTGGCGATCTCTTTAATAAAAAATATTTAAGATTTTAAAACACAGATACGTTGCAGTGCTACCATTTTTAAACGAATCACGATCTGACTTGCTGCGAGTAGTAAACATTTAAATAAAACGCTTCAACGGTTTCAAACACGATTTATATTAGTTAGTTAGGGAGACAATTTCCCCGTGACCTCCGCTGCTGCAAAGCATCCGAAACGTTGGGCCGTAGATAAAATCATTTTCAAAAAAGTTCAACTAATATATATCGCGTTTTAAACCGTTACAGTGTTTTATTCAAATGAGAATAATAAACGTAATTTGTCTGTTTTTTTTAGTATTTCCTGAGTATGGTGTCCTGTACTCTGCCGGTCCCGGCTGGTATTTTCGTCCCAGCTTTCAAGATGGGCGCCTCTCTTGGACGGTTCACTGGAGAAGTGATGCACTACTTCTGTCCATTAGGAGTGGCGTATGGTGGAAAAATCCAGAAGATCTTACCTGGTGAGGTCTAATGAGTAAACTATTATTTAATGTCTATTATTGTATTTTTATGACAGACCGAGGCGCCGAAGCCTGAGGTTTACTTGATGGAAGGTGTCCAAGCTGTATAGGTTGACGGCATACCTAAACCCATATAGCTAAAACCCTATATAGCTCAAATATTTTGGCTTTGCAATTTCGAAAATCAACACACTGAATAAGATTAGATTTCAAAACGTATCAACATTGGTTCGTGATTTCTCTAGATAAGTCCATCGTGTTTCAGAAAAAAATATAAATTTGTTAGACCCCCGTGGCAATCTAACTTACCCCTTGATTATTTTTGCAACAAACAGCATTTCGTCATCATCACTCGTCATCAGTGATGTCCTATGGATGATATATATATATCGTATACTTAGACAAATTTTACCTTTCAGGTGGATACGCCACGGTGGGTGCTGCGGCGTTCACAGGTGCTGTCACCCACACAGTGTCTACTATTGTCATTATTATCGAGATGACTGGGCAGGTAATAAAAGGACAGAATTTATATAAATTAAAAAAAAATACGACACGGGCAGGTCTTGAAGCGGCATCTACAGTGTTCCGTGCTGTTGCTCTAACCAGTACTTACTTTAACGATACGATAGCTCAATTGGAGTAAGTTGGAGCTGAACGGAACTGCCCGTGTCGTAATTTTCTTAATGTCATGCGCAATAACATGTGAAAAATATACTAGATGTTTCTCATTTAAATAAAACACTTTAACGGTTTAAAACGCGATATATTAGTTAAACATATTTGAAAATGATTTTTAACTTCGGCCCGACGTTTCGGATGCAAAAAAGCAGATAGCAGTAAGTAAAAATCATTTCCAAATAAGTTTAACTAATATATCGCGTTTTAAACCGTTAAAGTGTTTTATTTAAATGTGTACTACTCGCGTAAACTATAGACAGTACTTAGATGTTTCTCATTAATCCAGGTCCCGCTAAATCATGTTTTATTTTTTGTCTAAGCTATAAAGTAATTCACAATGAGTCAATAAACCGAAAATAAAGATTACAATGAATTAGGAAAACAATGTGCTTCGTTCGACTTATTTATGTCCCACTGTTGGGCACTAGTTGACTCTGTCTGTTTGACCCGCCACTCTTCTTCTTCCAAGCAATCTATAGTTGACAAAGGCATCAAAATCTATACTTATACAGATAACACATCTCCTACCCATAATGGCCGCTGTGCTAGCTGCAAATGCTGTAGCAGCGATGCTGCAGCCTTCTTGCTTCGACAGCATTATTCTGATCAAGAAACTGCCATATTTGCCTGATCTCCTCTCTTCAGCTAGCCGTAAGTATTAAAAAAATATTTAGATGTAAAGAAGAATAGTACTTTCTTTAGCTTAGGCGAGTAGTACACATTTGAACACTTTTGACGGTTTAAAACGCGAAATATATAAGTTCGGATGCTTTGCAGTCTCCCAGTGATCACAGATGCATCCAAAATGTCGGATCGTAGTTTAAGTCGATCACATGCAAGTTTAACTAATATCTTTCGCGTTTAAGCCCGTTTTATGTTAAAGAAAATTATTTTGCTAATGTTTCGAGCTGCTTGAGACTGACTGTCAGTGTTTGCGTAGTTCAGGAATGCTAAGTATCCCATCCATCGCTCAATACTCAGTATAAAAAACCTTAAATAGGTTATAGAATATGTTTACGTCGCAGCCATCTTGAATTACAAAATAAAATCGAAATATTGCAAAATATTTAAGCGCTATTTCCTTTATATTAGGGTACATTATATTTTAATAACATTAGAAAATGGTCTAATTATACCAAGAATATTTTAATAAAAACAACCGACGAGGATGGGATTCGAACCCACGCGTGCAGAGCACATTGGATTAGCAGTCCAACGCCTTAACCACTCGGCCACCTCGTCATATACGCGTTGTCTCTAATAGGTATATATTTTCATTATAGTTATATGCATATATAATGTATAAAACATTTACGGGTCGTCGGCCTGTGAAAGTAAGGTAATATAATAATAAGGGTCGTTCCTCAGAGCACATATCAAATCAATTTATAACTTTTCTGAAACATGTTGGAGTTCGTCTGGACATCTGGATATTAAATGGATGGTAGGAATGTCGAAATTCTGTCCTGGTCACGAACCACCAGCCACAGATTAAGTAAAGTTTAATTGTGTTTAGGTTTCACTTTGTGCGCTTGCACATATCCAAAATAGGTCGACAGCGCATGTTGTTGAGATTTTATGTTGCCGGGCTATTTTACTTATCTTACCATGGGTGAACTCCATGTTTGCCTGTCATCCTCTAGTAAAAACATATTTATAACATAAATATGTTATTATATATGCATGTCCTTAACACATATTTTTTTAATCACTAACTAAAACTAATATTTTCATGAACTAAAGCCAATTTCTTCCAATTAACAGTGGGAAAACATGTGAAGTAGTTTTGTTCTATAACGTACACATACATACAGAACAAAGCTTGGAAATTGACTCGGATTCTGCTACCTAACGTTATTGTAATCCACTCTCATGAAATTTTTATTCTGTAAGGATGTGTTTATTAATAAATAAACATGGATCGCGAGAAAATGTATATTTTGTATTTAAAACAGTTTTATCAGGCTCAAAGCGGTTGGTTCTGACGTATCCTTGTTTTGTATGTTTTTTTGTAAATTTGTGCTCTAACGAATATTAGCCATCGGCACTTGTTTGTTAGTTGTTTGATAACTGTGTCATCGTGACGTTACACGGGCAAATTTTATAGCAGGGGTGACCAACCTGTGTATTTTCTCCCCATGGTTTTGTGCCCCTAAGGGGAAACATAATTTTAAATTGTACCCGAGTTGCTAATAACAATAAATAAAGGAGTAATTCTTGACTTATAGATACAATTTTACTGCCCGAAAGCAATTTAAGATCGGAATGTAACGCAAAATAAACGTTGTGTTTTTCTTATAAAAAAAGAATTAGTATCTCTTGTGATTAAATACTGTCTATAGCGTATAGTCTATATATTTACGCGACTAGTACATATTTAAATAAAACACTTTAACGGTTTAAAACGCGATGTATTAGTTAAACTTATTTGAAAATGATTTTTAACTTCAAATAAGTTTAACTAATACATCGCGTTTTATACCGTTAAAGTGTTTTACTTAAGTCTCTTGTGATCTTATTGTTTTTAGCTGTTAAAATAAAACCCTTCTAACGGCTTAAGACGATAAATTGTTAGAATTTTTTTTAATATTCTGCACGTGATGGATGCCGGTTCAAGTCGTAAAAAAAAAAATGCATTTTAATTCGATATTAAATTATTTACTTTCTTCAGCGTCGTGTCATATGCTTTTAACTAATATATTTTGCGTTCAGCCCACGTTAAATGGTTTTAAGTTACACAACATTTCATATATCATACCCAGCTTGGTGACCCCTGACGTGACGTATATTCACACGTCTATAAACGCAAGGCTGTTTAGGATAGAATTAACGCCTTTTATTACAAATTAGCGTCTAATTACCGTGAAGATAATTGTTCTAAACACGGTAATACTGCGTCGCCGGTTAGGTCATTATGAACATCGTAAAAAATATATCTATGTAAATATATACCGCTATATGTTCTAAACGAATATTATATATGGTGTATATATATTGGTCTGGCGCCGTAGCAATGGTTGAATATGTTACCGTTGCGCATTGCGTTAAATATGAAATCCCGGTTTCGAATCCCGGGCAAACAACATAACGGAAATAAAATAAGATTATACATAAAGAAAATCGATTAGTGAAACGGACACAGATCTGTGTTTACCTCATGGCCCACAGATGATTCCATTATGTTGCGTTTTACAAATTTGCATCTCTTAACATTTATTTCTTTGTTTTATTTTATTTATTGTTATTTTGTGACAATAAAGAATATTTGTATTTGTCTTTACAACTGTAGTTATATAAATAAAACACTTTTAACGGTTTTAAACGTGAAAATAGTTTACTTTATTATAATAATTAACATTTTATAGGTATGTACGACATTTGCGTCGAAGACTTCATGGTGCGGGATGTGGTCTACATCTGGAATAGGATGACATTCCAGCAGTTGAAGGATATTCTCAAGAGTAATAAAGTTAGTACTTTAAAGTTTATTGTTCTGTTTCACATTAAGGAGGCCAGACTTTGGAAAGATTAAAAACACCTTAAGTTTATGTAAAACCCTTTGACGGTTTGAAACGCGATATATATTAGGTAAAGTTATTTGATTTTTTTTTAACGCCTGACGTTTCGGATGCTTTACAGCAGCCGTCGTTTTAACGGCTGCTAAATAAGTTAATCCTAATATATATTGCGTTTTAAACCGTTAAAGCGTTTTATTTAAATGTGCACTCGTGTAAACTAAAGACACCTTACGTTGGAAAGAAATGCTGCTGCGTTTGTCACCGGTTCAATTCCAGCTCTTTATTGACGTTGTCCATTTAAATGTCTGTGTTACATTCTTATGTTTACTTATAACTTCAGTAAATTAATTTTCTTTAAAGTTACAGCTGTTTTACATATTTCTTTTTTGTTTATTTATTTGTCTTTTTCGATATTCAAACAGACGATCAAGAGTTTCCCTCTAGTGGATAGTCCTTCATCCATGGTCCTTTTGGGTTCCATACATCGTTGGGAGCTAGTGAAGGTTATCGAACAGCAAGTGGGCAGATCTCGTAGGCTGCAAGTTGCCGCGCAATGGCTGAAGGAAGCCGAGAGAAGACGCGATGAGGAGAGGAAGAGGACCCGAAGACCTTCAAGATTTGAAGTAAGTTGCCTGATACACAATTTAGTACCTTTTTATTTGCTTTAATAAGATTTTACAAAGAAACCAGAAATCTTAAAGGGGATACAGTGAGAGATGTAAAACGCAATGTTCTCCATGAATAGGTAATGGGTGAACTGGTTAGCAGATAATGTGGTCTTCTATCGATGTCTCCAATAAAAAGTAATAATGATATTATTATTCTGTTAACAATATTAAATTAATAAATAAATACCAAAAGACTACGATTACTACAAGAGATTTAACATCGTCATAAATGTAACTTTTATTAAAATCTTAGAAAATTAAATGGTTGGTCTCAATTATCATGTTATTACCAGGTCACTCCAGCTCCAGATATGCTCCAAGTTCCTGGTAGCGGCATGACGAGAGGCACCTCACTAACATCGCAAGATCAAAGTGGCCTAATACCGGGTAAGATATCATAAGTCACTTTTAAAACTACCCTCATTTACAAAATATAAATGTCTCTATAAAACCGGAGGGCAAGTGTCAGAATATACACAATACTCGGTTCATGATAGATATCGAACTCGCGACCTCGAGGATTAATAGTCTATATATAATTATTATTTCAGCCCCAGGCCAGCTGTTCCGACCGAAGTCGATCCTTAAGAAGACGAACTCATTCACACTGACCCGTGGTCTAGCCCCACCTACGCCACAATCCCCAATGCCACACCCCTCTGTCTACACCACGGTTACTGGAGCCGAGACCAGGTAGAGTGATTTCTAGAGCTTGGTTTACTCTGTCACGTTATAATGTTGCTTGCTAATTTTTAGTCTTTTGTAACACAGATCAAATACTTGACCAGTCTGGTGAACTCTAGCAGTCTTATTCGCTACAGTGTCTTGTATGTTGTATTCAATTTTGTCTTGTAGAATCCGCGCTGCATTTGAAGCGATATTCAAGAGGTCCACTTTACTGCCTGATGTGGAAGGTGGTCTTTCTGACCAGATGGGTGGATTACAACGCAGTCCGTCTATTAATAAAAAAGTTCAATTGGTATGTTATTGAAATTTCTTTAATCAGCGAATATTCTCTCTAATATTATAACTCTAATATTTTTTACGTGTTTGCTTTACATAAATCAAAAATCTATTTGAGATTGAAAAACAAAACAAAAACTGACAACACGGGCAAGACTTTACTTTAATAGTTAAGTGTTAAAGTTGAAATTACATCGCGTGAGTGCATGTATGATTTCGTTGAAAACGTCGATGGCGTGTAGAATACGGTAGTTCAATTGGTTAGAGCAAGTTCAAGTCCCGCCCGTGTACATTTTCTTCAATCTAAAATCTCTTTTCATACTGTAGACTAAGGAAGTGTGCTTTCAAAAACGCTGAGCGTTTGCCAATAGAAATGTCAATTGTCAATATTTTTGCAGCCGAGAGAACGCGTATGTGACATGTCACCGGAAGACCAGAAAGCCTGGGAACAACTAGAGATGGCCAAGGAAATTGACTTCGACAAAATGCTGCAGATTGCTCGACGGCGGGATATGGTAAAGGAAGCTTCCTTTTTAGATTCTCCTAAATTATTTAGTCCATGGATTAACAACTGTCTTTTGTTTTAGAACCCCGATGACACAGACTATGAGGATGAAACATTGTACCTCTGTCACATTGACCCTGCGCCCTTCCAATTGGTTGAGAGGACTTCACTCCTTAAGGTAAGTCAACGGCAATCTAGCAATATTCTCTATATATTTATCTTAACGATATAATATGAATCCGGATCGAAGGACCAAATAGTTTTACCCTATTAGTATAGCAACATATAAAAATTGTATCCTTTGTTCTAGGTGCATTCACTATTCTCAACTCTGGGCGTTAGCAGAGCATATGTTACGGCTATCGGAAGACTTATTGGTGTTGTGGCGCTTAAAGAGGTTAGTTTCTTTAAACCTCATTGGGAATTAAGTGCGAAGTTTTCATTTATAAATGTAATGTTTTAATTATTAACATGTTTTAAAAGGATGACTGACAAGCGTTAGGTTTACTTGGTGGAAAGTCAAAATACCCCACCCATACAACATCTGATGATGCGCTGTTGACTTATTTTGGCTTTCAATATTCTTAAATCCACGGACTGAACCTCTTCGGTTTCTGATTCGTGACTCGGACAGAATTTCGATATTCCTGCCACCAATATAATATCCACATTTCCTAACGAAATCCAACATTTTTTATTATAAATCGATTAGAAACATATTCGACCTGATGGGAAGAATACCCACGGCTCGTTGATTGTTATGCAAACATTGCTACCATTAGACCAACGAACAAATCAAAATTAAATAATTAATACCTCTGTTTAGCTACGCAAAGCGATTGAAGATGTAAATTCGGGAGTGTTGACTCCCGCCACTAGGCCTTCGCCCCCGTCTACCCCCTTGCCGATTATGATCAAGGTGCAGACATCTGAGCCTGCGCCGCCTAGCGACAGTGACACTGCACGACTCACTAAGTCATGTAAGTAATTGGCAAACTAAGTATCATCGATAACAACAAATAAATCACTTTTGACGGTTTAAAACGCAAAATATATTATTTTATCTCTTTCTAACTAGTAGTAAAAATCTTCATCATTTAAGTCATACTTAAACGAATATTTCGCTTTATAAACCGTTGAATGTGTTCTAGTTTTACTTATATATTGTTATATTAAAGTATTACTATGAACTTTGATTACCAAAAATGGTTCTTGTGAGTTAATTTTAAATGTTAGACACATCGTCGTGAACGAATTATGTAAATAATCTATCTATAGTAATAAATAAAGCTGAAGAGTTTGTTTGAACGCGCTAATTTCAGGAACTAGCGCCTCCAAACAATCTCTTCAGCTTTATAATATTAGATTACACTAAATAAAGAGTCCTTTTTTGTTTCAGAAAAGGACAAAAATATAACGAGATATATTTGCTACAGGAGTCGCAAACAAACCGACCATTATACAGTATTTTTATAGTCATATTTTACAAAATGGTGCTTCCGTACGTAGAGAAACCATATATTTACACTTTTAATGTATTTACAATGAATATTTATATATATAACATCGTAAATTTTTAATGTAATTCTAAAGAAAACGAAGCTAATAAAAGATGACGTATCTTTACTATAATGTTTTTAGTATTAAAAAAACACTAGCGGTTTAAAATGCGAAATATTATATTAGTTAAATTAGATTTTTTTTAACGACGGCCTGACGTTTCGGGTGCAACATCAAATAAGATAATTAATACATTTCGCGTTTTAAACCGTTAAAGTGTTTTTATGTGTTACTACAGTGTAAACTACAGACAGTATGTTTACAGTTATTTGTTATACGATTTTCTACGCTAGATGGCAGCATTTAAAATGTTAAAGGTTGTGCGTACATAGTGCGTAAGCGATTCTATTTTCTTGCGGTTGATATGTGATACAAGCCGTTAAGTTATCAAGAAATTATGCGTAAATCTTCGATAGATTACAACCTCTATATAGATCACAAAATGTCGCAGTGATTCTTCATTTAAAAACAATAATCTAGAAATATTGCAATAAAACACGTTAACGGTTTAAAAAGCGACATATAAAAAGCATGGCTGCTGCAAAGAATCCGAAGCGTCGGACGGTAGTAAAAGTAATTTTCAAACAAGTGTAACTATAAAACGTAAATATGTCGTGTTCTAAACCGTTATCTTTTTTATTTAAATGTGTACTACTCGCATAAATTACAGAGAGTATTATTATAACGGCTTGTATCAAAACGTGATTATACAAAATTTTTCAAGGCTTGTGATCATTGTAATCATTCCAAAACGTTAGTTTTAAATTAGTTAACTTAGTTAGACAATGCAATTTGAGTCATTTTTAGGTAGATCTTATCAAATTGTAGTAAGAGATTATATCTATCCTTATTGGGGATATATAAGTATTTAAATGTTTAGAATTGGCCATAGTAACTATGTAATGTGCCATTTTTAGTTGGCGGGCTCGTGGGACTTGGGTTCGATTCCCACCGTGCCAGTTTAAATCCTTATAAGTTTTTAAAATACGTTCGTTCATGTAAGTTCGCGTCACAAACTACGAAAAAGTCGTGGAGTGTAATCCGACGTTTCGGTTGTAGTCTCATCGTTCAAAGCCAGAATAAGTCGACATCGCGATTCCTGATTTGCTTATATGATAGATGGGACACGCGTGAGGTTCACTCGATAGAAGGTGACATACGCCAGCCACATAACATCTAAATGGGATGTGCTATCGACCTATTTTTACTTTATCCATGGACTGAAACCGAATCGCGATTAACATTCACGACCTGGATTTTCCTCACACACATTAAATATCTAGATTTCCAGACGAAGTCCAACATGTTGGAGAAAAATTATAGATTGATTATAAACATGTTCGACCAGGGGTGCGATTCGAACTTAGGACCCGTTGATTATGAGCCATAGATTGCTACCGTTAAATCAACGAATCCGTCAAAATTAAATGTTGTATAGCTGAGATTCAGTTGATGAAAAGTGATTTTCTGTCACAAAAAACACGAAAAGAATAATTTTCCGTATTTTTTTAAGATGTTTATAAAATCTTGTATATTTATAGTTACATTATGTATATTTTGAAGGGGCGTTATGCCAACGAAGCCTTTACAAACGCTTTAAATTCTTTAGCTAGCGAAATGTTGTAACTTAAACTGTATGCCAATAAGTCTTACGTTACCAAAATAAACAGCCTGAAATTTGTAATATTCAGTGATACTTTGTGATTTATTTATAAACTTTATTCCGTACTAAGTGTGCTCGCGACTCCGTTGGCGTAAAATTGTTAGTCAAAATTAGTTTCAGCAGACCTTCCTTCTCATCTTTATAAATAGCCCACGACGTCGTCTGCGTCCCGTCGTACTTGCAAGTTAATCTTCAAAGATAGACGTATAGGTGGCCCGGAAATTTTTTAAGTTAACGAGGTATCATCCTTCCATACAAATGTTTTGGATATCTTCAACCAGAAACTCCCCCCCCCCCCCTATTTTTCACATTTCCCGCTGTGCCTTCGCTGCTATTAGAACAGCGGACCGTTTTCATAGCCCATTAGCCTTCCTCGATAAATGATCTAACCAACACGAAAATAATTTCTCAATTCGAACCAGTAGTACCAGAGCGTTCAAACAAACTATGCAGCATTATATATTAGTATAGAATAAAACACTTAACAAGTTTATACGTTAATTGCGTATAATAATAACGTGTCGTGCTTTAAACTGTTAAGAGCGTTTAACTAACGCAGAAAACTGGATGCATTTTTTTTTCATATTTCGCTAGCTAAAGCTTCGTTTTAAGTATAGTTAATTTATATTAGATTTTGCGTGCATTGATGCTTAGATGCATATCTTTTGTGATCTGTTGCTTTATAATAAATAATGTTGTGCGTTTATTTTGGTTTTATTTATGATTTCCATTTTCTATGGTGGATACCACGTTTGATTCTCGAACAAATGCATATCCGAATAGACTATTAAATTAAACACTTTTACTCGTTTAAAACGCGCAATGCGTAAACTTCCAATAACTTTGGCCCGACATTTTAATGTATTTTTATGACGCTGCGAAACATCTGAACCGTCGAGCCGTAGTTAAAATTAATTTGTAAATATTCACTACTGCTTTACTACTCGCGTAAACTACAGACATTTAAATAAAACTTTGAAGTAGTTTAAAACGCGACATGTATTAGTTAAACATATTTACAAATTATGTTATTTACGGCTCGACGTTTCGGATGCTTTGCAGCAGCCAGTGTTCACAGGGAGACCATGGATACAATACAGTTCGCGTAAACTACAGACAATGCTGACTCTCATAGTTGGCACCCCAATCACATAAAAATAAAATCACACAGTATAGTCACATTAATTTTATTCTCACTAGTTATTTAAACTCTTAGATCTATAATACTAGACTTACAAATTATTTACAATTTCGTTAATATTAAGTACATATTTATACTATTAATTTTAATTGTATAACGAACAATATTTGAAACGATTGTATTCAACTTTACACATCAAAATCAATCAAATGTCTATCTTTTTACTTAGAATGAAGTGCTAGGGCCAGAGAAGCCTAACTGCCATTTTTTGACTTGACGTATTTATATTTTTATAGTCTGAAAATGTTTATCTACCACAGTGGCCAAAAATTGTTAACATAATTTTTACACAAATAGTACAAATTCATTGTCGCCTAAGTCAATTGCGCATTTGTATTCCTCCTCATTGAAAATCGTTTTTGTTTAGGCCACTCTGAATCTTTGAGCCTCATATGTCCGTTGCACTATTTTGTCAATACCAAGACATATTTTTCTCTAGATTTCGAACTTAGAACTTCGCTCAACGAGTTCCACCTACGAATTATAAAGGTTGGTTAGAAGTCATAATGTTCAATTATAAATAATTGCGTAATTAATGTTTGAAATCGCGAAATAGTTGTTGACCTATTCAATATTATCTTTAAATGTACTCAATTCTTAGATAACAAATAACTGATGCAATCTCAAATTGCCTTACAATTCCAAATAAAAATTTCGCACCTCTATAATCATATGAACAAAACATTAAATGTTACTTAATTAAGTTATTAACACAACACAATAAACAATACAATAAATGCAAATTAAATATAGCCAGCTCACACATATTCAAATATACAGTTAATATTGTAATTGAAATAAAGTAAAATATCGCGTTTGAAACGGAAAAGTTAAAAATACCTATATGCCACTCGCGTGAACTACAGACAATACTTAACTCCTACATATGAACGCCAAATCAGTATTATACCTTAATAACTATATAATGTGAGATTTCAATTCTGTAAAATTATAAATAAAATTTCACTAAATTAAGTAGTACAAAGAATGTTGTATCAATTAAAAAAAACAGTAATTATGAGTACAATATAAGTAACACGTCCCACAGCTGGGTAGATTATAACTCTCTCGTAGTAGAAAGATTTAAACTACTCCAGCAGTGGAAATAAAACTTAGTAACATTGTTAAGTTTTAAAGAATTGATACAACACCTCAACAAAGATATAAGCAACACTTACCGACCAGCAGATAATAAGTTATTACAAGGTAACTATCTAAGTTTTAATATCTAACCCAAATGTCAATTGTCATAACACTCGCACTGTGAAAATATTCGAACGAACATTAAACCCGTGACCGGCTTATAAGGATGGCAAGGTATTCTTTGAACTGCGCAGACGCAACAAGGAATCTCCTCTTAAACTTTTCTTTAAAGGTTTGTCTGTCATTATTGAGAAATGGTTGTCGTTGTTTCGTCATCGCGAGATTGTTTTTCAAAGACGATCACCATAGCTTAAATTGACATTGAAAGTTTTATACAATTTGCAAACATAAGTTGTCTAATTTTAATCGGTTTAGAGAGTGAGTTATCAAACGATGTGTACTTAGCGTAAATAACGTAACGTTAAAGATTTATCCGAAACCGAAGTCCACTTCGGCTTAGACCAATGACCGGTCTATAACATTTTGCGCGTACCCGAGCCTTTTCACTCTAATAACACAGTCGTTTAAGTTAGGTAAGTTTTTCCACTCATTCCTGTAATTAACTACACTATCACATGCATCCACAGGATTCCACCACCATGTTCGGTAGCGTTTTTTGCGTCACCGTGTTATTTGAGTCCATATAGAGCAATTGTAGCGAACTAAACGTGGTTGGCGCGCAGCAGGGCTTGAATTCTGCTTTCCGGTCGTTTGACACTGAGTAGAAGTATTTCTGTAAATAAAACCCGATATTACTATAAATAATATTGACTGTTTAATTTTCATACGAATTGGAACCTTATTTGTCATACTTTAGGCGGCAAACGCATCAAATATTGCCTAATTTAAAGTTAACTTCTTTATTTCATTTAAATAAAACACCTTAACGGTTTAAATTATATAAGACGCGCGATTTTAAAACTTTTTTGAAAACTATTTTAACTACGGCGCGACGTTTCGGATGCTTTGGAGGAGTGTTTTGCTTTTTTAAGCTTTTATTATATAAGTATTAATTATATTCAATTGTTTCTTAAGCTGCAAAGCATACAACATTGAATCTTAACACGTACGTATTAAGGTTTAAATTACAATGCGCGAAAGGCGCATGTAACAGTAATTTTAAGAAATCTAACGATGACGTATAGGACACGGCTGAATTGGTTAGAGCAACACGAAACGTTGTGGATCCCGGTTTTGGACCCGACATGGTCGTTAATTTTTTTCAATCAAATGAAAAACAAAGCTTTGAAATTAAAAGGACACAAATCATTTCTTCTATCTTATAGGTATGCAAGGGCATACCTATTCTTATACCAGATTTCTAGATAAGGATCTAGAAATCTGATTATGGATAGTAAATAGAATTTATCCATGATTAAACACTTACTACTTAAAGAATTCAAACTTACCCTAATAATATTATGATGGTAGCTATCCGCTCTCGTAACAGCAGAGATCGGCAAACAAGACCCCTTGCAGAAATACGCATGGTATCCTGCCGGTCTGATGATCCAGTCATCCCACCCTAAATCCTTGAAGCTGATAAAAAGCGGTTCCCTGCAGCATTCGCTTGTATTAGCCCCGCATTCCAGGGTTCTCCCTCGGCGACGCTTACCGGCATATTTCGTGTAGAGCACGAGGAATGGACGGTGTTTCTCGTGGAACGATAGTGGGGCCCGACGTAACTGTAAGTATAGATCATCAGTCTTATAAAGGTGTTTTTTATGGTTTAGTGAAACGAAAAGGTAGGCGAACAAAACACAAACTATTCTTAACAATAAGTCTTAAAGAACTATGTGATAAATTAAATTTGTATCTCAATTACATGCGTACACGACGATTACCAGACGAGATCCAAGATGTTTCAGTAAAATAAATCGATGAGAAACATTTGAAAACATTAATATTTTGCACATGTTATTGCACATGAAGGCACTATATAATTTAAAAATCGAAAATAAATTGAAAAAATTTTCGACTCGGACAGGATTTTTTTTTAAAACGATGAGAAACATGTTGGACCTGGTAGGGATCGAACCCACGACCTGGTGTTTATTAGCCATGCATTGCCACTTAAAACCATTAACTTAATTTTTGAGCCAAAACTCACTTGACAAGTTCTACAAGCCACATGTAGCGTGTGCAGCCGTTCCCTTCCCTCCAGCCAGACCCTGACCGCCCACGCCAGTTCCACTCGGACCCAACCTTCCCCGATGCTCGTCTCCTTGATGGCAATGGGTTTCGTCTTCTTAAACTGCTGCTGGCTGTCCCAGTGTGCTGCTTCCGATATCACGAATGTCTGGTTATATTCATCTAGAGGGTCACGTTCCTGGAAGAGAAGGTGGACTTTAAATGATCTTTAAGATCCTGCAGTTGATGTTACCAGCTGCACATTGAAGAGTAAGTAAAGCATTTAGGTTATCGGCATTTGCAGAATATAAGCTCATGAATACGACTTGTAAATAAAGTTTAAACGTACAAAGTTACCAATTATTAATTCGAATATAAATGTAACGAATAAAACTAAGTTTTACTTGAGAATAGTTATTGTCTGTAGGTTACGCGAGTAGAAAACATTTAAATCAAACACTTTCAACGGTTTAAGACGCGAATTATATGAGATTACTTATTTTTAATTTCTTATAACTACAGCTCGAAATTTCGGATGATTTTCAGCAGTGACCGCGCAGTTCTTTTAAATATTTACCTTATAAAACCAGAGCTCAACGACTGTAACTTCTTCGGGTTCGACATCCGGCGGTAGCTCAAACTGCAAACACGTGAAAGGATATCGCCCTGAAGTCAGACATTCACCTGAAATTAGAGAATCTTGGGTTATTAAGAAATTCGAAAAATAATAAAAAATTCTATACTTTTCACATGTTATTGCACATGATGGCACTATATAAATTAAAAATCGATTTTTAGATTTTATTTTTTTTTATACGACACGGGCAGTGATTAAATCAGCATCCGCTCCGTGCTTCAAAAAATTATAGAAACAATTTTCAAAATAAAAATCGATTTTAAAAATATTTAATGGCTATAATAACCACGAGCGGCGAAAAAGTGACACGCCGTTGCTTGAGGCTTTTTTATATAGCCTTCAGTGTGGCGTGTACTTGAGCTTCTCTGATGATTTCCAACAATAGTATAATAGTAGTCTGTAGTTTAAGCGAGTAGTACACATAAAAACAAACACTTTTACGGTTTAAAGCGTCGACAGAACAGATGGTGCTAGCGTACCAGTTGTTTACTTTGACGTCAGAGACACCCTCCATCTTTAGTTTCCCCGTGACCACGGATACTGCAAAGCATCCGAAACGACGCGGCATAGTTAAAAAAAATATCCAAATAAATTTAAATAATATATATAGCGTTTTAAACCGGTTAAAGTGTTTTATTTAAAAGTTATAATTAGGCCTAAATTTTGATGTGTCGCCAAGACACGCAACACGCCGATACCCCCCCTATCCCCCCCTACCCATAAGTGTGACAGGTAAATTAATTGGCATACATCAATCACTCGATTAAAACGAAAAACAATCACTTACTGATAAAAAGGAACATTCGAAACATAAATATTTATATTAATTAAAAATAATGAGTTGTTTGTCCCGCGATACACTTAGATGTATTTTCCTAAAACATGCGCCTGCGCAATTTACGAATAACTACGAGATGTGGTCTTTAACTTTTACGAACTTAAATTATACGTTATCTATACTATATAAAGACATATTATATACTGTATGTATATAATATGTCTTTAGGGTCATCTAGCGTTGACAAGGCATAGAATTTTATTGTAACTTTCTTTAAATGGCTTTAATACTTGAGATTATTATTATATTAACCAAAAAATACAGTAAAATTGAACCGTACCCCATATATGCCCCCCCCCCCTCCCCTTATTTGTTTATTATTATTTTTTGATTGTTGCAACAAAAAATATATTATTTTATTTAAACTCCACCTAAAGTGGTTCTTGATATATGAGTTAGCCTGATAGCGCAGCATATTTGTAGTAGTAGACAACTTATTGTCATTTACGCGAGTAGTATACATTTAAATTAATCACAATTAACGGTTTAAAACGCCAAATATATTACTTAGTTGTTTTTAATTTAATTTAGTACGAGCTCGACGTTTTGGATACTTTGGAGCTACCATAGTTACTGCGGGAAAGTCCCTTTATGACCAGGGCTGTTTAATCTATATATTTCGTTTTAAACCGTTAAAAATGTTTTATCTTATTAACAATATGCAAAGACAAAATACTTGACAGTACATCTTGTCTCTTATATGGCTGATTTATTTCACCTTTCACTAGATCTTTGCCATAAAAAACCATGCTAAAAGTTACTCGTCCAAGCAAAGTCGCGAGAGATAACTAGTTATTATTATCACGCATTGAACTCGTGCTAAGGTACGTCTTGATACACAAGTTAGAGATAAGGTTTCGCGCAAACTATAGTAAATACGGAACCGTTTAATTTAAAGCTAAATTAAATACTCTCTGTAGTTTACGACGGTAGTATACATTTAAATAAAAAACTTTAACGGTTTAAAACGCGATATATATTCGTTGAACGTCTCCCCGTGACCACGGCCGCGGCTCACAGCCCACGGACGCGGTCTGGCCGTAGTTAAAATAATTTCCAATAAGTTTAACTAATATATATCGCGTTTTAAACCGTTAAAGTTTTTTTTATTTTAATAGCTAAATTTATACACGACGTTTTAACATATTAATTTTTAAAGTGCTGTCCCCTTTAGAGCATGGGGCGAACACACACCGATTTTATGTAAATGCTCAGAATTCTGTACTTTGCCCGAGCAACTCTTTTCGTGCGTATGGCTAATATTCAACGGGTCGAGATCATCACGAAGTCCATGTTTCTTATCAATTTGTTCGTTTCCTCAACTTTGGACTTCGTTTGGAAGTCTGGATATTAAATGTCGTAGTACAAATATCGTTATTTTGCCTGTTACGTACCACAGATGAAAAATGTGAAATTTATTCGCGTTCCGGTTTTAGTCTGTGGTTTATATCCAAAGCCAAAATAGGTCGACAGCATATCCTATTAGGATCTCCTTCCATCAAGTGAACCACGCTTGCCTGTCCTTTAAAAAGTGTGAACTTCTAGTGTTCGCTACGGACTTAAATACAAATATTTGTTGAACGGAATAACGGTACTGTTTTCTGATTAGTGTTTATCTCGCTTGGCCTCTCCGACGCTCCTTGCTCTAATTAACGGCGGGTCAGTGTGTTCATAGACCCCGAATAATTAAGATCTTTCGTTAATTGAGCCATAAATTTTATGATGTTCATAATTACGAAAAAGGGAGTTCCAAAAACACGAGGAAACGCATTTTAATACCGCAATATTTAATTTAAAATGTTGTTTAATTTATTGAAATCTATCAATCAATTAACACGTCCTTTATTTATATTAGAGAAGGAGAGACAACTTGAAGGTAGATACAATACCCCAGTCATATAACACCTTGACAAGTCTATCGATCTATCTTGCCTTTGGATGTTGCACATTGTTGGCACATTGCTACTATTAACTTACGAGGCTGTCAAATACTAAATAAAACAAAAAACGATTTCATGAGCGAAATTTATAAGTGGTTTGAATTAAGGCAAAATAGTCGGCGCTAGGGCAGTCGATCTTTAGTTCCCTGCTGCTGCGAATCTGCGATACTTCGGATCGGATATCAAAACAAGATAACTAATATATTTTACGTTTGAAACTGTTTAATTGTATATGGAACATACTTTATTGTTTTAAAAAAATCTGTTTTCTTTGCGCTTGCGCGTACATAAATAAACCCTTTTTTAATAAAAATGGTAATAGAAGGAACAAAGTAAAAGTTATAATTTGTGCGCGAAGAAAGTAAGTGTACAAAATTACATTTGTAAGTTTCCACTTGTTTTTTCGAATCTAATCAAACTTTAAGGATTAATTAATAATTACTTTTATTTATAAATATGATTAAAAACAAAAAACGGCTAAGTGCGAACCGGAATTCCACCCGAATGGTTCTGTACCATTGACTAGGTATACAAATTTCGTATTGCAACCAATTTTAGTAATTTCTACCCGATGTTTATTGATAAAACAAATATTCGCCAAAAAATTGTATTGCCATCCTGTAAAATATTTACATAAACCACTTTAACGGTTTAAAACGCAATATATATTTGTTAACTTATTTAAAAAAATACCACGGCCGCGTTTCGTTAGCCTTGGGCAGTGGTCACGGGGAGACATGGTTTAACTAATATATATCGCATTTTAAACCGTTACAGTGGTTTATTTAAATGTGTACTACTCGCGACGGTGTCCCCTAAAGTATTTAACTTGTTTATAATATAAAAAACAAAATCAAAGTTGGTCGACCCCCATACTTCCTCCTCTGTCATCGATAAAAGACAGAAAACGTATCCAAATCGTTTAACCATTTGGTACGGACTCTAAAAACACCATACCCATTTGATAAAGTAATTAACACCAAATGAGATTAAAACAATCGAAAAAAATAAATTCACAATTGATAAAATCGTCGTGATATTGTTTCTTATCACTTGACGTGGATCTGTCGCGTCGCCGGAAATAGATCCAAATTCAATTGATTATGATATTTTTATCTACTTACTCGTGACCTTGATAACTTGCAACAAATAATGTTTACAAAGCCTATACACGATTTATTGATGGGATTTAGATACCAAGTTGGTGTATTGGTAGCAATGTAAATATATAAACACCAGATTAAAAAGCCGTGAAGTTTAATCTCGGCTCCGTCGGACCGGACGGAATTCGGGTATTCCTATCAACCGTTTAATATCCAGTTTTCCAGACGAAGTCTAACATGTTTCAGAAATAATGAATCGTATACGTTATAAGAATCGAACCCATGACCTTCCATTCCTTTGCTACTTTACCACTAATCCTGGGGTATAATTTTGATTCATTTAGGTTTTAATTTTCTTGCACTTTCTTTATCTTTTATAATTCGCTGATGTGGCGCCTAATATGTGGGTATTAACCAATTTGCATTTATTTAAAGACGGTGACCTCACCTTGTAGATAGTAGTGATAAACAGCAATAATTAAGCGAGATTAGTATTTCAACGAAAAAATAAAAGAGCTAAGTAATAAGTAAGTAAGTAGTAAGTGCTAAGTAGTAATTAGCACTAAAGATATTTACAGGTCGAATACACTTAAGAGCAATTAAAATAAAATAACTACATTTACGAAGGAAAGCACAATACAATATTTACTTAATAAGATACAGAAGCTCTGTAAAATATATCGATATTTTTATTATTAATACGAGGATGCATTGTCGCCCTTTTTACTTTTAAAAATATAACCAGGGGATATATTCAAGCAAGCATGCACTGAATGAAGGAAAGTTCGTATCGGAGATTTAACGGTTTTTATAAGTGTCCCAAAATAGTTGCTCCCGAGTGTATGTTGAATTACAACACTCAATTTGGTGGACACTCAAAATAGGCGGGCAGCGCATTAAGGGTTAAAGGGCTAAGTCATTCAATTTCCATCCAGTGCTTGCCTTTTTTCACTAGTTCAGCTGTTTTATTTACAAAAAGTAATTAATGACACTGCCTCGTAAGATCGAATTTATCCCGGAATTCAAACTTTGGTCCTGAGGATACAGGACCAAAGTTTGGTCCGGTCCCTAAATCTAAGTAATCTTAGGTAAGTTGATTCTTCTTATAAATAGTATATAACTAATATGCAATATTAAAACATACATTTTACATCCACCATTGGTTATGAAAATTCTATTGTGATTTGTAAAGCGTGAACAATTCTTATTGTTCAATACAACATCGCTGGTATCACTGTTCCTAAGCTACAAAATGCGCGAGCACTTATTAAAAAAACTCTTTAGTTTAGGCTACAAAAGTACTGTATTATAAGTGAGAGTTTTTTCAATAAGAGAATGTGTCGTCGCCCTTTTTAATTTAAAATTTACGTAAATTATAATATAGATCATATTATGATTATGTAATTTTCAAACAGTTGAGACCAAGCTCATGCTGTAGTTAAGACGAGCAATAAGCGTTTTACTTAAAACACTCTTAACGGTTTTAAACGCCATGTATTAGCTTATTTATTTTTAACCATGACCCGATGTTTCGGGTGCAACAGACGTGCGAAATGACTAAGGTTACTTATATATTTCGCGTTTTTAACCGTTAAACGTAGTTTATTTAAATGAAGATTTCAGCAACATTACCACCGACCAAACAAGTCGTAAAATCCCGTTTCTACTTCTGGGTCATTAGGCTAACACAAATCTGTGTCCGTTTCTCTAATCAGTGTTTCCAGGCTCTAGTGACTATAAAACACTAGTAGATCAAACTTCTGTGCCCTGCCCGAGGGGCTTATCGTCCCCCCGGGATTTGGACCAGGACCTCGCGTGCTCAATGTAATGTAAATCGTTTTACAGTAACAGAGGTTGTCTCGTCAATTGGATGAACCCGGATGACGGTTTGGAAATAAATAGATAAATATTTATCAGCAACGTTTTTAATAGTGAAATTGGAGTTAAGGTCAGAAATCACAATTTATGTTATCTTGGCGCGTGACAGGATGAATAGGGCAGTCGAAAATATATTGTATTTATTTTTAAAGAAATATACAATTACTTCTGCAAGTGAATATTATGTAAATTACATTTTTTAAACAGTCAAATGTTACTAATTTCCGTAACGTGTATAAGTTTTTTAATTAAATACAAATTGTATTGCGATTTTTTATTATTTAATATAAGTTCTCAATTTGTCGAAGAAATACGTGCTAAATTTTGTTACTAACATTGAACTCACTCCTAACGATTTAAAACGATAAAAATATATACGGGTATGCTCTCGCCTGCTGCAAAGCATCCGAAACTTTGGGTAAAATAAATGAAAAGTAAGTATTATCTGCTACATTAAGCGTTTTAAACCGTTAAAGTAAACTTTAGTGCGTAATACTTAAATAAACTAAAAACGATATTTGAGATCGAATTTTCAAAGACAGAAATTTGTTTATTCTTTTATCATTGAGTATTTTAAAATGCAACTCTCAATTTAATATTGAAACACGGTTTTGACAGCCCTAACGCATCTGTGTGATACGTCACTCGTCGAACGCGTGATTCATGTTACAATTGTTACTACGTAATTATTTACCTCTACTCCGCATTCCAAAATGTAGTAAGACCCGTCTGATAATATTTGTATGAACAAAGGAAAATTAATTGTGTTATTGCACTAGACGTACTCGAAGTGTACGCAAGTTCGTCTGAATGTCCAAAGCCAAAACGTAGAATAGCTGTTTAAGGCATTTAAATTTGTTTTTGCAAACCTTGTCTTCATTCTTTACACATTTTTTGGTTTCTAGAACCGTTTTCGAAGCGCACGCAACGGAGACCCGCAAAGATGAATAATTTTCCTCGGTCATTCAACAATTTCCACTATTTCTTCGCTCTTATTCATCGCAGTGTGATCTTTATAGCCTAAAGTCTTCCTCAATAAATATTCTAACGAGCACAAAAGGATCTTTTCAATTCGAACCTGTAGTTCCTGAGATAAGCGCGTTCAAACAAACTCTTCAGCTTTATACACATCACACACACATCGATTACGTCATAAGTCGTGCGAATTCTTGTCTCATAGACTGACGATGCGCGAATGGGTAACGTCACATCGCGAATGATATTACAAAATTCTACGTCACACTGACCGTTGAGTGCTAACGAATTGAAAAAGGTGAGTACACAATGATTTTCATTTTCCTCAAGTGGGGCGAGAACAGGTGTTAGCGTTTTCGATAATCGATAGCAATCTATCGAATCATTGTTACCTATATTATTTAATCTCAGCCTATATCGATGCGATGAGATTTCGTCGATTTGAAAATATCAGATAAGATTATCTCCTACATTATCTTGTTGTTATCGATTTTTTTTTTTGCCTTGAAGCATTAATGCAAGTCAAGATTTTATTTAAAGTCACGAATGTCGATGATAGGTTTTTCCAAGATAAGTAATTCAAAAGCTAGATCAGAAATATAGAATAAGCTGCCACCCGAGATAAGGCGAAAACCCCAATTGCTTCAAGGCTAAAGTCAAACAATGTTTTCCTCAAAACTATTGTTCAGTCTTGATTTTATACTTACTTGACTTATACTTTTATTATTTATAAATAATAGTTTAATCTTAATTTTACTGTTTAGTGCGTTAACGTGTTTCGTTGTTTTTGTATTTTATATCTTTGTATGTTATAATTTATTACAACACACACACATACCATAAAATCAACATAATATATAAATTGGTGTGTTGTTTATCTTGACATGTTTCTGGGCCGTGTTTTTTTTTAATATTTTTAATTAATTACCTAATTATAGAGATTACGTTAAGTACTCTTTGGAATGTGTAGATAAATGGATAGGTATTTCTCTTGTAATGAGCTAAATTACATTTTTAATGTTTCATAGATACTGTCTATAGTTTACGCAAGTAGTATACATTAAAATATAACACTTTAACTAAAATAAGTATTTTCAAATAAGTTTAATGAATATATCGCATTTTAAACCGGTAAAGTGGTTTATTAAATGTCTCATAGAGTGTATATTAAAGAAATATTAAATTCAAAATGTAGGTTGAACTCAAGGTTTTAAGAACATGGGGGCGATGAAGCGTGTGGTGAAATTAACCTCTCGAGCTTTCAAAATAATGTTAGGAATTAAAAACCCCGTAGAAGTTATAATTCTTTATTTAATGTTCTCTACTGTAACTAGGAAAAAATAGTAGTATTATTACAGTGTTTATCAATTAGCTATATATTAATCTTCTGGGGGTTTGGGGAATTGTACAATACCCCAACGCGATAGCATTTTGTCTACAAATATATAAGAAATAATACAACTTTTTATCCCGGTGCAACCAAGATATATTCCAGGTTTTAAGCGAACTACTAAACAAACCGTGTCAGTTGGTATAGCAAGAGTACGAGGCGCTGTCGTCGGTTCCAGTATCGCCCGTGTCATATAATTACTTTCAGTCAAAAAAGGTTTTAAAATTTCTATAGAGCTGTATATAAGAAAAATAATATTTTTTTATTTTCAGATATGTATTGTTATGATTGGTTGTTGCTGAAGCACGGAATGCTGTGGATGCCGGTTCAAATTCCGCCGGGTCACCGATCTTTTTCAATCGGAATAGATGTTTAATTTATACAATCCCATCAAGCAATAACTTGTAAAAATCATGTTTCAAATGGTTGCGTATTTAAATATAAATAATAATTTTCAAATAAGTGTAACTACTATACATCGCGTTTTGAACCGTAAAAGTGTTTTATTTAAATGTGTACTCGCGTAAACTACATACAGTATTTAAAACAAATATTGATGCCTAAAATCTAACAATACTACGCGAATGAAGTCGCGTGCATAGCTAGTGTATGTATGAAGATAATATTCAATTACTTGCCACGCGCTGGAATGTAAGCGAATGTGTGATCAAAACAATGACTCGACCTATATAATCACTTAATAAATATCTTTTTTAATATACGCAGTTAAAAAAATCTAAACATTTGATTGCTTTGCAGCAGCCGTTTAAGTAAATTAAAAATAAGTTAACTAATATATTTTAGTTTTTAAACCGTAACAATAATTAAAGAAACTTCAAAGTAGCATTTATGTAATTAGTAATATATGTATGTAAGAAATGTCAAGCCTTAGGAGTAAATCAATATATATATAGCTCGCGTTTTAATCCGTTAGTGTTTATTAACACATCCCTGTTGTATGTATTAGTGAGTAGAAATAAACAGTAACACTTTTTTAAACGCATACTAAATGGCTAACGAAATGACAACTGTTTAATTAATTAACACAGTCCGCGTTTTAATCCGTTTTGTAAAAGTGAAACAACATTTAAATAATTAAAGATATTCGAGAAGTATATTCGCGTTTTATTCCGTTACATAGTGCCACATTTCTATGTCCGCTTAAATAATCGGTTCTATTTACAGGCAAGTAGTTTAAACCACTTCAGAGACCTGTCTGATCGAAATAATATATTTTTAAATACTGTCTATAGTTTACGCGAGTAGTACACATTTAAATAAAACACTTAACCGGTTTAAAACTCCATATATTAGTTAAGCTTATTTAAAAATGATTTTCAACTTTGGCCCGACGTTTCGGATGCTCTGCAGCATATATTTCCAATATATGCTGCAGATAGAGAACTCAGGACTAGCACCACCTTACGAAATGCTACTCTATATACTATAGGCGGTTCCTTTTAATAGCTCGTCAAATGCCATCAAGAAATTGCAATATATGGCAGTTTTAATTTTATATTAATAAAACGAGTCGCCTTGGTCTAGTAACAGGAATTATTGCTTACTAGGCACTACCTGACCGTCGACCAAAGTACAATTATTGGACTATTCGTTAAAAATGCAAAATCACTTAAAGCAAGTTGGAAGCCACGCGCGCGCAAAGGTGAACTGTAGAACTCTGTACTCTAAATTTTTTGGCTAGACGTCAAAACTAATATAGCAAGTAAAATTACATCCGATTTTAAATGTACATTAAAAGGTATACAGGATTTAAATAACGGTTTGAAACGCGATATATGTAAGTTTACAATAATTTTCAAATATATCGCGTAAACCGTAAAAGTGTTTTATTTAAATGTACTCTCGTAAACTATAGACAGGTTTAGAAAACTGAACTGAAGCTTAATAGAGACATGTTAAATCTATACTAATATATAAAGCTGAAGAGTTTGTTTGTTTGAACGCACTAATCCCAGAAACTACGGGTTCGAATTGAAAAATTATTTCTGTGTTGAATAGAGCATTTATCGAGGAAGGCTATTAAACAGTGCGCTGTGACTAATAGGAGCGCAGAAACAGTAGGAAATGTGGAAAATGATTCATATTTGAGGCTTTCCGTTATCGGTGCTGCGAAAACGGTTCACGATAGGCAAAAAATGTACAGAAAATACTGATTCCCTTTTTAAATCTTCTTCTAAATGTAAAAATTCAACTACATTGAAAAAGACGTCAAAGCAGGTTTTGATTTTAATTTAATATTTATTTATATTAAATACGCGAGTAGTACACATTTAAATAAAACACTGTAACGATTTAAAAAGCGATATATATTAGTTAAACTTATTTGAAAATTATATTTAACTACGGCTTGACGTTTCGAATGCTTTGCACCACCCGTGGTCACGATGAGACTAATATATATCGCGTTTTAATCCGTAAATGTGTTTTATTTAAGTGTTCACATAGTTTAAATATTTTCTAAATCTAATTTTTAAAATTGGCTTTCTATATTCTATTGTTTACTTGTGCTAAACGTTTTCCTTAAAAATGTAATTTAACAAATAAAATTATAAAAATATTCAAATTATTTGAGACATATTTGTGTAGATCAATAGCCGATAGAGACATTTCCAAGTATTGATAAAAATTGTATTAAAATAATTATCTAATTAATATTGGTTAATGCGATATAATTATCAGTGATAAAATTTATTTTTATTATTTATATTTGTGCTAGATTAATTTGTAGATTAATTAATAAGTATTAATCATAGCTTTTAGGATACAGATATATATGTCTGTTGTATAATGTCACTATATCTAAACTTGGCGAAACACTATGTTTTACCATAATTAGCCTTGTAACAGTTCCCACAGCTGGGATTGCAAGATCAAGGAGCAATATTCAATTGATTTTTTTTGTGCATAAAAAATATAGTCACACTTTACCATCCAACATAAATGTAAGAATAATTCTAGAAAAAAAATAATTTTCAAACAAGTTTAACAAGTGTTTTATTTAAATATGTACTAATCAAATACTGTCTATAGTTTACGCAAGTAGTACACATTTAAATAAAACACTTTAACGGTTTAAAACGCGATATATTAGTTAAACTTATTTGAAAATTATTTTTAACTTCGGCCCGACGTTTCGGATGCTTTGCAGCAGCCGTGGTCACGGGGAGACAGTTTCCCCGATGTACAGGCTGTACTACTCGCGTAAACTACAGACAGTACATAATTCTACAATTTAACATATAATTTACGACAACTTGTGATTGCATACGTTGCGTTTTAAACTGTTTTTTTTGTTTTTACAATCCAAATATGTAAGACTCGCGTAAACTATAGGAAATGCTTTTTTAACATGTTTCATACACACACAAACACATCTCGTCTAGAAGTTTTATGGCGGAAGTATATCGCTTTCCATTAAATTACCGTGCTTTTCTGTTCTGTACAAAACATCATAGGACTGCTACATATGATTTTAATATTAATAAAAACACCATTTACGTGTTTTATATAGTAATTTAAGTAGCGATAATAGATTACTGGAGTTCATAAGATCTTAGTGTCGCGCTTCCTATTAAGATATAAATGATAAATACTATAATATCTCCTTTACACTAAGATGACACTAAGATAATAATAGGAGTAATCGTGAACATAATTATATTAAATCTATTTAAGTCCATGTAGTTGCTTGGAAGAAATCGCATGCTAGCAAATAAGGCCGCCTACTCTCACTTGTAATCTATAAGTTTATATTTTAAATTAAAGAATGCAATTTGCTTCCGTTAAATTTTGGTAGACCGTTGTCTGTTAACAATGATTATCTATTTTTTAATTATACAGGAGGGCAGTCAAGGGGTTTATTTGATGGACAGCCAGATAGTGTCTAAACGATATGCGCCTCCTATTTTGGATATGTGATATTTGATTTCCACAGACTGAACCGGAACGCGGTTCTTCGTGACCCCGAGGTAACTTCGATATTCCTAGTACCCAAATAATTCGAGAATATATTTTGTAATTGGGATAATACAGTCTGTTTCCAGTTCTCATAGCATTTTAGTGTAGAGTTGAGTTTTTTACGTGTCACATAGCATTGTATTAGGCGCAAGAGGTCCTGGGTTTGAATCATGATGCACAGAAGTCTGATCAATACTTGTAAAAGAACCTAATAGTGAAACAGTCACAGAAATATGCTCGCGAGATTTCACTATTACACAAGTCAAACACGCGCAGTACTCACCTTCGACAGGAAAGATAATCTTCTGCTCAGTTCTGCCATAGTAGTCGTCGAACTCCGGCGGCTTATCAGACCCCTGGCTCAACGTCTGCCCTTGAGCTACCGGCATCGGCAGACTATTCACTGGCACAGCTACAGCCGGCTTCTTGCTCAGCCGCAACTTCTTCAATATCTGCTGCTTAATAAATTGGATCCTCGCCTCCGTCAATTCTGTGACACTAAGATCCCCGTTAACACAGTTCCCGCACGCTCCCATCTCCCCCCACGTCATACTGAAGCTGACTAGAACAAAGAACACGATCACACGACTCATCCTGGTAGATTCCTTCGTCTCAGGCAGTTGAAGTATGCAAGGAGATAAAGACACATGCGTGCGGACTAGATGGTTGGCGCTGCGCGACTGTGGCCGCGCGGCCCACCCCGTCGGTTATATGGACGGATGTTCCAAAGCCGAAGGGGTGTTCCGTCGGTTTCTTGAGGTCACTGATAGCTCTACTGATGGACAATGGACTTGAGATACGAACCAATAAATTATGTATATTTGTTTTTGCGTTTTGTGTTTTGTTTTATTGACCTGAGCGGTTTATTGCGAGGATTCAAATGAGGGTTTGGGGACTGTGTTAACTTATGGTTGGCAGTTTACAATACCACAATTGTGGTCAAGGGTTACAATACCATATTTGAGTATTAACGAGTAAATTTAATTCTATCTATGAGCCTCTGTGCCCAGATGGACCGAAAGTTTAGTTCCGGGATTCGATAGTCAATGATTTTATAATGGCGCCTATGTTTGATGTAAGTTTTTGTGAGTAAGATGATGTAATTATGATGACGTTTAAATCAGGTCGTGTTTGAACATGAGGTCCAAAATTCAAATGATCAGGTGTCTGTACTTTGCCCAGCAAAACACATATTAGGTATTTTCAGTAATTAAGTAACAAAACACCTTCAACGGTTTAAAACGTGAAGTATATTAAGTAACTTATTTTTATTAGCAGTCCCCTGTGACCTTGACTGGTGCAAAGCATCGGAAACCTCAGCCAGTAGTAACAATAAATAAATAGCGTAATAATAATAAATAAGTAACTACCCACTTAATAAGTCTTTTTCTTTCCTCCTGTATTTCAGGTTGTCTGGAAGAGGTCGCTGTTAAGCGATAAGGGCGCTTTTTGTGTTTTTTCCTTAGTATGGGTTATAAATAATTAAGGTATAAAAAAGTATTTCCGTATCAAACAGTTAAAAGTATTTTTTTAATTTATACGTTTCCCCGAGATACATAGGCAGTCAACTAGTCAAGTTGACGTAATTTCAATCGATTTTGCATCAGTTAAGCGTCACCTAGTGACGCCTTGTTACGTGAATTCTCTTACGATTTTATTGAATCAGATGACTGTTTACCAACTCCAAATAAATTTATTTTACTAAGATTCAAGTACACAGCGACATTGATAACTGGAAAAATTACTAGAGTGAAAGCAGATCAAAGATTCAAATCAAATCAAATGATTCCACACAGAAAAATAAAATAACATAAGTAATAAAATAGATGTAGAGTGACACCACTCAGCTTTTTTTGTATTTGGAAGTAGGCACAACGCTGATTTTCAGTGATGCCCAACGCTTGACATTTGTAGTAGAACAGTACATATTTAAACGGACACAATACAAAATGTTTACATACAAAATTAACAAAGACATAAAATAAAAAGAAAAAATGTTAAAAATAAATCAACAAAATATTTTTTTTATACGCGACTAAAGCGCCCTCTGCAATTCTCTTGCTAGAATTTTATAATTTAAAAGTATTTAGTGCTTAATCAATATAATGCACGTTTACGGTTTAAAACGCGAAATGTATTCGTTAACTTATTAAAAATTTAGGTTTGGATGTTAGCTGCAAGTGCAGTTTGCAAGTTACCTGAAACATTACGCGTTTTAAACCGTTATAGACCATTTTACTAAACTTAAGCGAAATTGTTTATTAAATTAAATTTAAGTTATGCAGAATTAAATAATGAAATAACAACAGTTTACTTGGATAATCTTGGCGGATCTCATAACATGAGGTCGGAGGTCAGGAATAATGCTCCAATTCCTGGCTGTTGCCACCAAATTTCGTCGTTCATTCACCCCCCCGATAAAAGTTCAAATGCTGTTGCGAGGTAAATCGTAAGAAAGTTATCACATCGTGTGTCACGTGGCTGGGATGGAGAGAAATGAGAATATGACCGACACGTTGGTCCAACGTGGGTTTGCACCAGGTTTTAATTCCCTTCGGGTCACGAACCACCATAGATGAACATATATGGATATAGATGGCCGTGAAGTTTAATTGCGTTTCGGTTGCAGCCTGTGGGTTTCCAAATATCCAAAGCCTAAATAGGGCGACGGCGCATCTCATCGCATTGTCTAAATAATCTAAGCTGTGAAAACTTTTTTTTCATGCACATGACGTTATATCAATTTAAATAAATCACTTCAACGGTTTAAAACGCGAAATTAATAAGTTAAACTTATTTGAAAATGGCTTGAACTACGGTCAAAGATTGAGATTGAAAAATTGTACTTGCGGGCTTGAACCGGCAGTCACAGCGTTCCGTGTCGCTGCTCTAACCAATTTCTTCATTACATTACTACATTCAACTCTCGCGCAAACTATTTTTATTTAACACGGAGCTAGCATCAGAGACTTCAGCCGCGTTATTTTGGGCACCCAAATTTGTGCTTTGCAAAACCTATTCTTCATCTTTATAAATCTAAGTTGTTGCCCACGACATCGGTCGCGTCCCGTCGTTCTTGAAAGTGTAATCTTAAAAGATAGACATAGTGCGTTGCGGACGTTTTTTCTAGATCATTTAAAGACAAATCATTCTCTCATACATATTTTTGGGTGTCTTGAACCATTTCGCATCAGAAACACAGAAAAATGAATTTCCCCCCCCCCTTTTTTTTCACGTCTCGCGCTGTTTCTTCGCTCCTATTAGTCACACCTCGATAGCCTATAGCCTTCCTCCTTCCAGTTTGTTTGTTTAAACGCGCTAATCTCAAGAACTGGTTCGAAATGAAAAATTATTGTGTTGGTTAGAGGAAGAAAAAGGAATTATCGAGGAAGGTTGAGGCTATAAAACATAGTGCTGTGACTAATACGAGCAAAAAAACGGGGGAAAATTATTCATCTCTGTGGGTTATCGTTGCGTACACTGCAAAAACGTTTCAAGATACCCAAAAAATATGTACGAGAGAATGATTTCTCTTTGATGGTCTAAAACAATGTCCGCGACACTATATGTCTATCTTTAAAGATTAACTTGTAAAACCGACGAGCGACCAAAGTCGTAGGTTACACCTTAGATTTATAAGTGTAGGAGAGGTATTCAACAAAATATCGATGCCCAAAATAACGATTCTTGCGAACGAAGTCGCCGGCACAGCTAGTAAAATATAAAGGGCTATGTCGAGTTACGTCTGTATTAAATATTTGGTAATGACACCGAAGCGTGATCAATCTTGACGGCTTTACCATTTTTGACTTTCTTTATAATCCAGATTTCGGTACTGAGCCAACAAGTTTCGGAAGTTAAAATAATTTGCAAAAAAGTTTAATCAATATCTATCGCGTTTTAAACCGTTAATGTTTTATTTAAAAGTTCCGGAAAAATTATTAATTTATTACAAACATATTTTACCAGGTGCGAATCGAACCCAAAACCCGTTCAATTATTAGCCATACATTGCTATCATTAGACTATTGATAGACTAAAAGTGAAATCCCGTTTCCCCCTCGTGGGGCATGGGGCATGGGGCAGGGCGGACACATTTTTGTGTTCGTTTCACTGATTCGTTCTTTAACAGACGAGTAATTGATCAGACTTCTGTGCCCTGCCCGACTGGAACAATTTTTGTTGACCTGGGATTCGAACTCTGGACCTCTCCCGATTAACGCAATGCTAGGCAATACGTTTAACCATTTAGCCATAGAGGTCAAACTATTGATAGACTAAGATTAAGCCGATATATATAGCCTACAACATATATTTAGTTTAAAATAACTATTGCCAATTAGACATTTTTATCTTTATAATTAAATTAATCCTTAGACAAAGTCGCGGGTGAAGGCTAGTAAAACAAACTTATTAGTTACATAATGTAAATATTTTACGCACTAATAACATTGCACAACAATAGTGACGTAGAGTTACGCGTAACGTTAAAATCTAGCCAAATATCTACGATACGTACAGAGATAAGATTGTTTTATTTATAAAATATTTACTTCCGTTGCTCTTTATTTGAACGGATTTATCTTTTTATCACTTACCGTTTGTTCAGTATAATTGATCTTATAATGTAATACGGTCTGCTCCGCTTATTTTTTTTAATAGACGACGACGAAGGCTAAGAAGCACAGGGTTTACTTGTCTATCCTAAAAAAGGCAAATAACATCAAAACAAGGCGCTTTTGTCTTATATTTGAATAAGCCACCGTAATGAATCACATTATTGTTATTACTATATATATTAAGATAATTATAACTTTGAAAAATGACACAACGACGAGTTTCTTGCCACTTCTTGTTTGTTCTACGCCCTTATTCTGAAAACTGGTTTAAAATGTGAATAATTATTTTTAATCGTTTTTAATTAATACTTTTGTTTTCTTGTTGTATTTAAGTAATATGGTATTGATTTACTTACCTTTGATAATAAATATTTTTGTTTTAATTTGTTTTGTGGGTATTATTTCGCACTTGACAGAAAATATGTACTGTGCTATATAATCGATAGAAAAATAAATTGCATTACTATGTATAAGCAAAAGTTGTGTGCGTTTTAAAACTTAAATCATCACACGCAAACAACCTTTTGTGATATTTGAATCATACAATATTCGTCTTACTTTTTAACATTAGACGTACGTCTTCTGCTCCCCGGTGAAACTGTGTATTTAGTCGCCCAGCATTCGGACCTAGGACTGCACAACAAAGTGTTATTAGGATATGCTTCAAACTACTGAAACGCATGATGTCTTCCATCATATGAGTAACTAGCCTTATGAAGTCAAGACCACAAATTATTAACATAAAAACGGTTGTAAAAAAATTAAAAGTGAAATATCATTTATTCATGTGGTCTTTTTACGTTTGCAAAACTAAAGAATCTACCTTTACATTTACTATTAGTTCTCAAATCAAGGGCGCAGAACGAACGAGAAGAACTGGCAATAAACTCGCCGTAACTCCTTTTATCGCCAAGTTTCATTTTTCATTCTTTATATATACTTTTAGTGCACTACATATTTTTTCTTGTTGGAGCGGGTTCCTCCACACTCAAACATGTTTATTGACAGTGGCCCGATATTCGTATGCTTTGCAGCAGCCGTGGTCACGGGGAGACTAAAGGTGGAGTGGAGGTGGACACCATCTGACGTCAAAGTAAAAATCCGCCGTCTGTTCGGTCAAAAGTTTATATGTGTGCGGGCACTGTAGTTTACCCGCCCAGTTTCGTCAAATACCAAATAATATTTATCGCGTTTTAAATTGTTAAAGTGCTTTTGTCTTGTAAAATAAAAAGTTAATATGTATTTTTTGCAGACCGTACTTCTAAATAAACAATATTATCTTACGGCGCAGTTGTCGTAGACATAATTGCGATGTCCTTAGGACTGTCTAACCATGTTAGCAGTTCCGTGGAGACCTTGGCTGAAGGCGGAGCCTCCGAGGAATTATCTTGAGAAGGCGAGAATGTTTTAGCTCCGCCCTCTCGCCGATAGTGTCTGAATATGGCGGTAAATGTATCAACATTTGTACTTAGCTCTACTATTTGAAAAAAAAATTTTTTTCTTTTTCTTTACTTGTGATGTAAATATGCCATAGAAAAAAATAATTTCTGTAAATTTTAATTGAAATCGCTTATAATATTGAAAAACTTTTAAACTCGGAAAGGATTTGAACCGGTATCTACAGCGTTCCGTGCTGTTGCTCTAACCAATGGACCTACCGTGTCCTACACGTCATCGTCGAGATTTTTAAACCTATCCTATCTACCTCTCGCGAAATTTTCTGAGGCATTAATAAGATGAGAGATAAATTTTCCCTACACTTAGCGCAGCGCTTTTAGAATAAAATTCGGTAAAATAACTTTTAAGTTAAACGGTTTTATTTTTTGTGCAAGGAAAACTTAAAAAAATGAATTTTGACATAACCATCGTGTTTTACTAGTGTAGCCCTTTCATTTGATACCCATATTAAGAGGGTAAAGAAAAAATATCTAATCCGCCATTTTGTATGGGCGGCCATCTTGCATTTATAATGTTATTGATTTTATTATATTGTATTGTCATCTAAATTAAATGTGTGTACCAAATTTCAGATCAATCTGACAACGGGAAGGTGCTTAAAAATCAATTTCTAATTTTGACCCAAATAAATAAATTCAGTACGGGTCGAGCTAAATAAAACCGTTTAAAAATAGCAGTATTATCTTATCTATATTATTATTTAGATAGCAATCTAAAAAGAGCTGAATATTGAGTAGAGCACCTGTGGACAGCGGTTCAAATGCCGTTCATGAATATTTTCAATTTGAAATAGGCTTTGAATTGTAGAAAATACTACAATTTACAAAAATATTTATTTTTATGTTTCGTCCTTTTAGATATCAAATCATGTCTATTAAAAAACGACACCTTACATCAGCTTAAAAGATGTAATAAAAAAAATACATCATATTATATTTTACTATTGTAGAACTAAGCCTTCTTTTGTTTAATTAGTATAATAGACATTAATTAAAGATTTAAACAAAAAAAAAACAATGAAAAGTCCAACGCGTGCGATGTTTTGAGTTATTAGATAGCTATTAATGTCTTAAGAAGTGTAGTTTATGCAAGTTGCGCATATTTACATTTTGACGGTTTGAAACGTGAAATACTATATTAAACTAGCTTGTTTTTAATTGCCACGTTAACTATATATTCCGCGACTTTTATCGTTTAAAGTACAATAGAATATGCACAACACGCTATTGTGCTTTTTTATTTCACAATAAATAATAATGTAATACACACTTTTATTCAGACAAGTTCATTGTGTTGGTATGTGTCGTATTGTCTGTATTTTAACAGTGCACATTTAATTAACACACTATTAACGGATTAAAACGCTAAATGGACTAGTTAACTTTTCTACAACTTATTTTAGTTACGAGCTGACGTTTATGCTTTTCTTTGCAGCTGCGGTGGTAGGAAAGAAGATGTAAGGTGGCTGGGACCTTACAGAACTGAGTCACGGTGTCCTCTTGTGTAACTTTGTACCGTTCTTTCGAGTCTAGTGTTCTCTAGGATCTATCTAGGATAGGTGTTTTAAATGTTTAATGTAATCTCTGTAATCGGGCAGCACTCGGTAGCCCAATTGGTTAGCCGTTAGAGCAATAGCATGGAACGCTCACGATGCCGGTTCTCCTGCCCGAGTCGAAAATAATTACAATTTATTTTAGATTTTTAATCTATAACCTCTCCTACTATGTCAACTCATATATTTCGCGTTTTCAACCGTTAAACCCGTTTTATTTGAAAGTAATAATGTTTCTAAAATTAAGTTAGTATGGTTAAAATATTAAGTAAAAAAGCGGCAGACGTTTACATAAGGCATGACCTATAAAAATAAACATACAGTTTTTTGTGACATTATAAATCAATATTAATCAACAATAATAGTAAAGATTTGTTTATTTAAGATTAGTATCATGCGTGTAGCTAATGGAACTGTTTCGTAGTATATATTTGTTGTTTACGATACCTCATTGGTAGCTATAATATTTAATTTAGTCAACAGTAAATTGTTAAATCGTGTAAGGCTTTCACGGCCATCGTTCAGGATATCGTTTTTCGGGCAGTTCAGGCGACGTGAGCGAAAAGTGGTTCTCGACGTTTCGCCATCACGAGCGGACGGCATCATCAGGAGATGTTAACTCCTCGATTGCTCGAAGACAATAACAAACGAATTTTTCAGTTTACAACGATAACATTAAATACTGTCTATAGTTTACGCGTATAATACACATTTAAATAAAACACTTAAACGGTTTAAAACGCGATATATATACGCGATATAGTTAAACTTATTTGTAAACGATTTCTAACTTCGGCCCGACGTTTGGGTGCTTTGCAGGTCACGGCGAGACTTCGTGGTCGAGCCGAAGTTAAAATTCATTTTCAAATAAGTTGTACTAATATATCGCGTTTTAAACCGTTAAAGTGTTTTATTTAAAGAATAACATTAGTTGTAGATTTGGTGTTATAATATATAACAATATGTCCATTTAGCTATATGGCTAAATAACCTGCTCTTGTAAGGATTGGGTTATTCAGTAAAATCAATTAAACGTCATTTATAAAAATGCTTCAATGACAGAAGATGCCAGAGGAGCATAGGATTCACACGTTGGAAAGTAAAATACCTAAGTCTCATTACTTAACAAGATGCACTGTCGACTTTTGGCTTTGGACATTCGGACGTTGTAAAAAGCGGTGCAGTACAGTACAGTTTATTGGAAAAGTTGTATGTAATTTAAAAATCTAAAATAAATTGAAAAAATTTTCGACTCGAACCGGCATCGTCAGCGTTCCGTGCTGTTGCTCTACCAATTGAGCTACCGAGTCCTACGCCTCATCGTCGAATTTTTCCAACTTATCTATACATGCACCTCTCGCGCAATGTAATTTCAACCTTAACATTTGCGCATTAAGGTTTTCAAAAGTAATAAAGTTTTCAAAAGTTGTGTATTCGATACCAGATTGTGGTGGTATACTGGTATCTACCCTACACTGATACAACTCGTGCACAGATAAGCGCCATCAAAACACGAAATTCTGTTAAGTTGGGCTGACGAAAACAATTTTATCGTTCAGTCAAGTTACTCACGACCCGATAAAAAATCTGTTATAAAACCAATTAAATAATTAACACAGTGTTATCTGTCAGGCGCTGTCGTGGTTCCTGGGTCATGACATCTGAGAAAACATCTTCAAAAGTTTGCTGCGCACGAAAAATTTTCCGTATTTACGTTTTATTTGATAGAGGAGGTGGGACCAGCTTGGGTTCTTTTGATGGAAGGGAGAAACATCCTAACAAGATGCGTTGTCTATGGTGACTGTGGATGTTTGAAATGCCACAGACGGAAATCGAACCGCGATTAAACTCTACGGTTTTTCATCTGTGGACGGTGGCTCGTTACAACGAATTTACGACATTCCTACCATACATTTAAGATCCAGATTTCTAGACTAAGACGTTTTAGAAAAATTAGAGACGTGTTGGATTTGGTGGCCTGGTCAACAGTTCGTGGGTTCGAACCCCACCGGTTTCAACAATTTTCGATTTTTTTTTTGAAACCAAGAAATTAACTGGTTAAATACTGTCTTTAGTTTACGCGAGTAGTACATATTTAACTAAAACACTTTAACGGTTTAAAACGCGATATATATTAGTTTATTTTATTTGAAAATGATTTTCTTATAACAGATGGCGATAGCGTAGCAGTCTTTACTTTGACATCCGAGACACCTTCCTTCTTTAGCCTAACCGTGACCACGGCTGCCGCAAAGCATGAGAAATGTCGGGCCGTAGTTAAAAATATATTGTTTTAAATATGTCTAAGTAATATATATGGCGTTTGAAACCGTTATAGTATCTTATTTAAAGTAAATGATTGGTAGGAATTCTAAAAACATTGAATGGCGCTGTCAAAAATACAACAAGTTTATTTTTGCAACAAAACACTCAATGTTCATTTTTAAACAATTGTTAAATATGCACAAATACAAAATGCTATTTTTTTCCTAGACTCGCTAAATAATTATAATTGTGCCTCTTTCACTGGTTCAACATAGTCTAATAACTATATTTTATTTAATCATTTAATTTGTTGGATTTGGATTTTATTGTGTCAGGTTAATCTGAATATAACATCCATTGTATATCTATAATGTTATTGTTCTGCTAACTCAAATGCATCACTAACTTGGTAAAAATTCCGGAGGTTTATACCTAGAAAAACTAAGAAAAAATATAAGCTACATTCAGCGTAAAAAACCGCCATCACATCTGACCGCTAGTGAAGAAAATTTAGCTGAGGAGCAGATATAGAGCCACATAAAAGCTTAACAAGTTATTTTGGCTAAAATAGACCTGTGAGCGTATACTAAAATCCCTCCGCCTATGAAAACGCCTCATTAAATGGTGACGGAACTAGCTTTTAAATTTGTTATTAACATTTAAAGTAGAAATAAATAAACAATTACCTGTTTATATGTGTAATTAACTTACTATTTTTATCGAAAAGTTCGTCGCTCGAAGAAAGTCAACTAAAGTCGAACTATTTTAGAAAAACAAGTGAACAAAGTGGTATTAAACCTAATTAAAATCTTATCTAGGACCTTTGTGCACAAACAAAAGTCCTACATAATTAATTACTTGACCCTACGCAGTTTGTATCACAATCTATACTAATATAAGCAAAAGAGTTTGTTTGTTTGAACGCGCTAATCTCAGGAACAACTGGTTCTAATTGAAAATATTGTTCTCAGAGCCTTTATCGAGGAAGGCTAGGCTTTAAAACATCGCACTGCAACTAATAAGAGCGAAGACACAGCGGGAAATGTGAAAAAAATTGCCCGTCATCCTCTAACATAGAAATCATGTGGCTTCAAATTATATAAAATACTTAATGACTGTTAGTTACTAGGCGTAATATTTCGTCATTTCGCGCCAAAAATAATGACTACGTCACATTCGCAAATCGATCTGACTTTGACGTAAATCTTTCTTATACGGAGAAGTTAGAAGCATAAAATCAATAATTTCAATTCAAAAGTCCCATGTTTCTTGATTTTTGAGTAAACAAAGCAAGGCTACTTATATAATTCATATAAGGGTACATCGTGATTATCAAATTTGCAATCTACCGTTATAGTATTGTACACATCACATCTGATTTACAGTAAAGGAAGGTCTCGACGAACTGCAAAAAATTAACAATCGATTTTAAATTGAAAAAATACGACACGGGCAGGACTCGAAGCGGCATTCACAGCGATGCTGTTGCTCTAACCATTTGTTACCTAACTACCGTGTCGTAATATAAATTTCCAACTTATGAAATGATATTACAGTTGTCAACAATTGGTATTTTTTTTATGACTGAGTACAACTGACTAGCATTTCGAACGTTTGATGGATGTTGAAATACCCCAGCCATATGACATCTAAAGATGCGCGTTCGACCTATTGCAATGGACATTCACAAATCTACGGACTAGAAACCGAAACGCGATTACACATTTAGGCTTTTTTAGTCAGACGACACTTTTAAATAAAACACTTTTAACTAAGGTTAACTAATATACCGCGTTTTAAACCGTTAAAGTGTTTTATTTAAATGTGTACCTACTACTCGCGTAAACTATAGACAGACGAAACTTCTATATCTACCAATAATATTAAAAGTATATTAAAGGTGGCTTCAATACTAACATTGTTATTTTATTGATTTTAATGTATTTTAATACTTACAGATTGCATTAAGAAAAATGGTTAAAAATATATTTATATAAAGGACTGAGGTTTCAGCCGTGCGGTGTCCACTGCTGGACATAGGCCTCCCCCATACACGTCCAGTACGACTTCGAGTAGCTAGTTGAATCCAGCGTTTCCCCGCTACCTTGACCAGGTCGTCCAGATTTTCGACGTCCGGTAGTAATCTCCACTACAGAACAGAACCTTTTTGCTCCAACGGTCGTCAGTTCTACGAGCGATGTGCCCAACCCACTGCCACTGCAGCTTGCTAATTCGATGGGCTATGTCAGTGACTTTAGTTCTTCTACGGATCTCCTCATTCCTGATTCGATCACGTAGGGTAACCCTTTCCATCGCACCCTGAGCGACGCGTAGTCTGTGCACAATGCTCTCGGTAGGAGACCGACCATGTTGGCCACCAAACGAGTATTCTCCCGAAATTCGGCTTTTGGGTTCACTTGATAGAAACTAAAATACTCCAGCGGTATAACATCTCAACAAGATGCGCTGTCGACCTTTTGTGGCTTTGGATTTTTGCAAATGTATTTGCTGAACCAGTTACGCCATTAGCCTTCATGGATTTTTCTTTTGATGTCGGTGGTTCGTGGCCTGAACGGGATTTTTGATTTTCCAACTACGCATTTAATAGCGAGAGACAAAGTTCAAAATGTTTTGGAAAAATTATAAATATATTTGAAAACCCGGTGGGGGTCGAATCCAGATCCTGCTGATTATTAGCCATTCATTGCTGAGATTAGGCCAATGAACCCGACAGTCAATATCGGGCGTATCTCCAATAAAAAAGAATATTATAGATGTTTTTACGACGGGCTGAAGTTAAAAATCATTTTCAAATAAGCTTAACTAATATATCGCGTTTTAAACCGTTAAATTGTTTTATTTAAATGTGTACTACTCGCGTAAACTATAGACAGTATTTGACTTGAATTATTTTTAAGTATTTAAGAATTATATCCTTATTACACAAAAAATAAATAATTTCATTCGAATAGGATTTGGTATTTTTCATTGTAATATAACAAAAACACATTACCTTTCTATAATTATTTTTTTAGTAACCAAAAAACGCCTGAAATAAATATTTAGCAAATCTGTGACTATGTTGAACAAGTTCTTGAAAACTAAAGGTGTAAGTTGTCCTGTATATGATAGCTGCCTTTTTAGAGTTACGCAATATTTCCGTCCGTTTGTGTATTTGAAGAATCGAGATGGCTAGATGAAATTTTCACAAATGCGGAGGCCGTTTGCTGTTAGAACAACAAATATTAAAAGCATAATAAATTAAATATTAATAGATAGACTCCACATACAAATAACTTGACTTTGACTTGACCGCCTTTGGAGCTGTATACTTGTATAAGTTTAACGCTATGCTATGCAACACGTATAGTAATCAGTCGCCTGATACGCATTTATAGCAAATATTTGTGAAACGGAAACTGCCAACACGACGGGAGGGACAAAGTTTTGAATATCCAATGCCAACATACTTTCATCCTTACCAATATAAAAAAATATAAATGCGAAAGTAACTCTGTCTGTCTGTTACTCTTTCACGCTAAAACTACTGAACGAATTTGAATGAAATTTGGTACACAGATGGTCTTGACCCTGAGAAAGAACATAGGCTTTTTATTGCGAAAAGGGGGTAAGGGGAGTAAGGGGTTAAAAGTTTAACTAATATATAGCGTTTTAAACCGTTAAAGTGTTTTATTTAAATGTATAATACTCTTTTTAAAATTTTTACTCTGCGAAAAAATATTTAACACCACTCAAAAGTTAATGTTAAAAGTAATTGATTTATTAAAAAAGTAAGGATATTAATTTATTTATTTTTATAGATCATCAAGAGTTCATAATATAGTATTTTTCCGTACTTCTTGTATTACTCTAACCGTATTTATTTAGTAGTAGTAAATATAGTACAGTGATATGTTTTTCTTATGATAGAGGAGAACAGACAAGGACTATATAACGTCTAAACCATTTACGCTGTCGACATATTTCGTCTTGTTCACAGACTAAAACCAAATGCGATTTAACTTCACGGCTTTTCCATCTGTGAACGATGGTTGGTAACCCGGGCAGAATTCCGATATTCCGACCACTAATTTTTTAACATGTTTCAAAAAAATTACAAAGTGATAAACACATGTTGGACGTAGTAGGGATCGAATCCACGACCCGTTACGAACGAGCCCAACAACGACCACGTCAGTGAATTCTATGTAAATGTAAATTCTAATTAATAATTAATCGTGATTACTAAAAGACTAACCTTGCCTTTCTAGAAGGTTCTCGGGAAAACCATAGTTTTATTGCTAAAACGTATAATGATAAAACAGATAATCACGTAATGATCTTTATTCAACTATGATATTGACCTATAAAGGGAATTATCTTTATGCTTTCCATAAATAATAGACCAAAGCCATTTCTATCATACGGTTCGCGGGTTCGAATTCTAGAAAAAAATATTAATAAATTAAAAAGTAATTCTATATTAACTTTGTTTGACCGCACGAATCTCCAGAACTACTTCTTCAATATTAAATTATTTTTTGTGTTGGTAAGATCATTTATTAAGGAAAGCTTTAAGCTACAAAAAATCGCACTGAGTCTAATCGGAGCGAAAAAATAGGGAGAACAGTGGAAAATTATCTTCGTAACCGTAGTTGCTGCGCTGCGAAAACGTTCAAGAAACCAAATGTATCTATGAAAGAATGATTGCTCTTTTTATGATAGAAATATCTTTAAATACTGTCTATAGTTTACGCGAGTAGTACACATTTAAAAAAAACACTTTAACGGTTTAAAACGCGATATATTAGTTAAACTTATTTCGAAATTATATTTAATTATTGTTTGTCTCCCCGTGACCACGGCTGCTGAAAAGCATCCGAAACGTCGGGCCCAAGTTAAAAAGAAATGTCTTTGTCAGTATGTGTTTATCTATTAACTTGCTAGAACGACGGGACGCGGCCAACGTCGTGGGTCGAGCTAGTATATTATAGAAACAAATGAATAATTGATTGATTATAAAACAAGCCTACATCTTAATGAAAATGTAATTGGGTGAAGGGTACTTGCAAATCCATTTTTGACAAACGTACTCATTGCTAATGACTTGCAAAAAATCAACACGACACACACGAATACTAATTCGAAGCTAGGCTGGCATTTTGGAATTAAATCACGTTTCATCTACGTGGGGTATTGGACATCTGTCCCATTGATCAGTTTTATAGATTCTAAACCCTGTCCGACATATATTATATGGTTACTAGTTATACCCGCGACTTTGTCGCGTAGAATAGTTTTTTTTGACATCAAAATTTGTTTTTGCAAACCTCCTCATCTTTATAGATTAGCTATTGCCCTCGACGGCATCCGCGTTCCGTAGATAAAGATAGTCATATACTGTGCGGACATTTCTGTTTGATCATTTAAGGAGTAATCATTCTTTTATAGATACTTTTGGTTTTTTAAACCGTTTTTGCAGCACACGCGATGGAACGTTTCAAAGATAATTTTTCCCGTCTTTTTTTCACATTTCCTACGATTTCTTCGCTCCTATTAGTTGCAACGTAATATTATACAGCCTGAAACCTTCCTTGATGAGACGTTTATTATCACAAATATTTCAATTCGAACTAGTATTTTCTAAGATAAACGCGTTCAAACAAACAAACTGTTCTATATTAGTAAGTATAAATATAGACTAGTATACAAGTTGAACATTTCGCGTTTCAAACCGTTGAAAGTGTTGTATTTAAATGCGTACTATTCTCGTTAACTACAGACACTATTTGGCATTTTTATTTTGTGTTTTTTATAATATGTATATCAAATGATTTGATTTGTAGGTTCGGTTAGGTTAGGTTAGACAAGCAATGAGTTTAGTAGATACAAGGAACACCCTACATACACGACATAGCCCATCGAATTGGCAAGCTGAAGTGGCAGTGGGCTGGATACATCGCTCGTAGAACTGACGGCCGTTGGGGCAAAAAGGCTCTGGAGTGGAGACCACTTACCGGACGTCGAAAACCTGGACGACCTCCTACCAGGTACACCGACGACCTGGTCAAGGTAGCAGGGAAACGCTGGATTCAACTAGCGAACGACCGGTCGTACTGGAAGTCTACGGGGGAGGCCTATGTCCAGCAGTGGACACCGAACGGCTGAATTGAAATCGAATAGAAAAGGAACACCCCTTACACGATAATTTCAACTTGAGACGTGTAAAACCACGTTTACCAGTAATATAAGTCAGTTGTATGTTGCCTAATTAAACATATACTGGTTTAAACATGCCAAAGAATGTCTACAGTCACATGAGTATTAATATATTTAAAACCAGTTTCTGTTGCCGGGCAGATCTTGTTTGATTTCACCACTCATTGTTGGTAGTAACTGCATACGTGCCGTTATAATACGTTAAGGTTTGAGAAGGCAAAGAAATTTCATAGTTAAATACTGTCTATAGTTTACGCGAATAGTACACATTTCAATAAAACACTTTAACGGTTTAAAACGCGATATATTAATGAAACTTATTTGAAGATGATTTTTAACATCGGGCCGACGTTTCGGATACTTGCAAGCTGCAGTCTCCCCGTGACCACGAAACGTCGCGCCGAAGTTAAAAATCATTTTCAAATAAGTTTAAGTAAGTATCGCGTTTAAAACCGTCAAATTGTTTTATTTAAATTTCATAGTTTACAATTAACAACAACAACAAGTTAAAAATCGATTCAGAGATTCCGAACCTAGGACTTCTCCCGCTTAACGCACTGCTAAGTAACACGTTTAACCATTTAGGTATAGAGGTCAAAAACTATCGGGCGGGATTTGAACCGGTGTTCACAGCGGTCCATGCTTCTTTCTAACTGATCGTTTAATATTTGTCGCGGATTATATTTTTAATGTGAAAGTGAGTTCAAAATAAATATAGTAAACTTGTTTTTTATAAACAATATTACAACTTAGTAGCAGTGCTTTCTATCTAGATAAATATTAACTAAGCTAAACATGTATCTACATGATAGAATTGGCCTTTTATACGTTCTCGAAATCTTTTTATACATAATCAAAGGAGAAACAGATGAATTGGCTTTTTTCTAAAATAAAAAATTATAAAATTCTTATTAACAAACATGTTAGACCTAGTGGGAATCGAACTCTTTTTGAACATTTGCCTTCTAATAGACATGCTGATTAATTTTAAATCATCAATAATGAACGATGATTTTCTCTTTTTTTGCTGACCGTACGTTATTTCGTCGCTTTCTACATGAAAGAAATTAATTTTACGACGACGGCATTTGAACAATTTCTCATGTCATACGAAAGAGTGGCGCCAGGCGAGTACAAAAAAATTGATTTCTTTAAGATCGGTCAGCAACTGGCAGGAGAAAGTGGTAACTTACGCAAGTACAAGAGGTTCCGCTAGTGCAAGCGATGTATCGATAAACTCGTTTTAATATTGCATTTATCGTATACGTAAACAAAAAAATGAATAAGGAGAGAAAGAGAAAAAACTAAGAAGAATAAAGGGACGCAAAGTCGTGTGTTCGATGTAAGTAGATGTAAAGGATTTACTTATTTTGTAATTGATGAAATTAATAAAAAACAGTTAAAAAAGCAACAACCAATGTTGTTCGCAATAGCAAACAACCAAAGTTTTCATAAAAGTATTTGTAATCTAAAATCAATTCCTGCAATGCTTGTGGCATAGCAACATTGAAATACATATTTTATAACAGTTAGATACCTTTAGAGTGTGTACTATATCAATAGGGAACCAGTCAGGTCATCATCGACAGCATTTAATAGTTCGAAGCTCGACAAACGCCTCATAGAAGATTAAAATCTTCAAAATGTTTTCGTTCACGAAGAGCCCATATAAGATTTACACAAATATAATGTTTTATTCAAGCAGTTATTACGGTTTAAAACTCAAAACACATTAGTTAACTTATAATTAATTTCTCGACGGATGGACGCTGTCCGTTATGTCAAAGTCAACTGTGCTCCGCTAGCGACATCTGTTCTGTCGTAGTGGGTATTTTTAGAAACCGGCTGGTGCCTTACAGAACTGACTCACAGTTTTCTCTCGTTTACCGTTATGAGAGGAAACTATGACCATATTTCACAAAGTGTTTTATTTAAACTGTACTACTCGCGTTAACTACAAGCAATACTTAAATATAATAATTATTCTACTTTTTAATACAAATTTCTAATTACCTCTCGATCTCACAGACAAAAGTGTGATGCACATACCACCTGACAATCACTTATAAAAAAGTTTTGCATAGAATTTCTGTTGTCGCTCATGTTATATTTATGCATATTCAATCTATACATGTCCAAGATATTCTGACCTTAGGACTTCTACAGCATACACAGGTGCATATACTCACCTATCGAGGTACCCAGATTATCGATACACCGGCACACCACTAGTATATTCCTCTCGTTTCTCGAATACTCGACGTGTGTTCGGGCCAGTTCCCGCCGTTATTTTTAATTTCAACTCTGGACTCTACACTTGTTTTGGTGTCGTGAATGGTTTTAGTGTTTCGTGCGGTTAATTTAATTAAATCGGTGGTGATACTTTGTGAATGTTTAGGAGCTACAGCGGGTATGTAGGTATGTATACTTTTTGATATTGGCTCTTATACTTATTGCGTGATAACCGTTATCTTTGCTGTGAACTCTTAAGCTACGTGGCGTTATGAATGATTGTTCTTTGTTCCCCGTTTAAGGACAAACAATGACTGAGAAGGAAAATTAGATAAATTTATTAGTTTACTGCTATCTGATCAGTTAAACCTTTTGTTTGCAGGATTACTATTACGTTTATACTATTCTAACAATGATTTGTAATAATACATTAATTTCGACCAATTTTGATTACCAAAGGAACGGTTCTTGCGAGTTAAAGATAAACTGTACTGACGCGGACATTTTTTAGATAATTTAAAAATAAATTATTAATTTATACATATTTGGTTTCTTGAACCGTTCTCGTAGCGCATACAACTGAAGCCCTCAAAGTTTTACAATTTTCCCCGTACAAAGTCTTCCTCGATAAATGTTCTATCTAACACAAAAACGAATTTTAGAAACGAACTAGCAGTTCCGGGGATTAGCGCGTTCAAACAAAGAAACACACAAACTCTTCAGCTTTATAATTTTTTTGTATATATAACATATGTATTATATAAAAATCATGTGCAGCTATATTTAGGAAAAAAAAAAAAAAAACTTAAGTATTTTCTAGAAAATACTTAAGTTTATAAATGAAACTTAAGTATTTTCTAGAAACAAACACGACTAGCTAAGCATAAGTTAGTATATTATATTATGTAAATAATATAATAAAAAACTAAAAGGTTTAATAGGTTAAAAGCGGAAAACAATCATAAAATTAAATCATTGTTTATATGTGACTTACTCTACATTTGAATTTAATTGCGCTTAAACAAATATCAGCTGACAGGTCATTGACCCCGCGAACAATGAAATATCTTTATAACGCATATATTTTACCCATTTCTCCGGGGCGTGCGCAGGTTTTTTAAACTAAACTTATAAATTCTAAATTTCAAACTGTGTATCTAAAGTCATGTTTTTTTTAAATCCTCTTTTCTTCAATTTTGTTTACAGACAAGTTAATGCTCTTCCATTTCCAATTAAAATGTAACCCGATTATTCAAACAACACCCCCCCCAGGCAGAAGGAGTGGCAACATTTATAGTGTTATGCGAAAACCTTGTAACACACCTTGAAATAAAACAGCGGTTTAAAATGTATTTGTTAACTTATTTTCATTTTAAAATAGCTACAGAAGAGCATTCGAAGCGTCGGCCCGTAATTAAATAAAATAAAAAAATGTTAACCTAAATGCGAAAATCCGCATTTCAAACCATTAAAAACACACAGAATTTATAATTCACGACAGTCTCTCTATTTGCACTCATATTAAATGTTAAATTAATATTTCTGGTAAGATTTAATATATTTTTTAACAAATAAAGTTTTTTTAATGTCTAGCAATAAATTATTGCATGTGGTAAAAAAAAAATATCTTCGTAGTTCTCGACCGTTTGTCGCAATAGTCATCTCGTTACGTTTAAAGGCGCTTCTAAAATTGTCTTAGCAACAGCTTCTGAACTTGACCGTCACAACTATGATACTGTGATTGTTAAGTATTATCATAAAACTTTTACGAGTGGTCGTCAATTCAAAATATATAAAAAAATGGTAGGTATCTTTCTCGAAGACATATCGGGCTCCAATGGTCTTGTTTAGCTAAAAACGGGTTATGTGCTCGAATCTGAGCAGGTTCAACGCGTACCCAAAATACAAGTCAAAATTCATCTGAAACATGCGGTTTCCTTTTGAAAATATAAATAATAATATATAAAACTGAAGAGTATGTTTGTATGTATGTACGTGCTTATCTCAGGAACTGCTGATTTGTATTGAGCAATTTATTTTTGTATTGGTTATAGCATGTAACGAGCATATATTCTAGTAAATAATAAAACGTTATATAGACGCTCTTGTTTGTCTATAAACATATTTTGAAAACATCCTTTAGCGAAAGGTGAACCTTCAAATAAAAACTGAACCTTTTTTTACACCATTACAATTGGATGTTGAATTAAACCGGTCCCAGATGCTTTTAACAATTACAAAAATGAATGCATACCAAAACAGAAAAACAAACAATTTTAATAGTTCGGTCTTAAAAGGCAGTGTTTTATTGGGATATAGTAAAAACAAAAGGACAATATTCTATTTATCGGCGTATTTACGAACAAACAGCTCATCGTTCTTTTGTGCACTATCCGGTCTTTTTTACGAGCATGAAGTTCAAGTTCTTCATTATGTGCTCTCGACCTATTGTGGGTTTGGACATTCGTAAATACATCACTTTATCATTTATATCTTATTCTTTGTTTACTAATAAAACTTATTACGAACGAGCTGGATCCGTTGAAGATGGTATGATCTAGAAATAATATTTAATGATTTCTCGGATTCGAATCCAGAAGCCTAAATAAAATGCTAAGCGTTATGTTCAACCACTGAGTAGCAGGGCAAAAGGACAAGAGTTTAAATAAAACACATTAACGGTTTAAACGCGATATTCTTGTTAATCTTATTTGAAAATTATTTTAACTACGACCCGACGTTCCGAGGTCGCCCCGTGACCGCGCCTGCTGCAAAGCATCCGAAACGTCGGGCCGAAGTTAAAATAATTTTTTAAACAAGTTTAATTAATATAAATCCCGTTAAAGTGTTTTATTTAAAAGTAGAGTGCCAAACAAGTGTATTATTTGTGCATTTACGTTTTAAAACAGGCCGGAATAGTTAGTGACCATGACACAAAAATGTGATTGCCGTGAAAAAGACTTTATTTGCATACAATTTGAAGTTAAAATCGCATGACGGTGTAACTAGAGCGATTCAGCAATATGTAATATCTTATGTCCATTTCATAACTGCTGTATGCAATAGCTTGATCTTGCGAAGGCAGTAAATGAAGGGATAAAGTGCAGTGGGTCAATTTTATTTTTCACATTAGAATTAACATCCATACTAATATTATAAAGATGCAGAGTTTGTCTGTTTGAACGCGCTAATCTTAGAAACTACTGGTTCGAATTGAATAACTATTTTTGCGTTGGTTAGAGATTTATGAGGAAGGCTAAAAAATTTAAGACTGCGACCAATACAAACGGGCCAAATTATTCATAGTTGTTACGTGCGTGTAAAACGGTTCAAGATACCAAAAGAAACAAAAATGTTATGAAAGAATTATTCATTTCAATGATTAAAAAAATTTGAAAGTAGGTATGTCTATCTTTTAAATTAACTTTAAATAAAACGGACGCGGTCGACGTCATTTGTAACACCTATCTATAAATATATAAGCTGAGTTTGTTTGTTTCTTTGAACGCGCTAATCTCAGGAACTACTCATTCAAATTGAAAATTGTTAAAAGGCTTTCGTCTATAAGATATCACGATGCGACCAATAAGAGCCAAGATACAGTGCAAAATATGTAAGAAACAGAGCAGCGCAGCGTTCGCAACCGGTTTAAGATAATAAATATTATAAATAAATGCTTCTTCTTTAAATGATCTAAGAAATGTCCGCGATAGTATATGTTTATCCCTTAAAATTAACTCGTAAGGACGACGGGACGCGGACGACGTCATGGGTAACAGCTATAGTTTAAAAAAGCGGTTGTTTGCTAAAGTAAATAACTATTCCATGCGGACGAAGTCGCGAGCACAGCCAGTCATTTTTATGAAGCTTAAGAAGTTCTCATTATAGATTGACAATATCTCATACATTTAAATCACTTAAAACGGTTTAAAGTATTTTATTTAAATGTGTACTACTCGCGTAAACAATAGACAGTATTTAATATCTCATACATTTCGATCTTCGTTATCGTTATAACGGCCCTGTCATATTGTATTGTAGACAAGGAATCAATTAGTACCATTCATTTCAATTGGGTTTCAATTCAGTTAATCGACGGTCTCATGGGCGACCCTTTTTCAAATCGAAATATCTTCCTAGTTACGCTACGAACGGGACCATATTCGTGCCAATTCTATATTTAGCTAAACCGTTTTCATTAACAAAGTGAGGTCGCGTCGCTTTATTTGCGTGATGATGGAAAATTTCGTAATTCGCAAAAGATCGATACAGACCGAGGGGCGTGGGAGACACGGTTCTGTGTCCGTTTCCATGGTAGATTTTAAGATGATTAGGTGATTAGGCTTCTCAGCACTACCCGACCGAAATTATTTACTTTTTCGCCGAAATTCGAACCTTAGACCTTCGTAACAATGCAAGGCGTCGAACCATTGAACTTTTTAACAATCTTTAGTGCAATGGTAACAATGTTTGCCTAATAAGCGACGAGTCTTGGGTTCGATCTCCATGTTTCATAATTTTTATGAAACATTAATGACTTCGTCGGGACATCTGGACATTAAGCGATTGGTAGGAATATCGCAATTCCGTCCGGGCTATCAACGTCCACACCTACTATCAAGTGAAGTGCCAGCCATGCTTCTCCTCATTCTCCTCTCTCTTGAAAAAAATACCGCACGGTACACCGTTGGTCGCGGATTCTTTCCCCGCTAGTGTCCGTTCGGCCACGCAAATGGATTTTGTGGTCAATTAAAAGGATAAGTACTACTAACTGACCGCCTATGTAGCTAAATGTTTAAACGTGTTGCTTAGCATTGCATTAAGCGCAAAAGGTCCTGGCTTCGAATCTCGGGGAAACAGTACAATGTTTCGGTCGGACAGGGCACAGACGTCTGATCGCCTACTTGCCTGTAAATAAAATCAGTGAAAAAGACACAAAAATGTGTTCGCCCTATACCGCACGACGGGAAACGGGATTTCACTCTTTTTTTTTAATATAACTATGCAAATCTTTATATATATAAAGAAACAATCTCAACTTTTTACTAAAAAAACGGAATTCCGATTTTGTTAACATCTGGTATTTCTCACTGCACATCTTGAAATGTACAAGGCTTTAATTACCAACTTTACACAATAGTAACTAAAATGAAGGTAGGCAGGTAACCGTGGTCACGGGGAGACCAAATCAAATAAGTTTAAGTAATATATCGCGTTTTAAACCCTTAAAGTGTTTTATTTAAATGTGTACTACTCGCGTAAACTATATACAGTATTTAAGATAGGCATATATAAATTCAAATTTAAAATAAATCCACTTATTATGTACATATATAAACTAGTTTAATACGTAACGTGTTACGTAACTGTTGCGTAACACTAAAAAAACTTAGCTATTTGAAAAGTGGACTTAAAAGGTTCGAGTTTTTATTAAGGAGGATAGAAGCATGGGGTAGATGATGTAAGAGTGAAGAAAACGCACTGAAGACTTATATCGGCTTTAGAAATAGTGAAATCCACAGACTGAACGGTACGGCTTTTTACCGAATGCCGGTGACCCGGACTCGGAATTTCGACATTCCTTCCACGCGTTTTTCAAATTTCCAGACAAAGGCAACATGTTTCGAGAAATTTGTAAATTGATTGGAAACGTGTTGAGCCGGGCATCAAACCAACTTTGGTTATTAGCCATACCTTGCTATTGGAACAACAAACCAAATTGAAGACAGAAACACGGTAGATTTCCAGAACAATAATAAGATTTTTATCAAGACTTGCTGGTCGCGGATTCGCGTCCCATCTTAGTCACTTAAAATAAAGAAATAATACGAAATACCGCTTCGACTCGCTCACGTAATGTTTAGCACGCACGACTACCTTGCGCAAGAACTATTTATCTTGTAACTTCCGTACTGAAAACACACAGAGTCACCTTTGTTACCCACTCTCCATAATGTTTCAGGCCAAATATGAACACTACAAAACAATATTCGTGTCTAGCAATTAATTGTGCTTCCATTAATTATTATTGTAATATACACAAATACGAACTAACAAAAACTAAACATTGAAATCAATAAAACACTTTTACCGGTTTAAAACGCGAAATGTTTTAGTTAACTTTTACATTTTTGACTAAGCCCGATGTTTTTGTTTGCAGCAGCCATGGTCACGGTAGGGTGCTACGTTTCGCGTTTTATACAGTTAAACTGTTTTATTTCAATGTGTGCTACTCTCGTAAGCTATTAACAATTCTAGAGACCTGAAGAATTTAATAGAGGCAATTTTTTTAGAAAATTCAATAAAACACTTGCATTGTACTTGCAAAACACCTCTAAGGTTTAAAACGCGAATTGTATTAGTTATTTGTCGTTTTTAACCGTTAAAATCGTTTGTTTAAAATATGTACTACTTGCATAAACTACAGATAAAATATAGTATTTTGGTCGCAACCTAATGTTTTATAGCTCAAAGCCATCCTCGATAAATGAGCTAACTAAGACAAAACATTTTTTCATTTCCAACTAGTACCTAGTTCCTGAGATTGGCGCATTGAAATAAACAAACTCTTCAGTTTTATTATAATAAATATTAGTATAGCTACATTCTTCTCAATGTCCTCAACGTAACGATGTGGGTAATTCATTGTGTGAACCGGTGTTTATGTAATTTATTTTAAAATATGCATACTTTTCGCCAGCACGTCTGTACTTGGCTCGGCTAGGAAACCTTTCCGTTCATAATTTCAAGGTTCGCGACCGGTTTTATTCGCAATAATTTTCACCGTTTTCCATGACATTAATTTATTTTATGACTGACAAGCATCTCACTTGAAAGGCGAAATACTCCAGCCATATAACATCTGAACAAATTGCGCTGTCGGCCTATCTTGGCTTTAGATATTCGGAAAAAATACCCTTTATACGATAGAGAGGCATCTGGTTTACTTGATGGTAGGTACCGCCACATAATATCTTAACAGGATGTGCCGTGGACCTATTTTGTATTCGGTTATTCCAAAATCCAAAGGCGGAAACCGAAATGCGAATGCCAGTGGACGTTGTTTCGTTTGGAATTTCGATATCCTAACCGCCCGTTTAATATCCAGATTTCCAGATGAAGTCGAAGATGTTTCAAAAACAAATATATTATAGAAATACTAGCTGAGCCGGCTAACGTTGATTTGCCATTTAAATAATTTTACTAAAATGTCTATTAAAAAATAAGGGTTGATCGTAGAAGGGTGAAAAATGAGGTATGTTGTATCATAAAAAAATTTAAATTAAAATTTTGTCTAAAATATAATAAAAAAATTTAAGGATGAACAACCCTTATTACTTAGGGGGATGAAAAATAGATGTTGTCCTATTCTCAGACCTACGGAATACACATATGAAATTTGGTGAAAATCGGTCGAGCCGTTTCGGAGTTCAAGTTCGAACACCGTGACACGAGAATTTTATATATTAGAGAGGTTGATACCGGTGTGGATCAAACCCACGATTAACACCCCCCCCCTTAATTATTGGCCATTGCTCCCATTACACCAAAAAGCCTATCAGAAGTATGGTTTGTCCGTTAAAAATATATTTGAAACTTTATCTTTATTTTCATAGAAAACACGGAAGTACTGCCATTGTACGTTGAAACCAATCAATATATTATAATATCAATTGGTTTTTTACATTTTTTGCTTCACAACGTTTCCTTATAAACAAAAATGTTAGATACTATCTGTACTTCACGCGAGTAGTAAACATTTCATATGAACAATTTTAACGGCTTAAAACGCGGAATGATCTATAGATTTTGCGTTAAGTCATTGTAGTGTTCTATTTATAACATATAAGATTGTCTTCAGTCTCTTTAAAAGCAGAAGTGCTGAACATTTGAATTAAATTAATCATTACAATTATTTCAAGTCTTTTATTTGATTTTCTAAAAATATTGCTTATATTAAATTCTTCAGGTTAATAATTGTCTCTAGAATTGTCAATAGCTTACGCACACATTTAAATAATAAACTGTAGTATAGATGGCGCTGGCGTAGCTGATTTCACTTTGACATTAGGAACACAAAGTAACCGAAACATCGGTGAAAATAAATTAAATGTCAGTTATCTTATATATTTCGGGCTTAAACCCGTTAAAAGTGTTTTATTTAAATAATAAATGTCTGCATAGTTATAACTAAATGTAACTGACCCCTCAGTAGGGTGAAGTAATAAAATTTCTTTTGAAAAGATAATTATGAAAGGTTATATGCTTAACCTTTCTTTAAAATAAATAACATAATCTCCCCTAATTTGCTGCCTTTCCTTACAAGTGACATGACAAGCCTTACAAACATATTTTTGTTCTGTTTTCCCCTTTTTAGGGTTCCTTTGTCGGAAAGGAGCTCTTTGAATGACAAATTTGATGTAACTAGATTAAAATATTAGTACCACAAAATATTATAGACAAATGTTATAAAAATCTGACTTATTTAGTTCGGATATGGTATTCGTATTATGTTGGCTTACATTCGTATTGGGTTTTGTTTGTTCTGGATCTCCTTGATTCGAACTTAGGACTTCGTGCTTAACACACTACGTTTTACCACTTATTGATGGAAACAATCTGTAAAAGGTGCAGTAAAAAATTTAACGGTTTAAAATGAGAAATATATTGGTTAAATTTTTTTTAGTCTATTTGACCTACGACCCGACGTTTTCACTGCTGCGTACATGTAATTTTTTTCACTAAAACATTTCGCGTTTTAATCTGTTATAAGTGCTTAAATTAGGTGTACTACTTGCATACACTACAAACAATATTTATGAGTGGAACGGACACAAAAAGGTGTCCGCTTTACTCATCTACGGTAGACCCCTAATAAAAATGTACTTTAGATTATAAGTAGGTAGGTTAAGTAAAGTTAACGCCGGACACATGCGGAACCCTACATATCTATAAAGTTTAACGTACTTAGTGTTTATATATATTTGCGTTGACTTTTGATAACTCTTCGTTGAAGTCTTGCGTCACTATTGTTTTCTTTGATTCTATTTTTGGGTTTTTATTATCGTGACAGTCAAATTAAACATTTATTTGCCCACTTAATACCAGTGGGATATGGCGTCATTGTTATCAATTCAACTTCTACGTCACACAACCTATTAACTTAACTAGCTGTAGCAGCGACTTTGTCCGCGTAGAATATTTATTTTGGGAATCGAAATTTGTTTTTGCAAACCTCTATCTTTATAAGTTGAAGCCCGTTACCCACGACGTCGGTCGCGTCCCGTCGCTCTTGCAAGGCATCTTAAAAAATAGACATATAGTGTCGCGGACATTTTTGTAGATCGTTGAAAGTGGAATCATTCGTTCATACATATTTTTTGGGTATCTTGAACTGTTTTCGCAGCGTGCGCATCGGAAACTCGCAAAGATGAATAATTTTTCCCATCATTTTCACATTTCCCTCTGTGTTTCGCTGTTATTAGTCACAGTGCGATGTTTATATCTCCCTCGATAAATGCTCTACCGAACTTAAACATTTTTTTTCAATTCAAACCAGTAGTTCCTGAGATTGGCACGTTCAAACAAACGAACTATTCAGCTTTATATATTTTTAAAGAGTTAGAGTAGAGACTAACAAAGTCTTAATACCTATTTTTAAAAGTACAGCGTAGTCAAGCTTTTTTACCAATTCACTAAACTGTTTTAACAAGTGTATTGGCTTAACCTTGAGCTAAAACGAGAAAAGCGTTCAATTAACTTTACTTAGAATTGATAATTGAGCTATGGTCAATTGAACACGTCTTCCGGGTGTCAAAATACTTTGAATAATTATAATTTTGTCCTTTAAGACTTTTAAAAGATATCACACATATCTAATTATAAAAGATAACTGTTTTTGTTATATTGTAGAGGACACTCTTTCCCACCTCAGTGGAACTTGTACTGTCTCTGAGTACATGCCTACATACATTTAGATTTCTATAAGATTTTATTTTTTTCCTTAGATAATAAGAATATGAGTTTCAACTTATCAGAAGAGACAGGACTGTTTAGTTTCCTAAGTAAATAAATAAATAAAATCTTCTTATGGTGAAGCTTACACAGAATACAATATAAACACTAAACAGGTATTATGTATAATATAAATTAACAATCGATCATAAATTAAAAAAAATTACGACTCGGGCAGTTATTCTATTGGTTATATATCTATTGGTTATAGCAACCGCACGGATGGCTGAGATTTTTTTCAATTTATATCTAATAGATTTGGTATATATGTAAACTACGTCCATCCGTTTTCCTCAACATCCAGTCGCAGAAGCTTACAGTTAACGGACCGTTAAATTTAACTGTAATCTACGCTTGTCAGAGTCGTTAAGCGTCGTTGTTCCTCGGGATCTTATCTGGGACAATTGATGTTACTCTAATTATTATTACTAATTGCGTATGACATACAATGTCATGTGATTCTGGTTGCTCTGATTGGCTTATCGGCGCACGCGACTGATAAAACTCATATATCGAATTACTTCAATATGATTGGTACGAGCATGGAGCAAGGAAAAATGGTGTGCTTTACACAGATTTGTGGTCACTAAAATCGACGTCCTTTATTTTAGTTATGGTAAGATTTGGAATGTTATATGATTATTGCATTCATTTTTAACTATTTATCTTAGAAAACTATATTATACAATTTAAATGAGACTTACACAATTTTGCAGTGTTTCTTTGCTTTTCAAGCTGTTTAGTCGTCGCTTAGTTGAGTTAAGAACCGTTCTGTTTGTGAAAGAATTGAGCTACCGTGTCATTCTCTAGCAGCCTCATTTATCAATTCAGTGACAGTGGCCTAATAACAAAAAACATGATTTTCAAAAACTGAAATTAAAAACGCGCATTTAACTTTGGCGAAAATAAATTTGTACTATTATTTGTGTAAAAAATATATTGACAATTTTCGATCACTATATATATAACATACCTAAAATTATTCTGCCATGCACGTAATTAATCGTTGAAACAGACTTTGTGCTGGAAATCAATGATGTATTGAATTAATTAGATCTAAAGTTCACAGTACCGTACGAACTCATAATACCTGATTTACCAAGGATGAAAAAGATAAAGAAATTGTACTAGTTTGAAATAATAACTCGAGCGGGGCTAGAACCTTCGACCAACAGCGAATCTTGTTTCAACAAATCAGCTAGCGTGTCTCGCGGTTTGAAAAGCACGAAAGATTCTAATACAATACAATAAGCTACAGGGCAGAAAAGTCGACAACACAACTGCTTACCTGTAAGTGAAAACGATCAGTAAATCGGACAGGTTAATGTCCCATGTCCCTCAGATTTCATTGGTACCCCCACAGCCAAAATAGGTCGGCAGCAGATCTTGTTTAGATGTTAAATAACTGGGGTATTACACCGTCCATCAAGTGGACCTCATGCTTGTCTTTTCTTCATCAGTAAAAACTAAAGTATAGTCTAAACTTTACTTTTTTAATGATAAAGGATAAAAGGGAAAAGGTCGGCAACACACAATGGATGATATTTTTTCCACTGATAGTGGCACAGATTGCAATAAAAGGCATAACGAGGAAATAATGTTTACCTCCAGCGTCTAGAATAAAGTTATCTAATGTTTACACATAATTAATTATAATGATCAATTAATATTGACATAAATTTGCGACGAAGTCGAAGAACGAGAAACCGCTCCATATTTCTCAAACCAATTACGAATGTTGAGCAAATATAAGACTTTCCTTGTAGAAAATATACAATATTGCTATGTAATTCTATAAATCATGTGAGTGCGTAAACTTATTTATCTTATAAAAATTGAAAATTTAAAAAAAATGCACACCGGCGGGAATTGAACCGGCATCCACCGAGTTCCGTGCTGCTGCTTTAGCTAATTGCTTGGAAAACGGTATAGATGCCGGTTCAAATCCGGCCGAGTTAAAAATCATTTTCAAATAAGTTTAACTTTAAAGTATAAATCGCGTTTTTGGCAAACCGTTGGAAAGTGTTTTATTTAAAAGGCAAGTAGTTTATCAGACTTCTGTGCCCTGCCCGTCAAAAACAATTTTTTGTTTCCCTTGGATTCGCAACCAGGACCCTCCCCAGTACCTTCTCGCCCTTAATGTAACTAATGCTAGGTAATACGTTTAACCACTTGGCTACAGAGGCGGTCTCACAGATGTACATAATATAATTACATATACATTACATTTTAATTAAATTATTAATATCACTTGTAACGGTTTATCTTTATTTTTTATTAGGTAGGTATATCGAGATGACGTCCAGTCCACGAACTACAAGTATTAAGCCACGAAGATGTGTAATTTGGCGTTGCAGATTCAGTTTTCCTAATGTCCAAAAATAGGCCTACAGCGCATTTTGTTTAGATGTTATATGTCTATATATTTACAAGTAATTTACTCCATAAATTAAACCATAAAGTAAACCACATGCTTGCACATTCTCTGTTTTATTAAACATTATTAAACATGCAGACATCGCGTCTTTTTTCTATTATCTTCACTTAATGGGCTGTTAGTTTTAATATCGCGTTTAATACCGTTAATCGCGTTAAAAGTGTTTCATTTATTGCATTGCAAAACGTCTTAGGAATATATTATGTATATTCCATTGGTTAGTGCATGATCTTTGTGTAATCCGAAAGTTCTAAGATTCGAATCCCAAGCGTGAAAAAATTAAAAGCAGACAGGAATTCACGCAGTATTTAGGAGGAATTTAACGACTCTGTTATGTCATTAATGCTGAGTTAACGGCCCTCTCGATCTCGCGGAATTATCAATAACAAAACGTCACATGACGCAGACGGCGAGGTTATGAGGTCGAACGTTTGGGTGCCAACAGAGTATCCACGTTACACGCTGATGATTCACAGAATTTTAGCTACGACATCTTGCCAAATAACATTTTACGCAGCTGATCGTGTACGTAACACAACGGGTAATCACAAACACGAGAGGTTGGGTTTTAATCCAGGGGAAATAAAGCAGTTATAAACTGCCCCGTAATTCGATCTGTGAAACGGTCACATGAATGTGTCTGTCACATGCCCCAAATGAGGGTATAAATATTCATTTTATATTGTCACAAAACAAGCAACAGAAAATAATACAAGATAAAAATTATTAAACCAGAAATAAATGGTAGCTTAATAGCTAAATAGCTATCTCTTCCAAGGAACCGTGGTGGAAATTAAAAAAAGTGATATAAAGGTACTAGCGACCCGCCCGGCTTCGCTCGGGTGCAATGCTGATACTAAATACACTACTAGAAAAACTGTGAACGTTGTAGGTATATAGAATCTTTCCTCTCGAATCCTTCCTCTCTTCTTTTTCTCTTGAATTTCCTCTTGACAGCAGAAACTGTACTTACTTAAACTTATAATAACGATAATATGAAAATAACCTTACTTTAATTTACATTAATTACTTAATTTAAGATAAGTAGGGCTTTCAGAAATGCTTTGTAAATTCAATGTTTTTAGTACCATTAATTTTCAATTATAAGAAACAGATGGCGCTAGCAAAATAAACATCATTTTGACATTTGGGACGCCCATCTTTAATCCGCGCGATCACAGATTATAAAGCGTCTAATAAACTGTACACTTTGGGTCTTGTTTAATGTTCAATAAATTTATCGTGATTCAACCTGTTTTAAATGGTTTCATTTAAAAATTCTGATGAAAAATGAAAAATCTTTGAATTTCTCTCTAACCGATATAAATATTATTTATACTAATATGTAAAGCTGAAGAGTTTGTTTGTTTGAACGCGCAAATCTCAGAAACTACGAGTTCGAATTAAAAAATTCTATCTGTGTTGATTATAACATTTATCGAAGAAGCCCATAGGCTACAAAACATCGCCCTGTGACTAATCCAAGCGATGATACAGAGAGAAATGTGAAAAAAATTGGGAAAATTATTCATCGTTATGGGTTTCCGAGGCGTAAGCTGCAAAAACTGATACTCAAAAAATATATAAAAGAATGATTCCTCTTTAGATGAATAGAAAAGTCCGCAACGCTATGTCTATCTATGAAGATTAACTAACAAGAACGACGGGACACGAAACAAAGATCGCGCACGACGGGACGCGTCCGATGTCGACGTCAGATAACAGTTTGAAGTTTATAAAGATGATAGGGTGATTTTCAAAATCTAATTTTGATGCCCAACATAATAACATTATATATTTGGATTGTGTTTAAAAAAATACACGATCACCATTTTTAGCTTTAAAGCAGTTTACACTACCATTTTAGGCGTAACCAACCAAAGTGTTTATATGTATCGTTATTATATAGATTATTTGTTTATTAAGCTATTTTAGTTTTCTCCGGAAATATTTTGTTCTATTCTAGTCTGCTTTCTTAAAACCCAACCTTTCCTATCTGCGAATCCTTTAATACACTCCGTCAAGTAGTGATTTATGATATTTATACAGAAATCTATGCAATACAGTTATCAACATAGATAATTTTAAAGTCTCCTGCACACAGGTCATTTTAACTCATGAGAAATAAAAGAAAATATGATTATATTTATATGTTTAGTGAGTGAGTAAAAGTAAGCACGGAGCTAACTCAATAAAAGTTGGAAAAGCACAATCGTATAAAAATTTTAAACGTTTCGCTGCCGATCTATTATGTCTTTAATAAACCGAATGGCACCGAAATTTGGCACTTACGGCTTTTTTGTCTTGTCTATAGACCCCAAATTTCGATATTCCACACCTAAAATTCAGATCTTTAATGTTTAAGAAAATTATAAAATAGGAATCAAACCGTTCCGACCGAAAAAAAATGTTCACGACCAATGAGCTCACAGCAGGAAGTTCTTTGCCCCCTAAAAGTATAATACTTTACGATGTTATAACAAATCTGCAAAAAAAAGATAATATTTCTGAGTGACGTCATTAAATCTTTATTTTAAACAAGTTAAATTTATCGGAGAGATTAACTTTTGCTAGTCTGTTTAATTACTTCGGTGTTTTATTACATTTTTTAAAAGGAATTAAGTAACTATAAATATTAAATTTCAGGCTTCTTATAGGCATTGAACAAAAAAATAAAAATATATTTAAATTAAAAACAAACTTAAACCGGCATCAACATCCATGGATTCCGGAAAGCCCGTTGAAGAACCGCCCGTGTCGTTATTTTTTTTCAGTCTAAATAGAGCTTTAATTTATGCAATGCCATTGTGTCAAAAATATTAAAAATTTATTTTTCCACAGATATGTTAACATTTCCTATCTTTACTAATTTATAAAGATAGGAGGTTTGCAGTAACTACATTCTAAGTTCTAAGTAACTATTCTACGCGAAGTCGCTGACATAGCTAGGCAATACACCTGTGTACAGTCGCCTCTATCGTTTCGTACTTATCACTGTAGTCAAGACCGAATGATAAATTCTAAGACGGCTCGTGTTATCATAATGTGCCACCTATTTTTAATATGACATTGCTCAATTATATTATGCCAAGTATATTGAAGGGGAAAACTATATGCGGGTACCAACATAACTTATGATAATTAATTCGTTTATGATTGGAGTAACCGTGGACTTAAGGCCTAGCACACAAAAAAAATATACGTTAATTACATTTTGTCAAACTCGTTTGAATAATAAAAGCAATGTATGGCTAATAATCAACATGGGTCAAATGTACTAAAAACGGTTTAAAATTTATTAAAAAAATCTTCAACATATTGGACTTCCTCTGGAAATCTGGATGTTAAATGAGTGATAAAAAATATCGAAAATCCGTCCGGTACGAATCACAGAGGAAAAAGCCATGGAAATTAATCGCGTTTCGGTTTCATTCTGTGGATTTCCGAATATCCAAAGCCAAAATAGGCCAACAGCACATCTAATTGAATACTCCTTTAAATAAAAAAAAGCAAAGCCACTTTATTACCAGTTTGATTCGCATGTTCAAGGAATTTTGTTTATTTAAGGACACCTGTTTAATTCGTATCTTAATTTAATGTCAATATTCCATTTATTACGACAGTTGTCACAACTGTTTCCGAAACAATAGCAAGTTCATATACGAAATAGCTGATCCAGCAAAATGAATATCGAATTGATACAACTCTTTTAAATAATATAAAAATTAATATAAGTATATATCGCGTTTAACACTTTAACGGTTTAAAACACGATATATACTTATATTAGTTCAACTTATTTAAAATGTGGCTTTAAAGGTCTCCCCCGTGACCACGGCTGCTGCAAAGCACCCAAAACCGGCTAGTTTTTAAATAGGAATATATTCTCGTTTAAACCCGTTAAAGTGTTTTAATTAAATGTGTACTACATGTGTAAACTACAGATAGTATTTGATACAACTCTAACAAATAATTGGTAGTAATACATTAATTTTGACCCAATTTAATTACCATAGACACGATTTTTCTAGTTGATCTTAAGCGATTGAGATATAGTATCGCTAATATTTTTTAGATCATTTACTGCTTGTTTACTTTTAAAGCCTTACTCGATAAATTGTCTATCCAACACAAAATATTTTTTCAATAGGAGCCAGTAGTTCCCGAGATTGACGCATTTAAACAAACAAAATCTTTGGGTTGTATAATACGAGTATTAGTATAGATTTACGGTAATAATGTTATTTTTAAATGATGTCTCTGAATACTCATGAAATTTCATTATATGAAAAAACCCACTTCCCACTAGGGTAAACCCAGCAATATTGAACATGCGATACAACAATGTATTTATGCGCTGCCGACCTATATTGGCTTTGGACATTCGGAAATCCACAGACGTTTCGGTTTAAAAAATCGCGATTAAACTTCACGGATTTTTCATTCATGGACGTTGGTTCGTGACCCAGACGGAATTGCGTTATTCCTAACACCCATCTACTATTTAGATTTCCACTCGAGGTCATACATATTTAAAAAAAAAACAATATTGTTTTTGACATAAAACACTTTTAACTGTTGAAAACCGAAATTAAAAGATTCCGTCGCCCCGTGACCGCGGCTGCTGCGAAACATTTGTAGTTAAAATAATTTGATTTTAAAAACATATTGGACCTGGTGGAAATTGAACTCACGACTGTTATCAGCCATACTGTCATTGGACCATAGAGTTCGTCGGAAACCTTGTAATATAGTGTACATATAGTCTGTAGGAAATGCAGACAATAATTTTAATATTAACAAACATCGTCATTACAGCAAACAATCGCCTAATACAATGTCAATAATTATCGATAATTAATATCGATAAATAGCGCGTCACTTCGTAGTGGCGGAGTTATTGCGTGGACCCTTTTCTTGAATGCCAGTCTACCGGTTGACACTCGAGAAACAAAACGTTTATTGTGCAAATTATTATTACAGATAGTGAACGAATCGGATTTATTACTTAACATCGCGGAGTAACAGCTGTGAGTATTATTTATCGACTAATAAATAAATGTTAATAAATCTATTAGGATTTTTTAAATATTTCGCGCTTCAATTTTCGACAACCGCGAACTTTCACTTATGTGGAGTGTTTTGAAACTTGTTCATTTAAAAAATTTAGAATTCGATCGACAAGCGCGGTCTCATCCCTACTTTGTAACATTTAAAAATGGAATGTAATTTTTAAATTATCGTTGAGTATTTGTTTTTTATTTATAATAATATACGAGAATTATTATCACATAAAGAAAGGCTTAGGAAGGCTTTGTGAATTCTCAGACTTAAAACGCCACGAGCGAAGGTTTAAATATGACCGCGGTTCAACGGAAGATGATTTTTACATTCTTTAACTCACAATACGGGTTCCTGGGTGTTAAAAATAGTAGGGCTCGCACAAGACGGATTTATCGGCAGAAATGTTCGATTGAAGCCAATTTCTTTTGCGTATTTTGTACGACCTTAATTTGTTGAGTATACAGAATTTATATTCAACCTACTTATGGTAAACGAACATTTTCGGGTATTAAGAGGCCAGTGATAATAAAGCGCCCGACGTTTCGGATGCTTTGCAGCAGCCATGGTCACGGGGAGACTTTTACTTTAACTTACTTTATATATATATATATATATATATCGGATTTTAAATCGTTACAGTGTTTTATTTAAATGTGTACTACTCGCGTAGACAACAGACCGTATTTAACATTCAAATTTCGAACGCGTATTTGAATTTGGAACCTACTCCATCAAGCTCGGGTTCAGAGAGTTCAGAGTTAAAAATAGTCCCTAAGGATACTTTTTCTAGTGCCTAGGTGCTGTGGTATTTCTGTATCTCCTGGAGATACAAAAAATACGAACGGGAACCGGTTTACTTAGCGCCTCTAGAAAAGTCTTAGGACTGAAATTGACACAGCTTGAACGGTAAAAGCAGCATTTTACACTTGTCGACGTGAGCTTAACGTAAATACAAAATATATAACTGATTTTTAATCAAAAGTAAGGTGTAAAACGAACTTAAAAGCATATAAGCATTAGCAAGTCCATAATACCTAAAAAACACTTTAACCGTTTCAAACGCGATATATATTAGTTAAACTTGTTTGGAAAATATTTTAACTACTTAATTATTCCAAAACGTCGGGCACTAGTTAAAATAATTTAACTTATATACATCGCGGTTTAAACCGTTTAAGTGTTAGGTACTACTCGCGCATACTACAGACAGTATTTAAGACCATAAATAATACATAGATTAACTGTTACATGTCTATCAAATGGCGAGAGGTTCCAATCCCGCCCGTGACCAAACTTTAAAGTGTGGAAAAGTTCAAGTCTATCAATGATATACTAAAATATTTCGCGTTTGAAACCGTTCAAAGTGTATTTAATATTTTAATATGATATAGATCTTACGCACCATGAAAATTTTAAAAGGTTACTTGCGTTCTATACTTTGATATGAACAAAAAATTTAAACCCAACATATTCAACTTCCTGGTATAAATGCTTTAGTATCTAAGGTGGTTATTGATAAAAATACGATTTATTAGATATAAGTACATCTATAGATAGATAGTACGTCTCGTTCATGATTTACTAATAATTATAGTGTTTATACGTGATTGATATAATTTCTATAATGTGTTAATTATGTACAATTAAATTCTTATATAATAAAATACTATCTGTAATTTATGTGAGTAGTACACATTTAAGTAATACACTTTAAAGGTTTCAAACGTGATATATATTAATTAAAATCATTTTCAAAAAAGTTTAAGTAATATATACGCTTTTTAAACCGTTTAAGTGTTTTATATGATAAGTTATGTACATAATAAAAATTAATAATCTGTATTTACAATTGGTAGGATTTTATCCCGTAGTTCCCAACGTGGGTTCTAGATCCATTTGTAATTTTTCTGAATTCTGAAAAATTACAAATTGGTCTAGCCACGAACTACGTTGGAAAGCCATAAAGGGGATCGAATCCTCGACCAAGTTTACGAGGGTAGTACACATTATTAATTAAACTACTTATGTAACGGATTACAAGTTATTATTAAGACTTTAAACGTTTTTGAAAGTGATTTTATTAGTTGACGTTTCGGATGCTTTGCAGCAGCCGTGGTCATGGGGAGACAAATGATGGAGGATGTCTCTGACGTCAAAATAATGTAAGTCTAGCGCCATCTGTTCCGTCGAAGTTGGTATTTGGCGGAATTGGCCGGGTCCTTACAGAATCGACTAACGGGCCCGTTCTATCGCGTTTTAATCTTAAACCGTTTTATTTAAATCTATAAAGTGTAATCGAGATTCGGTTTCTGTCTGATATTCAAGTATATAAAGCCGAAATAGGTCGACAGCGCATCTTGGTCAGATGATATTTTGCTCAGGTTACTTTAATATTTTTCCCATGCTATTGTATATGATGGCACTATATAAAGAAATCGATTATAAATTGATAAAAATTACGACTCGGACAGGACTAGAACCGGCATCGTCATCGTTCAGCGCTGTTGCTCTAACCAGGAGGACAGACAAACATGTCGAATCAATAAAAGTGTTCTAAACGCTTAGATAACTTCTATATTGCTTGTCAGCTTGATTTACTAGCAAGCTCAAATCAAGACGATGCTGCAAAAGCTGGTCTTATAAATCATTATATAATAATATTAAGTATGATTGGACTTTGCGCTTGGAACTTGACTTTAAAAATGTTATAAGGCCAATTCTATATACGTGTACAATATACGTCGGGCCGTAGTTAAAATAAAGTAAATCAGTGACACGGAGATAGTATTGTACGGACATTCTAGGTTTGAATCTCGGTGACTTTAAAATTCTTGAAACTGACTATACATATTAAAGACGTCAAAGTGTCTGTAACTAGCATCGATTAGAACAGACACAGATATATGATAGCTTACCTTTCTATAATATATTGAGTCTGACCTAACAAATCGTGAAGACACAAAAATGTGTACGTGCGATGAACAAGTTTTCGCTGTATCAATACTTATAGCTGAACAATGTATACATATTTAAATAAAGCACTTTGACGGTTTAAAACGCGAATAATATTAGTTAACTTATTTTTGTTTTATTTAACAACGGCCCGCCGATTCGTAGTTCGTCCGTAACTGCTACAAGCGAAAACAAGTAAACCAATATAATTCACGTTTCAAACCGTTAAAATTGTTTTATATAAGTGACTCACGCAGACAATACGAAACGGGTATTTCTGAAATATATATTAATTTTACCTCTAATCTTGTTCTTTGTTACACAAAATTTATTAATGTCAAAAACTTGTATATAACTTTTATAAGTAATTATAAGTTTTCAAATTGATTAAACTTCACACGGCCTTAATATTTATTACGTATTATCTAGATGGTAGCAATGTTTAGTTAATAGACAAGTAGTTAAAATGAAAGTTAACTAATAGATTTTGCATTTGAAACCGTTTAAAGAGTTTTATTTCATTTCCACAGAATTTCGGGATTCAAGTTTTACTTAGTTTAGTAACATTTGTTTTATCAAAATCGGTCAAACCTTTGCGACTTGACAGAGTAACTAACCATACGAATTAATAATCGATAGTGAATTGGAAAAAAATTACGACTCGGGCAGGACCTGAACCGGCATTCTCAGCGTTACGTGCTGTTGCTCTAACCAATTGAATTACTATAAGTAATTTTTGATTTTTAATTGATATAGTGCCATCGTGTGTGTGTTTTCAAACCATACACACCTTAAAAAATCCACATGTATAGGATTTAAATTCTATTCAACAATACCTAATATCTAAATACTATTATATGAGAAGATCTATGACTCTGCATTTTACACATCTTTAATAGTTACATTTGCAAATAGGGAAGGTAAAGAGGCAAATTACAAAACGCGTTACAGGACTAAGCAATAAATTGACGTCACCTTCACAAGGCAACCATAATCACGATGAATTACGTAGTATCCCAGTGTTGGGCTGTTGGCCCACCATTCTGCTGCATTGCGGGTAGGCGGGTTTTATAGATATTTACGATTATTTACTAGCTGACCTGCCAAAGGTTCTTTTGAAGTATCAACACTAAAGTTAAAAAGATTCTTGCGTGTTGATCTTCAGAGATAGACTGTCGCGGACACTTTTTAAAGAATGTTTAAATAAGAACAATACTTTCATATATTTTTTGACGCAGCGCGCGCAGCGTGAGCCCTGTAAGATTAATATTTTCTCCGTTTTTTTACATTTTCTACTGCATTTTCGTTTTTATTGGTCTCAGCCGGTTATTCTTTAGCCATATATAACTTTTTCCTGTTTTTGAAAACAGTCCACAGATAAGCAGTGTTTTTGAGTGTGTTTGAGTTTGAAATTTAGTCTGTTGGTTTTCCAAATGTTCAAAAACAAAATAGGCCGGTAGCGCATTTTAAAAGGCTAGAACGATACGTTGCTGTCATTCTCTACAGAAGTGGTACATGTATAAAATGTGTTTCTTATTTACAGACAAGGATGGGCGAAGATAGAGCCGAAAATGCGGAAAACTTGAAAGAAAACCCGAAAAGCGAAGAAGATACCAAAACAACTGCAGAAGATAAACCAACCAATACCCAAAAGCATACGGAACCCAAGAAAATCGAAGAGAGGTCGCAATATGTACAAAATATAATGCATTCCGGCCTATCTTTGCACAGCAATATAATAAAAGACGAAATGCTGCTGCCAGACTCGAAGACGGTTGCAAGATTTTCACCATTATGGAAACAGGTGCTTATAAAATATAGTGGTAATAAATAAACAATACATTTTACATTATAGAACCGGCATCCACAGCGTTCCGTGCTGATGCTCTAACCAATTGACACGCCTGAAAAGTCGATTTTTCATTTGTATCACGCCATCATGTGCAATAAATAACATGTGAAAAATATTAAAGTTTTCACATGTTATTTATTGCACTCATTTCATCACATTCAGCAATAAGTAAAATATAAAACGAAACACAGAAGTTGAGACAAAAAAATTAGGTTGTTGTCATTGAAAAGATGAACAATGGATATAAGTTGTTAAACGCAGTTATATTTGTATTTAAAATAATGCAATTTTAAGCTTGTTTGAGCTACTCGTCCTTTTATATGATTTAACACTTTTTTTACACGCTTAGTACATATAAAATTAGCTCTTAACGGTTAAATCTCAAAATATTTACCTATTAAAATTTATTAAAAAATATTAATAATAAAAAAAACATTTATTTAAAAGTTGCACACAAAAATAATAAATATGAATTAAGGTTAATTTAATAACTAAACTTAAACAAATGCTTCAAAAAAAATATCTATTCCAACTCGTAAAATTCGCGTTTTAAACCGTTCAAAATAATATATATGAATTGAGAAATACTTTTTATTTACAATTTCCACCAATCAAAGTGTAATGAAAATGATGTTTAAAGATATATTGATGCTGTTCAAATTTCTCCGGGTCACAAGTCACTAAGGGGTAAACGCTTGACGTACGAATAACAAGTGTCAAAGCAATAAAACCGCGTGGGTAATAACATTGATAAGTCTTGCGTATGAGGATACTAAAATTCGCAGTGAAAATTTCATCATTACAATTGTTATTAATACAAGACAATGATTACTGTTACGTTCAGTTATATTTATATATTTAATTTATAGTTTTAACGGCTTAAAATACGAAATTTTAAATTAGTTGTTTATCAGTCTAAACATTCCGAAGCTTTGCGACATCCATGATAACAGCCTTAGTTAACCAGTATATCTCTGCGTTTTAAACTGTTAAAGGTGTTTTATTTAAATGTGTACTTCTCGCGTAAAATATAGACAACTATAATACAAGTTCTCTTTTATATTCAGGTCAAGAGCATAAAACAATTGCGTATCCTATTGTCTTGATAAGATTTCTTTTAAGTGGTCAATAAAATCTACTGCAAGCTAGTTAATTGTACTGAGAAATAAAAAATACTGAATGTGAAGGACTAAAAGAATCTGCAAATAACTCTAAAACTATATGAGGTAAAACTAACTAGAGGACATAGTAGCCTAACTGCAATTTTATGTCTTGACTTATTTATATTTTCATAGTTTTTTGTTTAATTCAATTATCTTTTTTTGTTATTAGGCCACTCTGCCTCTAACAGCCTCATATAACGTAACGTTTTGTTTGTATGTATGTATTAAATATTATAATCTAATTCCTACAATGTACAATTTCAAAGACTTAAAAATATATTTTAGTGAGAAAATTTTTACTCTGTGGCAGCAGCGGTCTCGCATTAACGTTTTGTTCTTAGTACTATTTTACAAACATATTAATTAAACAATACAATACTTCGTTTTTGTAGAAATAGACATTATGTATCTAGCGCGCTTAATCTATAAACTAGTAGTAGAAGTAAAAAATAACTTAGCGATAAATGGAGTGGCGGCGAGTTTTTTGCCAGTTCTTCTCGTTCGTTCTACGCCCTGGATTTGAGAACTGATAGTAAATGTAAATTTAGAGTTTAAATTTTTTACTGTATTGACATTTATAGGTACTAGTTACGCGAGTAGTACAAATTTAAATAAAACACTTTAACGGTTTAAAACGCGATGTAATATTAATTAAACTTATTTGAACATTATTTTAACTACGTGTCTACGTTTTCGGAAGCTCTGCAGCAGCGGTGCCCCCGTGACCGCGTAAACCCTTAAATTATGTATTTAAATGTGTACAACTCTCGTAAACTACAGACAGTATTTCAGAAACATGTCTATATAATTAATATTAGTAACATTATACATAGTTAAAATAGAGAGAAGAAAACACGGTTTAAAATTATATTATATGTCGAGTGTTAAATTATTAAAGGTTTTCATTTAAACATGTTTTCGACTTAAGTAAAATATCCTACGCACTAAGGTCGTTTAATATTTACGCAAATCACTCAGGGAAGTCTGAAGACCTCTTTACTGAGAATAGTAAAGTTTATAGGTTACGCAAAGTTCATCACTATATTGCAAGTTGCAACCTCAATACGCCGATTGCTGATTGAGAGAAATAGACACAAGTATTGCGTAGATTGAGTGTTAAATAAAACATTCTGAACGGTTTTAAAGTACACTGCTTAATGCAGGGTGCAAAATCTAAGTCAACATTAGTTCTGAGGCCGTGGAGTTCTTTTTTTATGGCCTGGAATGAGTATATAGGATGGGTTTATTTTATATCGGTTTAAGGTTTAAACCACTCTTAAGAAAACAGGAAACCTATAGAGGACATCATTGGATATAAACTGTTTGAAACGCGAAAAATATAAATTCAATATTTGGAAATCCATAGACTGTAAGCGACACGTTATTAAACTTGACAGCTCTTTCATCTGTAGACGGTGGTTCGTGACTCGCACGGAATTAAAAAATTCCGACTATAACCAGTACCTATAGTTCTGGGTTCAAATTCCGCTTGCGTTATTTATGAATCTTAAATATATCTATAAATTAAATAATCAACCTGGTAAGAACCGGTTGATCTTCTTCTGAACACCTGATGACTTGATTGCTTGGCATTTTTTCTCATAGTATAAAGTTCATCAAACTTCACAAAAAAGCATTCAACCGTAATCAAAAAGTCATAGGTCAACAATAAACAGCGTATATACTAGCTGTACTCACGACCTCGTCTGCGTAGAATAGTTATTTTGGGCACCAACATTTGTTTTTGCAAACCTCCTCCATCTATATAAATTAAAGCTGTAACCCACTACGTCGGTCGCGTCCCGTCGTTCTTGGAACGTAATCTTAAAAGATAGACATTTGCTGTCGGGGACATTTTTTTTTAGATTATTTTAAGATAAATCATTCTTTCATACATATTGTTTGGGTATTATGAACCGTTTTCGAAGCGTACGCAACGAAAACCGACAAAGATCTTTTTTTTTCGTTTTTTCTCACATTTCCCACTGTTCCTTCACTCCTATTGGTCGCGGCGTGATGTCTTATAGCCTAAAGCCTTCCTCGATAAATGATCTAACCAACGCAATTTTTTCAATTCGAACCAGCGGTTTCTGAGATCAGCGCGTCCAAACATACTCTTCAGCTTTTGTGTGATTTATGATTTCAATTCTTTCAGACTTTAGCGTCCATGGCTGCCATCTGCCTGACCTTCACCGCTGGACTGACTTCAGGGTACTCAGCTATCCTGCTGCCGCAGCTAAAGGATTCTGACAGCACAATACCAACAGACGAAAGCACAGCTTCTTGGATAGGTACGTAGTTTAAAACAAGTAGATAAAAGAAAACTGAGTCTTTTATTTTGCTCTACCAATAGAGCTACCGTGTCTCAAAACTTTACCAGCATGGTATTCTGGATTCGTGAGTTCGAGTCCAAAAAATTAAGTCTAAAATAAAACACGTTTTTAGAATAGAATAGAAGGCGTTTCTGAAACACATGAAATATTAATTTACTAAGTACATATAAATTTATTAAACATAATATAGTTGCTTCCGAAAAGGAGTCCAGTTACGTTGGGACTAATGTCCCAACACTGATATTCTTTTGACGGTTTAAAACGCGATATATAATTGTAGTATATATAACTACGGAGATTGTCTGTAGTAACTAAAACAAGATTTTGTTTTCTTTACTTTGATTTATACATCTTTTGCATGGATGCCGTTTCAAAACCTGCCCGTGTAGGTCTCTTTTGATCTAAATAGATTTTAATTTGTATGTTAAAAATAATGTAATTAGGACGAAAGTAGATTTCAATCAGTAATTTGTGTTGATAATAATTGAAACATTATCGTGATATTATTTTTAATATCGCGTTTTACAAAAATATCAATCAAAGTCATGTGACCTAATTTATGTAATCAAGACTTAAAAGTTTGCATATTTTCATTTATTAAATATCTTTCAAACTGAGCGGACACATTTTGTGCTCGTTTAACTGCTACATCTATTTTATTTACAAGCAAATAACTAAAATCCGAAGCCGAAGTTAAAATCATTTTCAAATAAGTTTAACTAATATATCGCGTTTTAATCCGTTAAAGTGTTTTATTTAAAAGACACATCGCAACTATTTAAAATAATCACTTCATTATATACAGGATGGTTGGTATATATATTTTTTTCTGAATATAAAAATAAAATTCGCTTTTCTGTTGTTTAAGAAGGTATTTAAAACTGACGTTTTGGCGGGTCCGTTGGTTCAATGTCGGGTCGTGGGTTTGATCCCCACCACTTCTAATATACTTTTAATAATTTGATACTTTTTCGAAACATGCTGGCCTTCGTCTGGAACTCTAACTGGTGGGAATATCTAAAATCACGCACCACTGTCCACAGATAAAAGGACGTGCAGTATAATCGCGTTTCCTAATATCCGAAGCCAAAGTAGATCGACATTGCATCTTTTTTAGATGACACATGTCATTTGATGTCACCTGTCATCAAATGAATCTCGCGCTGGTCTGTCTTCCTCTATCATAAAAAAATAGCTTAAATGCTTCCAGTTTACCTTATTGTCATGTTTTTTTCCATAACATTGTCTACTTGTATACAATTGCAAAGAATTTTGCCTTAATCACGAACTCGTTCTGCGCAATCGCAAACGCAACAATTATCTATTCATATTAAATGCCCTCTTTGTGTTATCTAATAGTATTGAATCGTGTTTATAATACAATTATTACGTCATTATTTTACTATCAATCCATTTACATCCCACAGCTGGACCCAGTTTATATATAAGATATATTTAGAAAAATATTTTTGTGTTGGATATACAATTTGCTGCGACCAGTAAAAATATAAATAGGCTTTAATTGAATGTCTGTCTGTTGGAGTGTCGTCGTACTTATATAGAAACTAGCTGTGCCCGCGACTTCGTTCGCGTAGAACAATTATTTTGGAATTTGGGCATCATAATATTTATTTTTACGAACACCTCATCACCTTTATTAATTTTGGCTGTTATCACAACGTTCTTGCTAGTTAATCTTTAAAGATAGTCAATTACTATAGTGGACAGTTTTCACACCGTTTTTCTCCGCTATTTTCATATTTTCCTTCGCTCCTATTCGTCACAGCCTGATGTTTTATTGTATAGTGTGAAATGGCTAGCCAACGCAAAATGATTTTTTTATTGGAATCATTAGATCCTGAGATTAGGGCGTTCAAACAAAATCTTCAGATTCATGATTTGAGTATAGATGTATATAGAATTTCTGTGTACATATACTCGTACTGTAGGTATGTCCTCAATGCTCAGATTAACAAGTTCGTTATTCGTGGAATAAAGAACGCTGGAACAACATTTTCGATAATTATTTATCTAAATGACAACGAACCGCCTTGACTCACTTCCCAGTATTTGCTCTTCCTCACTCTGAATACGTCTGAAGATTAAAATGAACTTTATAATATTCTCAATTACACATCTGCTAGTGTATGATTAAAATTATATTTGAGACTAGTTGTTACCCACGACGTCGTTCTTGCAAGTTAATCTTAGTAGATACACATATACTGTCGGGGACATGTTTTTAAATGATTGAGAGAGGAATCTTTTATATTTGGACTCCTTGCGACATTTTCTCTGTTTCTGCCTCCGCTCCTATCCTATCTATAGCCTTAAACCTAAAGCCTTCCTCGATAAAAAGTGTATCCAACATGAAATTATTACAAATAATTTTTCAATTCTAACCGATAGTTTCTGAGATTAGCGCGTTAAAAACAGACAAAGTCTTCGCCCTTTTAATATTATTATAGATTGAATATGTAATTGTCGGTAGTTAACGCTAGTAGTACCCATTTTAATCAAACAGTTTTAACGACTGTATTCGCAGAAAATATTTCTATTTTTAAAAATGTCCCGACAGCAGCCAGGGATGAAAATTGCCGTAAATTAATTATCGATCGATCGATTTATAGACAATACTTAACCATTTACTTGTAAATAAATTACAGACACAGACAAAGCATTCTGTGTTTGCCCTATAACCGTTACAGGAACTGTAAAGACTTTTTAAAATTAATTAAACCATAGACCTATCTTGACTTCGAAGTATTCATACGATACGAATAAAAAAAAATGCATTATCTTGTAAAATCAATTTGGATTTACAGTTATTTCCAATTTTATTACGAAATATTTAACTTAATTCCTTTATAAAACAGGTAACCAAAGCATTCGGATAAACGACTCCGCTGTGGATGCATCCTTATGTTATTTTGTTATGTTGTATGATATTTGAGGACATTGGCACTTTATCATAACGAGAAATACTGTATATACATTGAAACAATGCATATCGTTATAGCTCATATAAATCAACACGTTGTGCTGAGATAAATATTCTAGGCCAATTATAGACACAAAGGAAATACTTCGCTCTATATTAAAATGTTTACTTTGTGAGGTCTTAGTTTTACCATTGAATTGTATATAACAAATATATTTTGATTGATGTCCTGGGTTTGACACCTGTAATTAGACACAGATCATCTACGTATGTTTAATAAAATTGATACTGTAGTCTGTTCGTACGTTTAAATGAAACACTTTCAACGGTCTAAAACGTGGTGGTGGTGGTAAATATTAGTTAAATTATTTAAACTATAGGCCGACGTACCGCATTCTTTGCAACAGCATGGGTCACGGGTTTTTATTTAGAATTGATCTAAAACGTCGGGCCGAAGTTAAAAATCATTTTCAAATAAGTTTAACTAATATATCGCGTTTTAAACCGTTAAAGTGTTTTATTTAAATAAAATTGATCTGTCAAATGGACGTAGCACAGTTCTTAGCCAATACCCCAAATAAAGGATATTAACGAACTGTTAAAATGTTCGCTGTCAACAGATTAAGAGCAAGCTGAAAATCAGCATTTCTTATGGATGGCTCTTATTTGTGTTATATATTAGCGGTTTACAGTTAAAGATTCGCATTTTTTAAATTTCATTTTTTTATATAATTTATTTTAATCTACTTTAATACAAATATTTTTAAAAACTGTAAGTTGTATAGCAGCAAAATAAATTATTTCTATTTCTTTTTTCCAGCGGCAATGGCAGCGCTTCCAATGGCTCCTGGTTGCTTAATAGCAGGCTGGCTTATGGAGAAGTTCGGGAGACGGAACGCCCACTACATGGTCTGCGCCCCATTCCTCTTAGGCTGGATTCTCATAGCCTGCGCCAATAATCTAGCCTTGATGCTGCTAGGAAGATTCTTTACGGGACTCTGTGTTGGACTTCTAGGTCCCCTTGGCCCAGTATTCATCAGCGAAACAACAGATCCAAAATACAGAGGGATCTTCCTCGCTGGGATCTCATTAGCGATAGCCGTGGGAATCTTCGTCGCCCACCTCATTGGTACCTGGGTGCATTGGCAGTGGACAGCATTAATATGCTGTGTGTTCCCTTTAATCTCAGTATTTCTATTAAGCATGATACCAGAGAGCCCCACCTGGCTCATCGCTAAGGGAGAAGTCGAAGACGGCGTGAAAGCCTTCGGCTGGCTGAGAGGATACAGCGACGAAGCGAAAGCTGAATTAAAAGGAATCTTAGAAAAGAAAAAAATTGAGGACGCAAAACCAATAATGACATTGAAGCAGAAGCTGATCAGCTTGAAGAGCCCCGAACTGATAAAACCGTTGTTCATCATGATAATATTCTTCGTGACCTGCCAATTCTCTGGCGTCAACGCGGTCGCGTTTTATTCCATAGAGATAATTGAAAAGGCCGTGGGCAAGGGAATAGACCATTATCTGGCTATGCTCGTTATTGATTCTATGAGGACCGTGATGTCGGTTGTAGCTTGTGTTATTTGTAAGAAATATGGACGTAGGCCTTTGTGTATGATTAGTGGGATTTTCACCGCGTTGTCCATGGTGGGATTGTCGATGTTCCTGTACTTTACGGACGGAAAACAGACGAATATGACTTGGTTCCCGTTGACCTGCTTGATGGCTTACATCTGCGCGATATCCATCGGGCTTGTCCCCTTACCGTGGATGATGTGTGGTGAACTCTTCCCCACGAAAGTAAGAGGCTTGGGCTCAGGAATAAGTTCAGCTACGACGTTCGTGTCATTCTTCATAGTAGTCAAAACAGCTCCCGGTATGATGACCAATTTAGGTGAAGTACTTACATTCCTCTTATACGGAGTAATAGCTCTTGTAGGCACTGGTATTTTATTCTTTATCTTACCAGAAACTAAGGGTAAAAGCTTACAGGAGATCGAAGATAAGTTTAAAAAGCCAAAAGAAAGCATAGCGTAGAGTAGTAAGTATTTTATGAGTGCTCAAAGCAAATTTTATGTTAATCTGTGATATTATTATTTTTAGCAAAATATTAAAAATTATTTAATTTAATTCGACTTTCATTTGGACCTTAAAGTAAAACTCCTTATATTTAATTATTATATTATTTATTTATACATGGCACAATAAATTAGCGAATCAAATATATTAACAGACTATAATTAAATATTGTTAAATGCATCCTGGTACATAAAAAATGCTGATTAACCAGATAAAGGCAGACATTTTCGAGAACTAAGTGTGTTACAAAAATATATGTCCTAACAACACGTTAATTTCCAAAAAGTCAATTGGATCGTTTTCGTACAGTGTTAATGATAAAGTAAAATATTAGTTCTTTATATGGGCGTATGACGCAGATTATCATTTAGACCTAGGCTTCACGAGTCTGGAAGCTGGCGGAGCAAATTTGGCGAAGCCTTGTTGGTCGAAGACTGGGAGTAAGTCGCGAACGCGCGCAGACACTGTGCCCCCGGTCACCCTGGAAGTATACGCTCTGTGAAGAGAAAGAATTAGTTTTTAGGTTATGGTGCGTGTGGTCTGAGGCACTAGGTGCATCGTGATAAAACATCTACGTGTCTGTAAGTTACGCGAGTTGTTAATAATATTTTAAAGAAAACCCTGTTGATTTCTAGCCTATTAGATAGAGAGAGACTATATTAAATTAAAGTGAAATAAGTTACCAATATATTTCGTGTTTTAAACCGTTAAAAGTGTTTTATAGAAACGTGTTTTATAAAAGCTAGGTACCCAGAAGACACTTTAACATCTAGAAGAAAACTTTGAGTCCCCATGCTACTTGTATACGCAGTTAAATGTCTAAATCTACAATTAAATGATAAGCCAAGTGTTTTGTATGTTTTTATAAGATTCATTAGTGCCAATTATTAAGGATACCTACTTAGACTAAATTTTTCTAAAGTAACTCCGCTACTACATAGCATAAAATGAAATTGTAATATATATTATTTAACGTATTACCTAGCATACATTAAGCGCGAGGAGTCCTGGGTTCGAATCCCAAGAAAACAAAAAAAATTGTTTCGGTCGGGCAAGGCACAGAAGTCTGGTCAACTACTTGCCTGTTAAAGAACGGATCAGTGAAACGGACTCAAAATGTGTTCGCCCCATGCCCCACGAGGGGGAAACGGGCGTTCACTTTTTATTTATTTTTTAATTATAATATGTAGCGGCAAAAAAGTCAATTTACCTGCTAGGCTTTATCAATTTAGCTGCCTGCGCCGGAGTTCCCAGTTCAGTCGGGAAATAAGTAGCTCCGTAGAAGTCAAGTCCGTTCTGCAGCAGGATATTGGCCTCTTCTATATTTGCGAGGGTGATGCGTATGACACTGGAAGCCTCTTTCGGCACCATACTGCTCACCAATTCACCATCTATGGTGGTGATGGCACGAGGGCGATTGCTTTTCTAACGGTTTGGGGGTAGATGTACCTAGAAATTAGTATTAAAATTTAGGCCGAGACAGAGTAACCTAACTGAATTTTTATGACTTGAGTTATTTATTTAAATAAAACACTTTAACGGTTTAAAACGCGATATTAGATAAACTTATTTGAAAGTGATTTTTTACTTCGGCCCGACGTTTCGGATGTTAACAGATACAGACAGATAGTAATAAATAAGTGTCTTATAAAGTAAAACAATTTTCTGAAAAGTCTCAATAACAATTAACGATTATTATTTTCCAATTCTTCATTGAAATTTTGCATAGCAATGATTAGAATAGTTCGCCATAAAAGGGGAAAATTCAATGATTCCATTTTCCTCAAACTAGCAATAAGAATCATTCGGAGAACGAAAACAATGCAAGGCGATTACCTAACTAGATTTCTCTTAATTTTCCTTTTAAATATAATAGTTTAAGTTACATAATTTTTATAATTACGAATAAAAAAGAAAAATAGTGAGAAATTTATTACAGATCGATTTATTTACAGACATGTAGTCGATCTGTGCCCTGTCTGATCAAAACAATACATTGTTCCCCCGGATTCGAACCCAGGACCTCTTACGCTTAACGCAATGACTAGACAATAGGTTTAACCATTTAGCTAAAGAGGCGTTTACAATTATTAAAGTAAATGCTTCTCAGGACGGGATAGATGAAGCACGGGATTCACTTGATAGAAAATAAAATACCCCAGCCATATAACATTTAACCAACTTGGTTAGATTATATTTTATCTATGAACGCTTTAGGCTATAAAACATCCCACTGTCACCAATAATAAATGTGGAAAAAAACGGGGGAAATCATCTTTAAGAAAATTCCTTGCGTACGCCGCGAAAACGGTTCAAGATACCCAAAAAAGTGTAAGAAAGTATGTCTCTCTTTAAATGATCTAAAAATTATGCGCACAAAATTCAATCCCCAATATAACCATTCTACGCGGACGAAGTCACTGACACAGCTAGTTAATATAGAATATGGAACATACCAGTGTTTCCTTCCCTTGGCGACCCTGAATAATGCAGGCGCACCACCTCAACCACAGATGTAAACTTATAGAGAGCATGTCTCACGTCTTCCTCTGGGATTTCATCAGGAATATCATATACGTAGATGGTGAACGTCTTCTGAGGCCGGCAGGGGATCGCTATCTAGAAAGAGAACGATGAATTTAAAGCTTAGCTTTGTCTTTCAAGCTGTTCGGTCATGGGGATCGAGAAATTGTTCTGGATGTTTCCCCATGAGAAATAGAGTTTGAAATAAATGATCGACGAATGACGAGATTTCCAAATAAGTTAAAGACAAAGGGCATCCATTACCTTCCTGTAAAACCTCGAACCCGTGACCTTGTGGAAGCCCTTCTTGAAAACCATTTGGTAATCGTCAACGCTGGAGAACTTGAACAAGATTCCAGTGGCGGTCTTAGTGAGTGAGAAGCAGCCTTTGAACTCCATTTTCTCGCAAATGGTGGAAGCTTTCTCCATGCTAAGCCCGTGGGATGGGGTCAGGAGGAAGGCGCCCTTGGTGAGGAAGTGTTCGGAGTCCGATATGTCGGACTCGCTGTCACCCTTCATGAGGGTGTGGATTTGCTCTTTCCACATGTATTGATCTGACATCTGGCGGAGAAAAAGGAAAGCATAACTTTCTGACCACCTGGCCTAGTTTCAGAACGCATAGCCTCAATTTTAGGGTACAGATAAGGTAATAAGATGTTCCGTATTCTTGTATACCACCAGCTATCTTTGAAATTAACTCTTTCACACTCACGGAAAATATTTTTCCCTTCTACAAAAATCGTTATCGATTATTCCATTATAATGGAATCGATATTTTTTAATGAATGTCTAATTTTCCTACTTTATACCCAAAATAGATAAAATATTGTGTTTTATTCGCATATTTAGTCTCAGTTATCTTATATTCCTGTAAGGGTTCAAATTTTTGGAAAAAAAACGGTGCAATTTTCTCAGGACACCGTATACATACAGTTTGTGAGATTTCATTATTTGACGTCACCGTTCTCGATACAATTTACATTACTATAATTGGCTGAAAGTGCTTTCAAATTTAGTTTCTTTAACGTACAACAGAGGCGCTGTTCGTGTTTTCATACAAATTGCGATGAAAAGGCAACTCGACACATTTATATAAGCGTAAGTCAAAATATTCATGCTTGGACCACTGCGCACCAGAGGCAGAACAAAAATATCTTTAAACCTAGATTGATTTATTTAGCTTATTTATTTTCAAATCTAATTCTGTATTAAATCCTTTCATAAAGCAGCACGACAGACCTTTGTCCTCGGCCTACCTACTCGTAGTCGATATCGATAATTCACGAAATTGTTTCTTCAGAAAGCGCCTAATAAGAATACAATGGTGAATGAACGTAATGGCGGCACGGTTCAGTGCGCGCGCGCAACATGTCTTCCAGTTCCTTCTGTTAATTATCGTATTGTTTACAGTCGATGAAAAATTATCGATGATCGATTTTTATGTAGGTATATATCCGGAAATAGTTAATATGATTGATTGAAATTCGATGATGACTATGTGAGAATTGAACAATTGGTTAGAACAGTAGCATGAAACGCTGAGTATACCGGTTCGAGTCCCGCTAGTGTCATCTAATTATTTGAACTTTGGATTATCAATGTACTATTTAAATTAGATTCAATGATTGCATACATTCTGTATGACACAAAATTGCATTTTGATTTTCAGGTATATATGGTATACAATAGGAAACAATATAAAACATAAGTCTAATAGAATTTAATACAAGGAATAAAGAATGAAAAAAATAAAGATTTTACTAATGTTTGTCTGTCACAATAAATATTATCAGATGAAATGTACAAAAATGTTGTATATAAATTTTAAAATAAATATGTATTTATATACTGTCTATAGTTTACGCGAGTAGTACCCATCTAAATAAAACTCTTTAACGGTTTAAATGTAAAATATTGTCTATAGTTTACGCGAGTAGTACACATTTAAATAAAACACTTTAACGGTTTAAAACGCGATATATTAGTTAAACTTATTTGAAAATGATTTTTGTCTCCCCGTGACCACGGCTGCTGCAAAGCATCCGAAACGTCGGGCCGAAGTTAAAAATCATTTTCAAATAAGTTTAACTAACATATCGCGTTTTAAACCGTTACAGTGTTTTATTTAAATATTTATGTAATTTCAAAACCATAAGTTATTTATAATACAAATATTATATTTCTTTACTGCAAAAGTATCAACGCAGTTAAAGATGATTTAACTAATATATATATTTATTTATATAATAAGTAATTGTAGTTTAAACCGTTTAAAACGATATAACATAAAACCTTAAATTGAGGATGATTGTAATTGCCAATAAAACTTAAAAGGGGAGACGAAATTACTTCTTATTTTATCAAACGCTTTTTTAATTGTTCAATTACACCAATTCGTGTGACCATATTCGGGTTTATAGATCTCTTAAACCTTGTCTAGTTGGTACAAAATATTTATCTTGTCCTCCCACACAATTGATATACATACGAGTAATTCTTACCTATTTATCGAACGCGTTGTGCAGAGGTCCTTGGTACGGTCAAAACGGGGGGCAGAAGTTCCATCATCTCTTTGTCTGCATAACAAACAATGAAACGGCCACGAAAATGTGTTCGCCTTATCTTTTAGTGGGGGTTAATTTTTTTTAATACAGTTTGTAATTTAATAAATAAGTTTAACGGGCTCTGTGTTTCGTACTCGCTGACACACACTTAGCCAGAATAGTTCCGAACTTTTGACTAGGTGAATAATATGAACGGATACAAATTTTATATTGTTTAGTTTTTATTGTTTTAATTTATTTTGTAATTTAAATACATTTAAACCGGTTTTAAAACGCGATATATTACTTAAACTTATTTGAAAATGATTTTTAACTTCGGCCCGACGTTTCGGATGCTTTGCAGCAGCCGTGGTCACGGGGAGACAAAAATCATTTTCAAATAAGTTTAACTAATATATCGCGTTTTAAACCGTTAAAGTGTTTTATTTCAATGTGTACTACTCACGTAAAGTATAGACAGTATTTATGACATAAATAATAAAATATTTTTTAATAAGACAAAACCGATATCTAACTGTCAATTTAAAAGTAAAAAACAAACTTACTTTGCAGTGTGTATATTTCTGTCTTTCGTAATGGACACGGTTGCGAGCATACACATTCGTATGTTTTTATATAGAAATAATGTAATCCAAGCACTGCATGTAATTAACGGAATGGTACAATTTATATTCACATTTAACGGTTTAGAACGCGAGATAAACAAGTAATTTATTTAGCGTTTTAAACTGTAGATAGTGTTTCATTTAAAATTAATTTTACGCTATTAAAAGTAAACGCCTGAACAATTTTCGTTTTTTGTTTTGAAGATTAACTTCTCTGAACTTCTCTGTTGCAGGAGACTATTGACTATTAAATGAAAAATATCATTGTTAGTTCATTGTTTTTTTTATCAATTATTATTATAAAATACTAAGAGACAGAGAAAGGAAAAAAAAATTTAGTCACCCTTGATTACGATAATTCACGTTTGTTTGTTGAATTATTTTTTTTCTTCGCAAATATTATTGAAAAAATAAATATCGAATTAATTGCTTGGTAAAATGTTATATGTAAACTTATAATAACGAAAGTACTTTTAACGGTTTAAAACGATACCTTAAATCAATAATTAATTTTATTGGCTGTTCAGGAGCTTTACGTAACTTTGAAGTACCTGAAGGTTATATAACTAAATATAACTCGTGTTTTAAACTGTTACATATGTTTTATTTAATGTGAACCACTCGTCTTCATTATACAAACAACTTAAGGTAAGTTCACTTGCAATATAATATAAAATATTCTTTATTAAATTATACTGTTTCGTCTGTTTACGCAAGTAGTACATTAAATAAAACACTTTAACGGTTTAAAAAGTGATTTATTTTAGTTAACCTTATTTGAAAATTATTTTTAACTACGGCCCGAAGTTTCTTTATTATTTGTTTTATTAACTTCACTATTTAATGATATTTACAAAATAATTCCTTTGACCCATCCCACAGTAGGCTTGAAATCTAATCAATATAACTTGTTTTTCTCATTTAAATAAAACACTTTTAACGGTTTTAAAGCTCGAAATGTATAACTTATCTGAATTTTTTAACTACGTCCCGACGTTTCGAATGCTTAGCAGCAGCAGTGGACACAGGGGGAAAATGTCTGGTGTGCTGTGAAATGAAGTTAACTATATATTTCACGTTTTAAACCGTTAAAAGTATCTTGTTTAAATGTATTACTCGCGTAAAGTAAAGACAATACTTGTTTTTTATTTGTAGGGAAACTTTTCAAAAGCCACTCACCGAACCGCGACCCTTCTCCGTGCCCTTTTGCTCAGTCTTATCGTCGTCCTGTCTGTGTTCTATGTCAGAGGCACCTTCTGCTAAGGACATGGTCTTCAGACTGAACGTGACGAGTGGATACCTCTGCTTTTGGTCTCCCAATGGTGCCACTCAGCCGTGGAACCGCGCCTATAGACTAAAGGATGCATGGAGTGGGGCTTTAACCATTATTTAATTAAAATGTGGGAGTAAGTGTCACTCAAGTCGTCTCAAAAAGAAATTATGTTTAAAGAACCGTTTTTGTAATTTTTCCGTCATCAACTATGATGTGGAAAAGTTACTTTTGCGAACATGATAATTTATTTAAATTCGAGTTTTAATCCGAGAAATTTTGGTTTATTTCAATGTATACTACTCGGGTAAATTACAGACAATACTTGAGTATTTTTTTTTTTCTGAATAAAAAAACGAACAAATTCATATTGTTATTTAATCCCAATCTAAAACATTGAGATAAATATATGTCTTGCAATACGAGCGATTTTAACAGTTTAAAACGGAAACAATATCCAAATGTGATTAAAAATAGATTAATACAATTTTTTCCCGTTTTAAAATGTTTAAATTTATTTATTTATGTGTACTAATCGCATCAAAGACGGAAAACATAGGCGTTGTTACTAATACCACAGTTACTTAATATAATAAACAAAAAAAAACGGTTTATAATAAATATGATTTGTCTAGGCGCCTCCATGCCATGTAAATATTTTTTATTACAGGAAATCTTTTAAGAACCATCGATTATCTTACTGTAACAAGAAAAATGTCATTGTAGTCGATCATATTTGTCTGATACATATTTAAAGAGGAAATCTTTTTTGAAGATTATGGAGTCATTTCTTACATAGCTAAATTTCCTTTATAATTGTCTATTTAAGCATTTATCTACGAAAATGATCGCTAAAAGCCATACATTTACTAAATTTTCACCTGAATGAAATTATGATTCAAACATTTTAATGCAGTCCTCTGGTCGTACAATTTATTTATTACACATTAATTGGATAGTAGTACGCATAGTTAAACAATTACCCTTAAAAATAGGTTACACAATAGGAAATAATATTGATAAACATCTGCGAAGAGGTCAAATTTGGGTCTTGGATTGAGGATTCGCGATATCGATGAAAACGCGCGAGCAGCGGTGCGACCTCTCGGGACGTCAAACAGATCGCATCTTCTAGCGCGGCCATAGTTGTCCGGGACAAACAGTAGACAGACAGCTTCCCTCAAATATGGATCGTCGATTTTCGAAACCATATACAAGATATAATTAATTGTCCACGAGATCTGTTACTTTCCAGAGAATTAAAACCAAGCTTAACAACATATTCTCCTAAGTAGTGCTTATTGGCAATTTGATGGAATCTGGTGCTGATATAGCTTTTTGGATGGTTTTTCTGGTTGATTACGAACTAGTTGTGCCCACGTCCTCCCCTGCGTGCTGATCATCATCACACAATATTAACGACACAAGTACTCACAATTCATCTTACAATATCTTCCAGCTGAATTCGGCTAAAAGATATTGACTTGACCCGATGATTGTATGACATAAATTAAACATATCCTTGCGATAATCTTAGTTCTTTATCGTTACCTGCTTGAAGATAAACCGCGATATCAAAATAGTATTTTACAAGCTGTCAGCTGAAAAGTATCAAATGTTTATAGTTATCAAAAAGGCGCTGTAAGAAATGTGATCAATGCATTTAGTTTATAACCAGTGATGATGTCGAATAAAAAAAGGGGACCTTTTCTAAAGCAAGTAAGTTATATTGTAGTTTTTTTTTGATAGAGGAGAACAGACAAGCTTGGAATATATTTGATGGAAGGTGGAATCCCCCAGTCACATAACATCTAAATAAGATGCGCTATTGGCCTATTTTAACATTGGGTATTCGAAAATCCATAGACTGAAATCGAAACGCCATTATAAGTACGTGTTTTGCGTCTGTGGACGGTGGGTCGTGATTCGGACGCAGTTTAGATATTCCACGTATTTAATATCCAGATCTCCAGACGAAGTCCAACAAGTTTCAGAAATATTTTAAATTGTTAAAAACAACCCGGTGGGAACCAAACCCACGATCCGTTGATTATTTAGACCATTGCACCAATATTTTTATGGTTGTAATGTAACAGAATAAATAAAACACTTTAACGGTTTAAAACGCGATATATTAGTTAAACTTATTTGAAAATGATTTTTAATACGGGGAGACCCGTGACCACTGCTGCTGAAAAGCATCCGAAACGTCGGGCCGAAGTTATAAATCATTTTCAAATAAGTTTAACTAATATATCGCGTTTTTAACCGTTAAAGTTTTTTTATTTAAATGTGTACTATTCGCGTAAACTATAGACAGTATTTAATGTAACAGAATAAATTTGAAGTCTGAGTACGTAGTAATTTTTTCTTTGAAATAAGTTACTATTGATATGAACAGCCATTAAAAAATCTAAATTGTTGAGAAAAAAATTTAAATGTCAGACTTAATTGCGTACTTATAGAGACACTTGCTTTATATTACAGTGCTTTGTAACTGCAGCAGTTTGCTGCAACATCATTGGCCAGGGTGGTGGATTCGGTTACCCGGCCATTTTGTTGCCACGACTCACGTCCAAGGAGTCAGAAATCCCGCTGACTAAACTTCAAGAATCATGGGTTGGTAAGGGATTTTATTAGATCATAAAATATTCACATAACAATGTACTCGTAAGTACCTGTACAATACACTTGTGACGGTTTAAAACAAGCAAAGCGAAAGAAATATAAATGCTATGGCCGAGGCGACAAGTTACATTAAATGTCAGCCGTCGTCACAACTGATGATGATGATGAAGATGATGTAATGTACTCCACGCGAGTAGTACAATACAAGAGACTTTTGACGGTTTAAAACGCGAAATGTATTATTGAACTTTTTATTTAATAATGCCGGGCCGTATAAATTGTAAATAAGTTAACAAACGGTTAAAAACGCGATTTGAACCGTTAAAAATGTTTTATTTAAATCACCATATAAGACGAGACGTCGAGAACCGTATCTTAATGACATCATCATTAATGATAAAACGACAACTAAACCGCTCGAAAGTAAGGTATTACAATATTAAAAACTATTCAAATTAAACCAATGTTAAATAAAACTTACTATATATTCAACCACTATTACTTTACTTTTTAGCTGGCATGTTACCACTGAGTATGCTGGCTGGCTTCTTCTTAGCCACACCTCTGATGGAGCGATTTGGACGCAAAGCGACGCATCTCATTCTGACTCTGCCGTCTATTATTGGATGGGTTATGTTCCTTGCTCCAACAACTGTCACTGTATGTTGAATTAAACATAAAAAAAACTTGTGACCTACACAATCGAACCCAAGATCACCGTATCGTCGAAATATGAACTCTGAAGTTTAAATACAATGTACTTACATATTTAAAACTAAAAAAAAGTATGGATATCCAAAAAAACCACTTGTCCTTCATTCGTTAACTGTTTGTTTAGTCTTGCGTAAAGAAGAGTTTAAATAAAAAATATATAAACTTTTTGATTAGGGAGAACATGATTATTAACGTGCCTATCTCATTCTTAAGAGAACATACTTTTTTTTAATGTTAGAGCAGTAGGGCAAAGCATGCGATTCACTTGATGGTAGGTGAAATGCTATACTTAGCATCTTAACAAGATGCGCTGTCGAACTGTTTTTGACTTTGGATATTCGGAAATCCAGAGACTGAAACCGAAACGTGATCAAACTTCGCGGCCCTTTCATGTGTCGACGGTGGTCCGTGACCCGGACGAAATTCCGATATTTCTATCGCCCATTTAATATCCGGATATCCAGATAATTATGAATCGATTTGATAAATGTAGGACCCGGTGTGGATCGTACCCATGACCCGTTGCTTATTAAATGTACATTACTATCTATTACTAGATTCCCGCGATTTTTGTTATAGACATCGTTTTTCGATTATCTAATCGTTCGTGTTCAAAAACGATTGTTATAAGTATATTACGTTTATATTTCAGGAAGTCATCATAGGCAGGATGTTGCAAGGCATTTCTGGCGGGGTACTGAACACCCTTCGATCAGTACTCATCGGGGAATACACGAGCCCAAAAAATCGCGGAGCATTCTTGGCAACCGTTTCTTTTTCACAGGCGTTTGGTATATTTTTCGTTCACCTCATTGGTTCCATGTTTAGTTGGCAGAAAACTGCTTTGATCTGCGTCTTCCTCCCGTTCTTAAGCCTTATAATGACCATTTACACGCCAGAATCTCCCAGCTGGCTTCTAACGAAAGGGCGCATCGATGAATGCAGGGAAGTCTTCAGGTGGCTCCGAGGTGACGAGGAAGACGAAGAACTCGAAGATATGATACAAGCAAGACTGGCTTTTGAGAAGTGCACCGTGGAAGACGGACAGAATGTCAACAAATTGAGGAATATAGTGCAAACAGTCCAGAAAAAGGAATTCTACAAACCAATTATTCTCATGATTCATGCGAACATAATCATACAGTTCTGTGGTGGTACCACCATGGCTGCATTCGCGACTGTAATTATAGGGAAACTGATGGCAGAAGCGGATATAGCGTTTTGGATGGTGTTCTTGGACACACAGCGTTTGGTGGCCAATTTCCTCGCTGTCTACGTCATCAACAAAGTGAAGAGACGGACTATGATGTTTTCTATGGGAGGGCTATGTGTTCTGAGCCACATTGCCATAGCTTGTTATGTTCTCTTAAGGTTAAAAGGATGGAGTTACAGTTCCCTATGGCTTCCAGCTCTTCTAATAAACGTACAGTACTTCACGGTCGCGGTAGCCATGGTGCCACTTCCAAACATTATTTCAGGAGAGGTCTTCCCGTTGGAATACAGAAGTATCGCGGGAACGATAAGCTTATCTGCTGGGGGGATTTTTACTTTCATCGTTCTGAAAACTTTTCCTGAATTAATAGATAGTTTAGGCCTGCACGGTACTTACTTTTTGTATGCTGTTATACTATCGCTGAATTTAATTGGTGTTTGGATACTACTTCCGGAAACTAAGGACAAAACCCTGCAACAGATTGAAGATGAGTTTCGGGGGAAGGCTTTACGCCTGGACGAAATAGAGGCTAGACAATCGTTGCAGTCAAATCCTATTGCACTATACAAGAGAAGAGTGTCGGAACAGCCATTTAACAGCACTCTGACTTTATGAAAATTATATACAAATATTGATGTTCTCCCTCGATTGAGCTACAGTATTTCAATGTAAAATTTTAATAATCTCAGGATAAGACGTAATAAAAACACGGCCATATTTAATAATTTTCTATATTATTTGGTACACAATAATCGTCGAGTTGTCCAACCATACGCGTTGAAGTGAGCCTACATTAATCGTTAGACATCTTACTCGGGCTAAATCACTTATAGACAGTTTATACACAGCTCTATCACCGGTATAGTTGCACACACGACACTTAACTAGACTCTGTACAACTCCATTCGCATCTATAAACATTTAACATCAGATCAGAAGACATTGGGACATACCTAAACTGTCGTAAGACTCATTTTCCTTCGACAAAGCGGCAAGGATACGGTCGTAGCAACAATTTACGTATGTCCAAACATTGAAACAAACGTGCATAGCATAAAGTTTATATTCATTTCAATGTATAAATTAGACGAAGGCATTAAAACTAAATGTATAAAAAGTAAAATTCATAAATAATATTTTATCTGTCAAAATGTATATGCGAGTTTTTCTCTACGCGACACTTCAGCGATGTAAGGACGTTCAATACAATTTGAACCTTATTGACATATACAGCGGATTTGCTATGGATTTCAAATTAACTTTTTGACACAGTACAAAGAAATATGGGTTTCACTCGATGGAAGCTGAAATGCCCCTATAGCATTTAATTAAGATGTGTTGCAGACTTATTTCGATGTTGGATAAATAGAAATGCACAGACTGAAACCGAAACGAAAATGTAATCTTCAGTTTGTCTATCTGTGGAGTCTTTATATATTTTAGAAATATAAAACGAACCCACAACCCGTTGGTCATATATATAAACTTAGAAAAGATGTTACAGATACGAAATTATTTCAATTTTACAACTTTACGCTATGCCATAGCGGTTCTTTTAAAATTATATTTATAGAGCTTGATCATATTACAAATTCTGTGATATGCCTCGCAGAGAGACCTTTGCGAAGGGTAGGTTTGAGTTCTCAAGCTGTACGGCCGTTGTAATTAAGAAATGGTTCTGGATGTTTCACCGAACGGCAAATAAACCAAAGTAGCTTAGCAAAAAAAGACCTTAAACAATTTGTTGTATAGATATAAATAAATTCTAGTCACAGTCTAAAAAGTTTAATAACATGCTAGACAAATAATTTAAGACCACCTTGTCGCATTCAGAAATTACACATATATTCGCTAAGCTGATATTAATTGAATTTTGCATAAAGAATTTAAATAAAGACTTAAATGGAAGACTGTAATCCCGTACTATTTTAAGTATAACGTAATTTTTTAGGCTGCAAAGGCTCGACATATACAGGTTGCTGTCAGACTTTTATTTAGTATTTTTGCTATGGAATTTTCTTACAACGACCATTAATACTTATTGTACTAAACATTTTCAAAAGACAAAAATTGATTCCGATCAAATTTTAAAGTTCACATTTCATAAATTAAATAACGAAACAGACATTGAATTTAATTACAATTTGTATGCTTGAAATTGAGAACACGCACTTCGCAGTCATCAATGATTGTCATACATTCATGTAGCTCTGATGTTATTGTTGGTTAGAAAAATGTTCTTGCGCCTAAAGTACTCTACCGGTAGTAAAATTTTGCAAGTAAGCTCAGAATTCATTAAACCGCGTGCTATTTAAGTAAATGTAATAAGTTTGACGACAGTCTGTATATGAATGTGTAATTCCTGACTGACAGTTATTAGAAAAAATAAAAAAAACATAACCTAATAAGCCATAGAAATTACACATACAAGTATATTTTCATAAAGACACAGTATTTTATTATTTTACTATTTGTGGGCGATAACATGTTTGATTTACGCAAAATTGTAAACTCATTAACAACTAGATGACGTTGATTTCATTTCTGCTTCGTTACGATTTGTAATAACAGATGGCGCGTTAAAAAAACCAAATAACTTTTATCATCTTAGTTACCATGTGCTGTCGGAATTAATCACTAGCTACCATGATGTACCTGTAGTTTACGCGTGCATTCTATAAGAGACTTGAAACGCGTACAACAGTGGTTCCAATTTTTTCAAAAAAATTAATTCGTGTCAACAATTTCGTGGGTTTTTCTAACGCACCAATGATTGTAATACTTAGCATACTTTTACCGGTATTAAAAAATAACATATATTCAGGGATTGTCCATTAATCACGTGAGGTGTAAAAAAGGGAGGGGGAGTCACGAAAATAACAAAATTTATAGGCTTATACCACACACTAAGGGGAGGATGGGGAGATAGTGTCAAGGTTTAAGAGTTGTTGAGGCCTGTTGTTTAAAAAATGTTAAGAAATGATCAAGTGATGAATGGACGGCCCCTTACGACAACGATCACACACTCAAGTCCACAAGTCCAATTCTAAAAGTACACATTAAAAAATTTGCATCTAACATAGTAAAATATTTACAAACTCTTTGACTTCATTCAGGTTTAACTAGAAGCGTTTTCGATTACAATACGATTAGTATTACCTCTTTATTTTTACAAAAACTTTTGAACACTATCAAATTTGGCTGCGACACGTAGTGCATTCTAGACGTCCGTTAAAGCCAATTTTGAAAAAGCACTCCAATTCCAATCTTCCGAATATCTTTTGAAAACGCTTGATCGATTTTTCGTAATTTTAAAGAAATACCGAATCCACCACGAATCCCTTCATTTGCAGAAACGGTTGAAAGATTGTTGTAAAACAATTGAGACATGTACTATAAAGGCAAGTGTAATAAAACCTTCAAAAGTTCAACCCTCGTTCTAAGGGCGTGTTCACAATATCAACAGAGACTGACAAAATTACTGATTACAGGTTTTATGGTACACGCATGGAAAAGGTGGACTCTTGGCCCACTGTTAGGACCAAAACTACACATTGTATCAACATCTAAAACACCGATAGAAATTCTGTAGTTAGATAAGAGTTTCAAAAAGTTTATTTCACCTTTGAGATTTTTTTTTCGAATCAAAACCTATTTTGGTGGTTTATTTTTAAGTCTGTTTAGTTTATGAATTATTCTACATGAATATGACTTAAGCATGAGTAATGATAATTTGTCTACAAAAAAAAATAACCAATTTTTTTTTACATACAACGCGATAGTTGTCAAGTTTACTATTTGTTCAATATCTAGTACACATAACAATACAATGTTACTTGTAACAAACTTGTAAAAAAATTAATGGGACACAAGTTTAGTAGGATCCGGAATATAGATTTCATTAGATGCCCGTGAAAAATTCACTCTAACATTTATTTTTTAATAAAAAAAAATTACAAAGTCAAAAAGTGTTTGATGGTGGAATCCGTATTTGCTATCCAGGTCAAAAATACAACTATCATTGCATGTCTGAGTTTAATTAAATGATTAAAAAAAATCGAATTATTGATTATGATTTTGTTACAAAACGTCGCTAAAGAAGTATTTTTATTGTTTTTTTTTTACAAATTCCAATAACATATACTGAATGAAAGAACAAGTTTGTATTTGGGAAAGATATACACTAAATTGGTTTGTGACCCCCAAAAATCTTCTTTCGTCATATAGTGTTTAATTTGATATGAATAACAGAACTAAATACATTTTTTTATTTATATGGTAAGGTTTTTAAAAACGTGATGATGTTCTTCATTAAGAAAATTCATTAGGGTAATTAGTCAAAAATATACTACGCGATTGCCTTTAGTTCAACTTCGAGCCTACACGATAGCTTAGCTCAACATCAAGCTACACGACAGCGTAGCTTAATGTGGAAAGATTGTAATGTACACAGCGAACGTTGTTATACAGGTGTACCTAAGGCATAATCTATACATAGTTTAATACAAGTCGTATCAGGCGATCACTGCTTCTCCGAAGGTCGGTCGTTACGCGACTGTGCGCACGAGCCGCATACGTAGTCATCGTCTTCTCTGAGCGCACCACGGCTGAGTCCCACGCAGTGCATGTGGAACCATTGATCACATCCACCATCGCACTGCACCCAATCCACTTTACCTATAATAAAATTTTATTTTTATCAATATATCAGAAACAATATGATAAATGTTTAGTCCTACAATATTTACTACTTTAATGCAATGTATGAAATGCTAGAATGGACTGCAACGGGCGGCTTTATAACTAACACACAATCTCTTCTCAGGAAGTTAAAACAAAATTAGATATGTAAAAAAATTGCGAAATAGTAGTTACACTTCTGTGCCGGTTTGGCTTCCAACTCAGTAACTCTTTTATTTTGCGTCCAACCTACATACAGTCTGTCACAGACTGAAAGTCTTAAGAAATAGAGCCTTGTTTCAGCAGAGAACTGTAAGAATATTACATTATCAAAGTATAATGTAACTTACCCGTGGGCCGCAGACACGAAGCCGCAGCACAATCCTCATCATCATCACCCGATGACGGTGATGAAGTACTGCTGCGACGTGACGCGGACTGCTGTTGTCGGCGTGTCGCCGATGTGCTAGCTGCTGTGTGACCTCCGCGTGTCTGACCACCTGTGGGTAAAATTTATTTACCATTAGAGGCATACTTGATTGCGTTTTTAAAAGTCAGATACATCTTAACTTAGATTTAAACAAAGGTGCAAAGTATAGGACATTGAACCTTAATGTCTATGTTTTAAGGATACAATTATTTATAGTGACGAACGAGACATGGTAGCTCAATTACTTAAGCTGGTACGGATATCACTGTGAATACCAATTCAAGTCCGTGTCATCGATTTTTTTTAACCTTATAAGATTTTGAATTTAGTCAGGTATGATTTATATAAAATGCAATGTATGGTATGTAGAGATTTTTGACAAAGATAGAATACCTAATCTCGTGTGCCGGACGTGTTTGGCTCGTTTCCGCCGTTCCTGGCGTGCCATGTAGTGTTTGCGCATCATCAGGCCGGAAGCGGACGAGAGCGGCTGCTTGCGGTTTAGATAGTTGGTTGTAGTTGATGAGCCCCGCTTTATTTGCGTCTTCGTTGTTGGTGTGGTACCTGGACGGCACGGGATTGATTTAGAGTACTACGTTAAATAGCAACCCCCCCCCCCTCTACTACAAAAAAAAATTGAGCATGTAATAGCTACAATATTCAGGGGTGGAGGTGTGTTGTACTAAGAACAAGAAATCGTAGAATTGCAGAAAGATAATTAGATCTAAATTTAGTGGATCGGTTAAAAATATTCTTCTTATAACTTTAGAAGATCATTGTAGGAGTGACTAAGGTGGAGCTCATTTAATATTAAAGACTAATTGCCCAAAAACTAATTATTACACTGTAATTTTAGGAGTGCACGTACAATAACGATTTTAAACATTAAAATCAAAAAGACCAAATAGTGTTTCAATTGCAAACAGATTTGGCTCCTCTTTTTACTGAATACAATTTTGAACCCATACCATGCGGACGACTCCTCTTCATCTGATGAGGATGCCTGGGCTGTGGAGGTCGCTTCCGTCTGCCGGCTTCTAAAACACGACCGGTACGACGACCTTCTGCGCTGCGTACTGCAGACACCGCGCTCCATATTTGGGCCTGTTCTTCTAACCGCACCTACACGAGGACAAATAAAGCGTCCTTTATAATAACACTTATATCTCGAGTTAGCGTATAGTAAGCGTAATTATTTTTTTTTAATAATGGATAATTACTTAGAACAATATTATGAGCCTGGCCTCCTTTAATTTATAAGTAAGTACATAAGATTTTTCCCTCTATTGTATGTTTTTTTTTTGTGGTATGTGTTAAAATAGTAAAGCTATAAAAAAATAAAATAATTAAATGATTTTTGTTTTTTGAAACTATATTCTATATGTAAAAAAGTCATACCTCAAGCAAATCTCCTTCTAGCATGACATCTTCCAGTTTCTGTAAAATGCTGGGCGTGCGACTGTTTGGTGAACGCGGTGACGCACTATACGCATGCTCTACGCTCGCTGACGACCTGTTGACGTACAGTATGTCATTAAAGAGAAATTTGCGTCTCTAAAATTTTTTTTCAATCCTAACTAATATATTATAAATGCGAAAGTAACTCTGTCTGTCTGTTACTCTTTCACGCCAAAACTACTGAACGGATTTGAATGAAATTTGGTACACAGATATTTTAGAGCCTGAGAAAGGGCATAATTCCAAAAAAGGGTTGATAGGGGTTGAAAAGGGGGGAGTGAAAGTTTGTATGGAAATTCGTGGTTTTTGAAGATAGAACATTGAAACTTTCTTCTTTGGCTTTTTGAGAGTAGGAGTGGGTTTGGGAGTGGAAGTTAGAGTAGGAGCGATGTGAGGTGAGAGTGTTGCGGCAAATTAGCACTCACAACATAGATTGGCTGCGATAAATACGCAATTACATAAATTAATTAGCCTAAACCATTACAAATTCTACCCCAAGTCATTATTGCACCCGAACGAAGTCGCGGGCACAGCTAGTAATATTATAAACATGAAAGTTACAAAGTTTAATATTTCGCGTTTTAAACCGTTAACAATGTTTTATTAAATTAGGCATTTTTATATTATATATAGTCTGAGTATTATCTAAAAATATTTATCATTTATTCATTAGAAGGCTGTAAAATGAAAGTTGGCGATAAAAAGAGTGGCGGCGAGTTTCTTGCCAGTTCTTCTTGTTCGTTCTACGCCCTTGATTTGAGAACTGGTAGTAATTGTAAATTAGAGTCTAGTTTCTAACTTATTTGACGTTCATAAATGTACCTAGTTACCTACATGAATAAATGATTTTTGACATTGTCTTTTACTAAGGAAATCGAAACATCGATCGATAATCCAACCTGTTGGTGCCAAGTGCTGTGGTGTCTGTCCTGTAGGCGGCCAATTGTGGGCTGGAGAGCATCGCGCGCGCACTATCCTGCCATGCCATCGCTCGTTCAGTCACGCATTGAAGGGCTTCGCCTTCGGCCAGGCGAACTGGTAGCTTTTGTAACCATACCTGTTAAACGTAGTTTCAAATAGGATTAAAACACCTTTAATGTAACATTTTTATATTACTCAATATTTTTTCTAGAACAAAAAGACTAACGATGAAGTACTGAAGTAAGATTTTGTTCAGTCCATATAAATGGAATAATCTACCACTCGTGTAATGTAATTTCAACCTAAACAATTATGTGTCATGGTCCAATATCCTATGTTTTATAGCGTAACAAATCATTAAAAAAATTACATTTTTTGTGTACACGACTGAGAATAGAACGTAGGCTATTTTACAACATTAGTACAGATCAGAGAGGCTCACCGACGGAATTCCTTTTCAATTTTAATGCTTTGTTATCGATTCTTTATTGTCTTTAATTACCTATACTACTTGTAGCCCGCCATATTCATATTTAATTGATTAATGTTTTTTTCAAACATGGTTTTCTTGTACGATACTAACCAATAAAGCCAGAATTCGGTGCAGCCTGGGTCGTTTCGTCCTAGTGCAGTCTGAACAGAGAAACTTGGGTTCCGGTGTGGGAAAGGGAAGCTCTATCCTTTCTGGTGAGTCCTCTCTATTATCCTGATTTTCACGCGCTGCTGATATACACGAAGCTGCAAATTACACATTGATTAGTTTCGTGATTTTTTTTTAATATTAATAATTCAACTTGGACATATATAATATTTGTATGAAATGAATATTATTATAACAATTTGTAGTTGAAATATAGTGTTACCAAATTTTGATTTATTTTAACTACGGACTACGTTTCGGATGCTTTTCGGCAATCGAAGTCAAAACGGGTCCCGTATATTTTGCGTTTAAAACCGTTAAAAGTGTACAACTCGAGAAACTATAGCTGATAATTTGGTTTAACACATTTATGCCGTTGTATTTGGGGTTTTGAAGGAGGACAAAACTTTAAAACAGTAAAATCTAAATTTGTATGTTATCATACTATAATATTAAAAGCTACGTCATGTTTAGTATCAAAGTTGGATATGATAGGGCTGTGGGAATTCCCTTTCATCCTATACTTGGGCGTAACATAAGGTATTATGAACAAAAGAATTATTACCATGAAACCAGTCCTTGCATAGTTCACACTGCGACATGAGACCATACTGCCTCTTCTGACATGTACAGAACGTTAATCCAGCTGTTGGGGGTGACCTGACTTCTTTGCGCATGTTCTTTACCCTGAAAAATCCATATCTTTGTTAGACAGCATATTCATAGTAAAAATAATAAACGAGGGAAGCCTTAGTTCTGTGGGTCTTTCCTAGTCATAAATTGAACATCAAGTAAAAATGAGTTTTGATGGGAATATCTAATTTCATTCGGATCAGAATCAACCGTCCACAGATAAAAAAAGTTGCGAGTTTAAGTTCATTTCACACGCAACGGTAACTATCAATTTAAAATATTCGGCACAAATTTAACATTTAATATTGTTTAAAGGTGGGATGGGATTACTGCAAGTGCGTGTGAAGATGCGTACGAGTTCGTGATACGTATTTAACCTACGAGTAAGAATTAAAATTACAATAAATTACGAAAACAACGTCTTATGCTTTACAGCTTAAGAAAATCGTTTAAGATGAAATTATATCGTATAACGTTTGAAAACTTTTATAATTTTCGTGTCATTGTACATGGTGTCACTATATAATTAAAAACAAAAAAAGACATGTGCAGGACTTGAATCGGCATCCACAGCTTTCCGTGCACTCTAACCAACTGAGCTACCGTGTCCTACCCGTCATCGTATAATTCTGCACCTACCGTAACTCTCGAATAGCAGCTAACTCTCTCAACTCAGCCTGTTTGAAAGCAGCAACAATTTCAGTAGGCGTCGCGTCTTCGCTAAAGTGTTTTAATAATGGCGGCTCCTCTGACGTATCCCTCCCACGGCGACGATTCGCACTACTCGACGTTGTTTCAGTGCGTGGTGATAGTGCTTCCAGCAAGGAGAATGGCCAGTTCTGAAAATTAAGTCGCGCTATTAGAATGTTTTTTTTATATCTTCAAACTTTGATTATATGGCAGCTACTATACTAGCTGTACTATACTAAAAAAATGTTGTTTCTGAATTTGGCATTTACCTTCTTTAAAAACATTTCAGCGGCGCCCCTCTTCCACTCCTTCGCGGACTGTAGAGCGTTCGCAAGTTGATCCTTTTCGAATAGCGACAGCGGTATCTGCATCGACCGTTTGACTAACGCCTCCACGCTGTGCATGTACGGGTATAGTTCTTTTGATTGCATTTCTTCCACCTGTAAACACAATACCATTAGTTATGTACAAATTATAATAACTTGCTATTACTACAATTAAATAAAATTAAACTCATTAGTAGTAGTACCTTAAATAAAACAATTTTAACGATTTAAATCGCGAGTCTTTTCGTGACTACGTTAGCGGCATAGCTTCCATACGTAGTTAAATTAATTAGTTAGTCAACTTATGCGATATTAAGAATGTTAAAAATGTTTTATTTACATTATTGGGCAATGATACTCCTCAAAGCAATCCAATATAGATGATTTTAGATTTAATCGTAATTATTATAGCCCATTCCCACGAATATGTTTTTAGGACGTTTGGAATAGAATTTTTCGGGTTTTATTATTCCCTTGATGTAAGCTATTTTTATGAATTTACTTTATCTAATTAAAAGCTTTTCAGAACTAAGCTATAACAATTATTACAGACATGGGTTAAATGGTATAAATCTTAAAATTACACTTTTGTCTGTAATTGTTCACTATGACAAAGTGTGAGTAAAAATAATAAATACGGAATGTGTTCTAATAGCAACAAGTAGTTTTGGTGAAAAATTCTATAATATAAATTGAAAAAAAAAAAAAAAAAATCACGACTCGGGCAAGACTTGAACATCAGCATCCATAGCGTTCCGTGCTGTTGCTCTAACCAATTGAACTACTGTGTCCTACACGTCATCGTCGATTTTTTTTCAACCTATTAACACATGCACCTCTCGCGCAATGTAATTTCAACCTTAACACTTGCGCATTAAAGATCAAGCGATTATTTTTTTAGTTCGTCCTTCCTCACCTTTGCTAGCCAGTCCTTAGCATGTGCAGCGGCCGCTTTGAGTGCGTGCTGCGAAGGCAAAGATGCCTCAACGTCATCCCCCTCGGCGAGAAGAGCGTCCAGCTCCGCTAGAGTTGTATACGTTTTGTCCATTTCGTCTACAGAGTCCCGAGTCTTGGGGACATTTGTATCAGTGAGGATAGCTTTCGCGCGTCGCTCCCAGTCTTCCACTTGTACTATAACAGAATCGAGTTATTTTATATTAGTAGAGGCCACAATAATGAAAAGACCCTTATATTCGGAGGCAATTCTCAACAATATGACATAAAATTCAGCGTGGCCACAGTCGAATGGTGACAAGTCCAATATCACTTTTAGAGAATTCTCGACGAGGTGAAGATTTGTTTCATGATAGCAGAGGACAGAGACGTATGGGGTCCACTTCATGGTTCGTGATCACTCGATGGTAGAAAATCTAAACAAGACCCGCGGCGACCTTTTGGCTTGACTGAAACCGAAATGCCAATAAACTTTTGGGCTTTTTCATCTGTGATG